>CM053772.1:112366539-112423996 GCA_028658325.1 Potorous gilbertii | reverse complement strand
CTTGATTTTCAAAATCCTTTTTGAGATCCTCGATGGCCTGAGCCCATGGGGTATCTATTTCAGATATTTGAGATACAGAGGCTTTGACTCCTATGTCTTTACCTGATGGTAAGCAGATCTCTTCGTCGTCGTTAGAGAGGAATGGCGGAATCATCTTCTCAAGAAAATAACCTTCTATGGTCTTAGTTTTTTTCCCTTTTCTGGGCATTTTCCCAGCCAGTTACTTGACTTCAGAAAGTCCTCTCCACCCCAGCCTAGATCTGCCCAGCTAGTGCTTGGGGTCTGAGATTCAAATGCTGCTCCTCAGCCTCAGGGCTTTTGGTGGCAGGCCTGACTGCTCTTCAATGGGACCTTATCTGCTGGTGCTCAGGTGGGGGCAGGGCCGCCTCTCAGGCTCAGTTCCCTCAGGGGTTTTATGTAGAGATCTTTTGTAACAGAGCTGCTGCAGAGCTCCTGCCAGCTCTGGGAGCCTCTAGCCTCAGCTGCCTCGGCCTCTGCCGCAGCGGCCGCCTCCCGAGGGGGTCCGAGTCCGGGAGATACCCCACTCCCCTCTCAGCCCTTCTCTCTCACTGACCTGTGAGTTTGTGGGTGGAGGGACCTTCCCGGCTGCTGGAGATTACAGTCCCTGAAGCCTGCTGTGGTCTGCTCGCTGCTCTCAGTGCCAGGCGGCCCGGGCAGGGAGAGGGGAGGGCTCCACTCCCGTCCTGGCGCGATGGACCCCTGGGGTCAGTTTTCAGGGCTCTCTGCAACGGAAATCTCCTTCACTGTGTTTCTGCCCGGCTTCCACTGTTCCAGAATTTGTCAGGAGTTCTTTTTACAGGAAATCCATGGGCTGTGGGTTGGGAGCTAGCAAATGTGAGTCTTTCTACTCTGCCATCTTGGCTCCACCCCCCCAAACCATCTCATCTTTAGCAGAAACAAGATAATGCTGCAATTCCCAGTCCTCATTTAAAAAAATCATTTTTCTTACTTTAGTGTTCTCTTGGTCTTCCTTGACATGATGGGCTGTTAAGCAGAATTTTGAAAAATACCGTCAAGCTGTGCAACTATTCAAAAATTCTACTTCAAACAGAAACACAGTGCAGTGTTATCAAAAGCTGGTAGCAGACTTGAGTATTTGACCCTCATAAACTCTCAACAACTGATCTAATGTAGTAGTGGCTACTCTCAGACAGGAGAAATTAGAATTAAATAATGAGCATAGCAGCCATCAATTTAGCCCTTATGGCTTACTAATTTTCTAAATGTACTGGTCATTCTGGGAGAATTATTTCATTGAAACTTATTTTATTCTTTGGCATTTAAAATATATTCATTTAAAAAACTAAATAAAATGTATTAATAAAAACAAGAGAATTTGCAGTGTAAAATTTGGACTCTGTCAAAAGGCTGCATTTACAGACCTAAAAGGGCACATGTGGTCTTAAGTTTCCTCACTCCTGTCCTACACCCTTAAAAAAAGATTATTTGCTTTCAGTTTCCCAATGGATGACTAGCTCCTTGTTGGGCAGGGACATTTTTTTGTTTGTAATACTTTTTCCTAGCCTTGGTACTAGGAAGATACTAAGAACTTGAGTGCTTGTTGAATTGAATAAGGTCATCTTACCTATTTCTGACAACAGGAGAAAAGTGATCTTCAGAATTTTTTCTCTGCTCATTCTACTGACCTCACTTTCTGTTATTCAGTTGTGTCCCACTCTTCGTGATCCCATTTTGGGTTTAAGATACTGGAGTTTGCCTTTTTCTTCTTTTGCTCATTTTACAAAGGAGAAAACGGAGGCAAACACGATTAAGGGACTTGAGGTTGGCTTTGAACTCATGAAGAATCTTCCTGATTCCAAGTCCTGCAGTCTTGTAGCCCTACTGCCCTCCCTAGCTTCCTTTAAATTCCAACCACAATCCTTTCTTTTACTGGAAACCTTTCTTACCCCTCTCAATTCTAATGCATTCCTTCTTTTAATCATATCTTATTTATTATGGAGCTTGCTTTGTACATTTGTCTGCATGTCATCTGCCTAAAAAGAGCTTTTAAGGTCTTTGAGGGCAGCGACTGTCTTGGACCTCTATTTAAGCAGTTTCTGGCACGTAGTAAGCGCTTAATAACTTGATTAAATTTAATCATTTGAAATCACGTCCAGTTTGGCAGGTGAAGAGCTAAGTTGGACACTCATTCAAAATCACAGTTTAGCACTTGAAGGTTTAATAATTATGGTTTCATTCAGGGGTGTATTGTCCAAACTTCACAGAACAAATCCTTTTAAAATTATTTTTAGGCTCAGTTATGATTGTTAAACTTGAAGTTTAAATATTAAGAAGCGTTACGTAGGGTTCCTCTACTATCTGAGTAGAGCAACTTCAAGGGGGCCTAAATCGCCAAAAGCTAATACGGGTTAATACGGGCACCCCTTTCCCCAGGAGAGACTGAGAATCCCTTCACGTGCCCCGCGGGCAGAAGGTGGGATGACGCCAAAGGCCGACGGTTCCGGCTTCCCCGGGAGGTCGGCCCCTCTCCTGGGCCCAGCGTCTGGGGCCTCTCAGGATTAGGGAGGAGGGCGGGAGCACGCAAGGCTCGTCTCGGGGCATGATGGGAGTTGTAGTTGGGGGAAGCCTCCGTCCCTCTCCCTCTTCTCCCAATCTCAAAGTCAGCCCCAGGAGCTCGAGTCCCCACGGCCACGCGCAACCATGACGGCTGCCTTCTGCTCCGGCTCAAGGGCTCTCGGAGACGGCCTCATTGACAGCTGCTGAGACCCCTGGGCTCCAGGGCGAAGAAACTCTGGTTGGGGGAGCGGGAGGCGAACAGGAAAAGTGTTTCATGAGAGCGCGCAGGCTGGGGGCCGGGGGCAGGAGAGGAGGGAGTTCGGAAGAGTAAAAGGGTGGGAGGAGACACACAGCTCTGCGCATGCGCGGAAACTGGCTTCCCCGGAAGTACGTCTCCTGAGCCGTAATACGTGCTGGAGGCTCCGCCCCCGCCAGCTTGTCCCCGCCCTCCCCGTTCCTCTCAGCGATTCGGTTCCTGGTTGGTGCTTCCTGGTCGCAGCTGCGGCAGTGAGTATGTGACGGACCCGGTCCGCCTCCGAAGGGGTCCTGGCTCGGGGATGTGCACGTGTTCCGTCCTCACCCTCCCGCCCCTCCGCTGTCCCCGGCCATTCGTCAGTCACCGCTCCGATGCCCGGCCGTCCCCTCCCCCACGGCCCGGCCCGCGCCTGGCCCTCGGCGGCGGCGGCCACCACGCAGCCTCCTCGCGGGGCCCGGGGGTCTACCGGAGCCGCGGGCGAGCGGGGCGGGGCGGGGCGTGGGCGTGGGCCCTGGCCCCTCCCCCACCTCCGAGGTGGTGTGTATTGGGGCGCGGGGCTTCCCACTAGGTGTCCCTCGGGCCGGGCTCCGGGAGGAGGGGGCGGCCCCGGGGATGGCTTTAGGGACAGTGGTCACTTCCGGAACTTGAAAGCCTCTCCTTTGCCCTGGGGTCCCACGCCAGGCGGGGGCTTGCCCCGGACACCGGTGGCATTCCTTGAGTTGAAACAGCCTCAAGGGTGAGGGATGCTAGAGATCGAGTGCAGTTGGCATCTCGTGCTACGGCCAAGGGGACGGAACATTTCCAGGGGATAGGTGTATCTCCACCGCTGGAATTAAAAAAACTCGAGCTCTTGAATCATCCTTTGGGACCCCCTTCCCCCCTTTTCCACCCTCAAGAAATATTTTCCTTTGTAAAATTAGTGTTGCCCTTAGCAGTATTTGGTATTTTGAGGAATGGAAGAGGGTGAAAAACAGTGTGACACACTAATCAAGTAACGTGTTTTTGGGTGGAGGGCTGTGGGGGAGGTCATGATGAGGTAGAGAAATAGGTGTTAAGAGAGATTGCCTGGTAACCCTGAAGAGATGAAAGTATGCCTTGCTTTTCAAAGGCAGTTGGGATATTGAACTAAGCCCGATTTGTTCACCCCCAAGCCTGTTTTTTTTTTTTTTCCATCTTTCTCCTTTTTGTGGACAGTGTTTTAACACTTGTTTGGGTTTTCCGCCCCTGTCAGGAAATATTAAAATCTGAATAGTATTACAATGTTAGAGAATCTTTTTTTGTATTTTGAGATTTGCTGTCAGTATATATCTGAAATTTTAGTAAATTTGCAAGCAGTTTAACTCCAGGCCCTTTGAACCTCATTGTTGGATTTGCTTGGACCTAAAAAGTCCATATAATAAATGAAGGTACATATGGGCCCACTGTTGTGTGAAATTCATTTCCATGGGAAAATAGAACAGTAGTTCTGTGAGGATAGCTTGCTTCTTGAACTTGTAATGAAAAACCAGAAGAGAATACTTTATAGGATGACATTTTAGAGCTAAAAGTGACTGTAGAGATTATTAATGAAAACCTATGTAACCCTATGTGGGTTAGGTTGCATAGTTGTTTTTTTCTTAATAGTTCAAGTTGCAGGTAATGAATATCTACTCCTACTTTTAGTTGGAAAGGGCCTTTTCTGTTACACTGTCCTAGACATTTACTGCTTTGTAGAACTTTGTAGAACTTGAGAATTTACTCCCTGTTTCAATTGTGCACAGAGTGTTCACTGTTAAGCAGTTTTCTCAGTTTCCTTAGGAAGTTTAAGGCCTTTTTATTTTCAAAATATTTGTGCTACCAAGACTAGTTACTTAGAATCTTGTGATAATTTTTTGTCTTGGAGTCCTTCTAGTACCTGTAAATCTGAGGACTCCAAAATGGAATGTATATAGAGATTTTAAAAACTATTTATTTAGTTGTTATAGATTTTTCCTCCTAATTAAAAATTACTGTTCCATTACAGCCCCTCATATTGTTCATCTTCAAGAAAATGCGATACCTACGAAGCCATTTTAGGTGTTTAAATCAGCGTAATTTTATAGCTGGACAAATAGCAAATGAAAGGTTTATTTTATGTCCTCTACATCCCTCTACTGAGGGACCCCTCTGATTACTTGAGAAAGTATTGGGAATTCTTGACATTTATCAAGAAGATTCTGGAGCAAACGATAAACATTTTATATACTTTCATGAAAGTTTTTTGTAAAGCAAATTAAATACATTTGAATTTAATTAGAGTTGTAACTCTAAAAAAAGCCCCAGGCAAATCTCTGAGCAGGCATATATAATCTAAACAGATTGCAAGTTCTAGTGAGCACAGCTTTCAAGTATGGAAGGTACAAAATCCTCTTAATCAAAGGCCACAGGGGCCCAAATGCTAAATTTATTTTCCAGTGTTTCTGTAACAGGCTCAGATAGGAGGTTTAGCAGATCTTATTATGTGTCTGTAGTTCACTTTTGGCATAAATACATGGGTGTGCCTATGGCTATATTCTTAATCCTTTCCCTTTAGGAGTATTCCAAGAGGAATTCAAAATTTTAAGTTTGTAATTTGGGTATTTAATTTTTGTCTTTGTTACATGGTCTTATGGATCCCATGTGAACTTTAGATAAAGCGTAATTCTTTTTGATTTTAAAAAGATTAAGTTTCCTATTAAAGAAGAATGAAAAGGGTTTACTTTCATATTTGTAGCATTTTAAGGTGCACACATATTCTGCAGAGACTGGAATTTGAATATGAACTGATAGAAGTTATGAAAATTATAATTCGGATAGTCACAGTCACACTGTAATAGCATAGGAAAATGAGGGACCTATTATAAAAGTATTACAAGTATACCCTAACCTTTATAGTGAGAAAAGTCTAAAGTTTCTTTGGGGGAAAAAAATTAGAATATAAAATCTTCCTGATATTTAAGTAAGGGATCCAGAGATTAAATACATCACTTCTTTCCCTAACAGTATTTAGTTTTTGGTTACATTGACTAAGTGGCAGAAATGGATAACTCATATTATATCTCATTTGTAACTGAATAGCTTTTCCATAGCTTGGTGGAAAGGAGAAAGGAACAAACATTTTGTAAACCCCTGTACTGTGCTAAGTACTTTACAAATATTGTGTGGTTTGGTCCTGGGAGGGGAGGCACTATTATTACCCCTGTTTTACACAGAGAATCTGAGGCAAACAGAGATTAAGTGACTTGTCCAGCTCGTACAGTTATTGAATGTCTAAGGCCAGATTTAAAGTCAGTCGGTCAATATTTGTTAAGCATCCATGTCAGGGATTGTGTTAAGCACTGGGGAAACAGGCAAAAGACAGCCCCTGCCCTCACAGAGCTTACAGTCTTTTTTTTTTTTCACTTAATAGTATTTTATTTTTTTTCCAGTTACATGTAAAGATAATTCACTTTTGAATTATCTTTACATGTAATGAATTCACCTTTCATTTTTGTTAAGATTTTGAGTTCCAGATTTTTGTCTCTCCATCCCTTCCATCACCCCTCCCCAAGACAGCAAGCAGTCTGTTATAGGTTATACAAATATCATCATGTTAAAAATATTTCGTTGTGAAAGAAGAATCAAAGCAAAAAGGAAAAACCACAAGGAAGAAAAAACAAAAATCAAAATGAAAATAGTGTGCTTCTATCTGCATTCAGACTCCATAGTTCTTTCTGTAGATGTGGATAGCATTTTTCATCTTGAGGCTTTTGGAATTGTCTTGGAGAAGAGCTAAGCCTTTTGTTCATTACACAATGTTGCTGTTACTGTGTACAGTGTTCTAGTTCTGCTCACTTCACTCAACATCAATTCATGTAAATCTTAAGGAATTTACAATCTAATGGGGAAGACAACACACAGATAAATATAAATAATAATTAACAGGGAATGAAGTAATATTAATGGAGGTTGGGGGAAAAAAGATGTAGAAGATGGAATTTTAGTTATGGTAAAGAGAACCAGGGAGATTAGGAGGTAGCAGTTAGGAGATAGCATTCTAGGCATGAGAGATGGTTAGAGAAAGCAAGAATGGACTATCTTGTTTGTAAAACAGCCTGGAAGTTAGTATTCCTGGATCAATGAGTATGTGGCAGAAAGTAAAGTATCAAGATACTGCAAAGATAGGAGGAGATTCCATTATTAAGGACCAAACAAGATTTTTTTTATCTTTGATCCTGGAGGCAATAGGTAACCAATGGAATTTACTGAGGTGAGTAACTTTATTGAGTCACCATGGTAGGATACCTGTGGTTAAGAAAAATGACTTTGGTGGATGAATGGATCGGAGTGGGGAGGGACTTGAGTCAGGCAGACCCACAAGCAGGCCTCTCAAGAAATGAGATGATGAAAGTCTGCACTACAGTGGTATTAGTTGTATAGTAGAGAAGGGTGTGTAGAGGGAGAAGTTGCAAAGAAGAAATTGACAGATTGGATACCAACAGTTTGGATATGGGGGTTGCGATATAGTGAGGAGTCTAGAATAATTCCTAGGTTGCAGCCTTGAGGGACTGGGAGAATATTCTGATAATGGTAATTCCCTACAGTAATAGGGAAGGGAGAAGGTGGGGAGGATTTAAGGGAAAAGATAGTGAGCTCTATTTTGGACATACCTAGTTGAAGGGGCCAAGTTGTGAAGAGCCTTATGTGCTAACCATAAGGGTTTATATTTGGTCCTAAAGTTGATAGAGAGCTACTGGAGTTAATTAAGTAGAGGGACTGGCAAGATCAGGCCTGCACTTTAAAAAATACATTTGGCAGCTCTTTGGAGGATGGATTGGAGTCAAATGAGGCATGAAGAAGGGAGACTGATTGGAAGGATGTTGCAGGGTCTAAGAGATGGAGGATGAGGCCTGAACTAGGGTGCTGTGTGAGGGGAGAGGAGGTATAGGAGAGATATTGTGAAGGTAGAAATGACAACGTTTGGCAACTGATTGCATGTATGGTGTGAGTGAGAGTGTGTGATCAAGGATGACATCAAAGTTGCCAGTCTAGGTGAATAAGAGGACAATCATGCTTTCAGTGATAATAGGGAAGTTTGGAATAGGGGGAGGGTTTGGGGTTAAAGATCATAAATTCTATTTTGGATATGTTGAGATTTAGATGCCTGAGGGATATCTAGTTTGAGATATCCAAAAGGTTTGTTGGTATTATGAGATTGGAACTCTGAAGAAAGATTGGACTGGATCTGTAGAACTGGAAATCATCTCTGTAGTGATGCTAATGCAGCCCATGTGAGTTGATGGTGATATTGAGAAGCATTGTTGGAAAAGAAGAAAAGAAAATCCTGGACAAAGTCTTGGAGTACATGCCCAGTTAGGGAGCATGATATATGGATGATGATCCAGCAGAGGACACTGAAAAGGAACAGTCAGAGAGGTAGGAGAGTACTCAATCATTAAATATGTGTTAAGTACCTACTAGTTCTGAGCACTATTGTAAACACTGAGGATATAGAAAGAGACAAAAGACAGTCCCTCAAAAGATAGTTCTCAAGGAGCTCATATTCTAATGGGGGAAATATTATGGAAATAAATAAGTACATATAAGCTGTGTATCAGGTAACATGGAAAATAATTACATGAAGGAATACACTCGAATTAAAGAGAGTTAGGAAAGCCTTTCTATAGAAGATGAAATTTTATTTGGGTCTTAAGGAGAACCAGGGAAGTTGGTAGGTGGAGATGAGAAGAGAGAGCATTTAAGACATAGGGAACATGCTGGAGAAATGAAAATGCCCACAGGCAAGAAATGGAACAGTCAGAAGACCAGTCTTACTGGATCAAAGAGTAAGTGGCATGGTAGGGAGTAAAGTGGAAGAAGACTGAAAAAGTAGGAGACTTTAGGTTATGAAGGGCTTTGAATACCAAACGTAGGATTTTGAATTTGAATCAATGGAGTTTATTGAGTAGGTGAGTGATTTTATTGAGTGACATTATTAAGTGACATGGTAGGATCTATGCTTAAGAAAAATCACATTGGTGGCTGAATGGAAGATAGATTGGAGTAGGGAGAGATTTGAGGTAGGCAGATACATAAGCAGACTGTTGCAATAATTAAGACCCTCACCAGAGTGGTAGTAGTATCAGAGGAGAGAAGGGAGCATATAGGAGAGATGTTGTAAAGGTGAAATCAACAGGCTTTGGCAACAGATTGAAATTGGGATGGGGGGAGTGTTGAGGGATAATGAAGAGGCAAGGATGACACCTAGATTGTGAACCTGAGGGACTGAGAGGATGGTGTTGCACTCTACAATAACAGAGAAGTTGGGATATGGGGAGACTTTAGGGAGAAAGATAATGAGTTCAGTTTTGAACATTTTAGTTGAAGATGTCTACTGGAGATGCAGTTTGAGATGTTTGAAAGGCAGTTGGAACTGTGAGTCTGGGGATTAGTTAGTAGAGAAGGGGGCCAAATAGGTTGATTTGAGAATCTTGAGTGTAGAAGTCATAATTAAATCCATGGAAGCTGATGAGATCACCAAGTGAAATAGCATGAAAGGAGAAGAGGAGAGGGCCCAGGACAGAATCCTGTGGGACGTCTAAGGTTGGAGGGCATGATCTAGATGAAGGTGCAGCAGAGGGAGATAGGAGGAGAACCAGGAGAGAGTGGAATCCTAAAAACCCTGAGAGAAGAAAGTATCAAGAGGAGAGGTTGCTCAGTAGGGTCAAAGACTTCAAAGAGGCCATTGGAACAGTGTCACAAAAACCCAGAGGAAAGATTATGCAGGAGAAGAAAGTAGTCAAGTAGACTCAACTTATGTAAAGAGCGTAAGATGGATGAAGATCAAGAACAATCCCATTAGATTTAGCAATTAGGAAGTCATTGGTAATTTTGGAGAGAGCAATTGGAGTTGAATTATGAGTTTAGAAGCCACGTTTCAGATGGTTTAGAAGAGAGGAAGTGGAGGCACTGAATATAGTAGCCTTTCAAGTAATTTAGCCAAGAAGGGAAGGAGAAATATAGGAGAATAATGGAGATGGTAGGATCAAGTGAGAGTTTTTTGAGGATAGTTGAGACATGGCTACATGGATGGAACGAACCATTAGAGTGGGAGAGCCAAAGATTAGAGAAAGGTGTCTGATCCTGGGGCAGTCCGTTGGAGAAGACAGTAAGAGAGTACTTGTGGAAAGGTTTGTCTTTGCAAGGAGAAGGGCCACCACTTCGTCAGAGGCTGATGGTGAGGAGATAGTGGGAAACAATATGAAAAGGAAGTTGAGGAGTTGAGAAGGACCTCTCTTCAAGTAGCCTCAACTTTTTTTGGTGCAGTAATGAGGCAAGGACTTCAACTGAGACACTGGAGGCAAAGGATGCTGTAGAAAGATTTAAGAGTCTTGGAGTTTGGAACAGTCATTGTGGTGAGTGAGAAGTAATTGAACAGAGAACAGAGGGAGGATTGTCTTAGAGTTGAGATTTGATAACATAAATTTATAGTGTGCCCCAATCATTATGGCTTCATGATTTCATGTTCCTTTAGCAGCATGTGAATACAAGCGAAGCAGGTGAGTAATCCAGAGTTGTGATTTGATGAAGTATGATCAGTGATAGGATAACTGGCAAGGGATTCAAAAGGAGAGGATAGAATGAACGCAAGAGGTTGAGATTGGCCCGTGAGAATGTAGCCAGCATGGGAGGGCCTGGTAAAGCATTGAGGGGTAGAGGGATTGCAGGTCCTGGTGGGAGGCAAAGAACAATATTAAGGACTGTAAGTGTAGGAAAGATGAAATGATGAAAGTTTGTGATAAAGGAATTTTGCAGTTCATGACATGGAATTGGAATACTTGTGGGGGATGGTAATATCAAAGGTATAAGCATCTCAGTGTGTAGCTGAGGTGGAAGGAAGGAGTGGTTTCATGGGAACTGAGTAGACTGAAGAACTTGGAAGGTTGGATATTTAAAGGATTCCCTTCCTTCATCCCTTCTCCTAGTAGAGCATCAGTGTAGGAGTCAGGAGGACCTGAGTTCAAATCTCATCTCAGACACTTGACACTAACTTACCTTGGGTAAATCACTTAACCCCAGTTGCCTCATCCTGGGTCATCTTCAGTATCCTGATGAATATCTGGTCACTGGATTCAGATGGCTCTGGAGGAGAAGTGAGGCTGGTGACCTGCACAGCCTTCCCTCACTCAAAACAAAGTCAAGTGCAAGTCATGTCATTGTTTCTCTGATGTCATGGTCTTTGTCAGGCAACGAAGGACAATACACATATTGTAGACAAGAGTAGTTGGGGAGGAGACAAAGACAGTGTGGGAGATATTGAACTGATTGCAAAAGGAGGGAGGATGGTCCACTATTCGAGGCAGACCCTAACCAGGCTTCATTTTATTCCCTACTTTCTGAAAATCTACTGTAGTGTTTCCTTCTATCTGTGTACTTCTTTCCCAACCCCTTCCTTTCTGGCATAGTTCCCCAAATGTGTATTTTTACACATTTACTCCTTTACTGGAGTGTAAGCTCCTAGAGGACAGGGATTGTCTTTGCTTTTATATTTGTGTCGATAGTGCTTAGAACTTAAATGCTTTTTCATTCATTCACTGTGTTCTTAAGGAGACAGTATGGAAGGAATACTGGTTCTGGAGGCAGACTTGGGTTCAGATTCTCTGCTACCTGTGGACCTTGGGCAAGTCTCTTAATTTCCCTGGGCCTCAATATCCCCAACTGTAAAATGAGATTGAACTAGATGCCTCTGAGGTCCCTTCCTCCCAGATCAGTGATCCAATCTTTCTCATGAGGAAAGTGATCTTAATGGAACAGTTTGAATTGCTTTGAAAGATACCCTTGCTTCTTGATAACTACTCAAGGGAGGTAATGTGATGGTTTAATGCAAAAGAGAACAGTAGGTTTGGAGACAGAAACCTTGAGTTCAGATCCAAGCTCTGCTTTTATATTACTTGTGTGACCTTGAGTAAGTCACTCTCAATTGAGGCCTCAGTTTCTTACTTGAAATGATGGTGCTAGATTAGATATTTTCTAGGCCCTTTTTACTTGGAATTTTTTAACTCTGTAAACTCCTTGTTAAACTGTGCTTTTAATGTTAAACTCCCAGTGTTGCCAATGAATTTTTCCCCATGTAACACTTAAATATTTTTATGACACTTTATTATCTATTTATTATTGAGAATGTTAGGCATATGGTATCAGAAATGTTTATATTTAACATGTCCCTAGTATCTCCTTTAATTTTTTAAAGTTATGTTATGGTTAAGTGAAAAACCATTAAAAGATTAATTCCCAGGACAATCAAATTTTCCGGATTTTGCTTTTATAATAATTCATGACTATGTACTACTCAAATTTGACACCATTTTCCTGAACACTCATGTCTTTTGTATGATACTGTCTTTTACAGCATTAAGGTTGCTGCTTTTCCATGATGTTTGGTGGGTATGAGAACATAGAAGCTTATGAAGATGACCTATACCGAGACGAATCATCCAGTGAACTGAGTGTTGATAGTGAAGTGGAATTTCAGCTCTATGGCCAAGTACATTATGCACAGGACCTTGGTGATGTCACTAGGAAGGAAGACAATGAAGAAAAGAGCTCTGATGATACCGAGTTATTGAACATTAAAAAGACAAACCAGAAGAACTTGATCGTTCTTTCGGATACTGATGTCATCCAGATATCAGATGGTTCAGAGGTTATCTCTTTGTCTGATGAAGATAGTGTCTACAGATGTAAAAGAAAGGACAGAGGAAATCAGGTACTGGAAAGTCAGTGTGACCAGCATTCTGATGAGCTGTCTAGAAAGAAATGTAAGAGAGGTATTAAGAAGTCTAAATGTGGAGAGAGGTCTAATGTGATTCAGGAAGTTATGGTTATAGAGGATAGTTCAAATGAAGAGAAGGAGATTACTATCTCTGAAAGTGGAGAAAGTGATGTGGAGAGCTGGATGTTATTGGAATGTGAAGTAGATGACAAAGATGATAACATTCTTCTCAACCTCGTGGGCTGTGAAACCTCTGTTGATGAAGGTTAGTAACATTTTACCCTTTTTGGTTAGTTATAGTAACCATCGTCTCTCATCGCTGAGAAGCACCATTGCCTCTAAAGAGATTCGTTTATGATAGTTGAGACCAGCGTATTGGGTTTTGTGACTGACAAAAGGTAGAATCATAAACATTTCCATTATTAAATTTTATTCCTTACCTTTTTGTCTTTCATTGTTATTTCACATGAAGATGGCTCTTACCTTTTTCCTTTGATGCAAGTCTCGCAAAATTTCAGAACACTGAGACACTTACAGTTTCTTAGTTCTCCTGTCCCATTGTTTACAGGCACAGATTATTATTCTGTAATATTCTGTAATAATCAGCGTAAACCCTTTTCTAGATCACTTATCATTTACTAGATATTAGAAGATTCCTCTTCTATGTAGCTTAGGGAAGAATTAGGACATTGTTACAATACCAAAGCTAGACAGTGTAGATTTTGGTAAGACAGGTAGTCCTATTAGTGGCCATGGAATTAGTTATAGAACTGCGTGGAGTACTTAACTTATGGTCAGGCAAAAAGGGGAACACTGTGAAGAGTTTTAGGGCTAGGGAAGATACTAGTGTAATGAATTTGGGTTCCTTGAGTCTTCAGAACCCAGTATTTACATTGTTAGAACCATCAGTTAGCACTGAAAACTTTAGTGACATTCTGAGCAAAGAATTGGACATTAAGTAAACTGTTGTAGGGCTGATGAATAAAAAAGAGTCTGAAACACTGAGGGATATATTTGTGTTTCATATTAAAAAAACTTTTTTAAGTGTAATGGACTGTGGGGTACAGAAGTATAAGTATTCCCAGACCTCAGGGAGATTATAGTTGGGAAACTGTGTGTGTGTGTGTAAACATTTATATATACATACATACATACATATATATATATATGAAATAATTAGCAATATAAGAAATAGTTAGCAATGTCAGGTAGTATATGATAAGTAGTAAGTAAGTGATATAACAGAGTGTATACTATGGAAGTTCAAATGAGTTTGAAAGCTCTAGGCTAATATCTGATGGAACTTGAGCTGAACTTTGAAAAATAAGGAAAAGTAAAATGAGCCAGGAGCAAGGGCAAGGTATTCCAAATGAGTGGTCTATATATGTCATGTTCCAGGATCAATTAAGTGACAAATAATTTTTAAAAGTTGATACAGCGTTTGTATATACCAGCAAATAATAATATCTTTTGGCAAACTTTAGCAGAAGTAAGCATTGACACCTGCAGTATGTGTTTGGAGCCGTAGATTTAAATTGAGCCAAAGAAAGGAAAAATTTAAATCTAATTTAGATAACCATATATTGCCTACCTTGATTATTACAAAGTTCAAGTCAGTTCAGTGTTTATTAGCGTGACACTAACATTGGTGTTGAATGTTTGAAGTTTAGTTCGTTTGTATTTTAACTATTATGAATTATCAGCGTCTTTTTCTTGTATTCCGTAGCTACTGAAGTAACTTTAAATATTTCAGAATTTTCGGACTTACCTGATGTGTTTTTATTAAACTAATAGCAACCACATTTCTTTATAAGAAAGCTCTAAGACTATTAACTCTTATAATGGCTGACATGTATAGAGCACTTAGTTTTAAAAGTGATTTATCCATATTCTTATTTGATCCTCACAGTAGTTTATGAGGGAAAAAATGCAATTATTATTCTAATCTTTCAGATGTAGAGAATTGCAGTTTGGAGATGGTGAGTTGCCCAAGGTCACATAGCAAGTGGCAGAGCTTGAATTTTAATCCAGGGACAGTGTGCAGACTAATAGGAATAGAGGGGAGGAAGGGGAAATATTCACCATTGTAGAAGATTGGAGACTTAGCTGGGATCAGATTATGGAGGGTATTGAATGACATACTTAAGGAGTGGACTTGTCTAAGCACTGAGGAACCATTGAAGTATTTTTTGAGCAGGGGAGTGATTAGGTATTTTAGTACTGGAGGCAGGGAGACTAATTAGGCTTTTTATCATTTGGGTAGGAGGAAATAAAAGGTTTCAGGTGGTGGTTTGAATGAAAAGCTAGAGACCGATGGAAAAGACAGTAGAAAGGAGTATTGTTAACTTGCTGTTATAGTTTAGAATGAGGAACTGTGATGTCACAGGATTAGATATGATAGTTTTGAATAGGAACTGTGGTGTCACAGAGTAGTTTTATGTATTAGTTAAACTCACTGAAGGTGATGGTAGGAGATGGGTTAGAGAGGGAAATTAGATGCTGAAGTCATTGAGGACAAGGAAATTTCTGCGTCAGGTGATAGGTGATAGTGACAGTGAGTGGATAGTGTGGATTTGAGATGAGGAAAAGTGAACTGATTATTAATTGTGATCAGTAGCACTGTGAAATCCAGGCTGACCCCTTGTCAGATAGTTTCAGTATTCTTTTCCATTGCAGGTGTGAGGTACAGTGTGGCATAATGAACATAGTGTCAGACACCGTTATTGTGCTGAGTTTCCTATAAGGAATGGCTGGCTGGATATCAAAAGGGCTATAACTGGAGCAAATGCGATGTAGAAAATAAGGGATAAACATCAATAAAAATAAGACTTCTCCCTCTAAAGAAGTTCCAATGGTTCTTTCTAGGATAATATATAAAGCTTTGTATGGAAGGTGGTACTTGCACTACATCTTAAAGGAAGGAGAAGGATTCTGTGAAGTGGAGGCGTAAGCCTCAGTGTTGCCTTTGCAAAATGGAACCAGAGCTATAATGACATTTTCCAGTACTGATATATGCATAATAAGTTTTCTACAAGGTTGCTTGTAGAACATCTTTCTACAAGATTTTTTTGTAGTACTCAGACATTAGCATTGGTCAGTGCAAAGATATAGAAATGGAAGAAGAGTGATGTGAGGAGTAGCTGGGAGGGCACTTGGGCTGATTGTGCACTGTGAGAAGAGGGAGATCTGGGGTGAGGCCAGAAGACGAATTGGGGTGAGGCTGTGAAGTACTTTAAAATCTAAATAGAGTTTATATTTGATCTGAGAGAAGAGAATCACTGGAGTTTATTGAATGGGATAGTGATGTGGTTAGGTCTACGCTTAAGGAAAATCACATTGGCAGCATTGTAGAGGATGGACTCAAGTGGGTAGAGACTTGAGTGAAGGAGACCACTTAGGGGACTTTTGTAATAATTAATCTTAGGCAAAAGGTGAGGAAGGCGTGAATGTGGTGAATGTGAATAAAAAGTTGAATGAGAGAGATGTTGTAAAGGTAGAACTGACAAGATTTGGCAGCTGATTCGATTGGTGAGGGAGAGGGTGAGGAAACAAGGATGATGCCAAAGTTAAAAACCTGAGAGGCTGGAAGAATGGTGGTACCTTAGAAAGAAATGGGGGTGTTAGAGCCAACTAGATGTCTTGATGCCAGACTGGGAGCTGAGCTTAAGTCTTGAAGTACACTTAACAATTCAGTCACATATAATGTTTTTAAAGGTCCTTGGTCTGGAGTCTTAAGTCTTGTTGTCAGCCTGTGGTCTTATTATTTTCTCGTAAATTTTGTTGTGTTTTTCCTGTAGTTGTATTTGTTGACATTTTTCTAATATGACTTTTTATTTAATATTTTCTTCCTTTGTATTATTTAATTGGTATAGGAAATTTCTGATGATAAAACTCTTGCTAGCAGTGCAAATTAGCATTTGCTCTGTACTTTATAGTCTTAAACAGTAGCTGGGACAATGAAAACTTTAATAACTTGTTCAGGGTCATACATTAAATATATGTCAGATGCAGAAATAAGAAACAAAGTTTCCAACTCCATCCATTGTGCATCACTGCCTCTGTATAGTTACTTGGATTACAGAATGATGCTTGTATTGATTTCTGTGTACTTGTGTAAATATATATCTGTTTCCTGGTCATTAGTGAAGAATGTTAGTTTTAAGAAGACCTAAGTAATACCTAATATATATCACTAATTGCATATTGCATACTTTTACGTTAGAGCTCTGTCGTTTAAATGGATAGGTCCAGCGAGAGTGAGGATAAAACAGACAAACCCAAGTTTAATGCTGCCATACATTACCATAGTCCAAAAGCATTTTGATTCTATTGCATACCAATCAAGAGGTACTCCTGATCACCAGTGAACCCTAAGGTCACTTCCTGCTTTAAATCTATATGTCTATAGTGATTCAATTTTCCTGAAATATTGGTACCTAACAACTTGTTCTTTTATTTTTAAATTTCTATATTTTATTTTTTTCAGTTATATGTAAAAATAATTATAAACATTAAGTTCTTAAGATTTTGAGTTCCAGATTCTCTCCCTCTCCCCTCATTGAGAAGGCAAGCAATTTATATAGATTATACATGTACAATATATAAAACATTTTCATATTAGCCGTGTTGTGAAAGAAAATGGAAAAAAAGAACAAGAAAAATAAAGTAAAAAAATTTTCGTCTGCTTTGCCTTCCTCAGCTTTTCTTTGGAAGTGGATAGGATTTTTCATTATAAGTCCTTCAGAATTTTCTTGAATTACTGTATTGCTGAAAATAGCAAAGTCATTCACAGTTGATCATTGTGCAGTATTGCTGTTACTGTGTACAGTGTTCTCCTAGTTCTGTTCACGTTAGTTTGCATCAGCTCGTATGAGTTTTTATGGGTTTTTCTGAAACCAACTGGCTTTTTATTTCTTATAACACAGTAATCTTGTTTCTTTCCAATTAATAAGACATATTGAGAACTGATTAATATTTTCTCTTTCAAATAATCATCACTTTATAAATAACTTAGAATAGAATTAGAATTTACATGATTTTGTTAACTTTAAAGCAAATTTTTAAAAATTCACAACAGTTTTTATTGTGTCATTTTGGACATTGTCTTTTGTAACAGTAACCATTTTTATCCTTCCATACCAATAGGCAGAAACCCTGGTAAAATTTTTTAAAAAATCTGTTGTATCTGAGAGAAAATTTAAAACTTGTTTCAGGGTCATACCTCACCCACATTCTGAAAACCCCATGTAGGGTTTAGTGTATTTCTTTGTGCAAAGAAGTGGTTCAGTAAATATTTCACATGGACATTTAAAAAAAATGTTTCCTAGTCATTATCAGTATATGCAAATATTTATTAAGCACATACTATGTATATAGATTATTGTGTTAGGCATATTGTGATAATATTCCTTCCCTTGAGGTTCTTTATTTGTTTTGTTTTGTTGTTTTTGGCAAAGCATTCGGGGTTAGGTGACTTGTCCAGGGTCACACAACTATTAAATGCCAAGTGTTTGAGGCTGGATTTGAACTCAGGACCTCCTGATTACAGGACCACTGCTCTTTTCATTGTGGCACCTAGCTGCTTTGCCCTCTTACCCACCACAGTTCTTAGAGTTTCTTCAGGGAGGCGAAGGTAAATAACAATACAAAATAAAATATATAAGTATTAACTATGTGGTATGTACCAAAAAAAAAAAGAACCAGAAAAATAAAGAAAGTAAAAATAGTATTCTTTGATCTGCATTCAGACTTCCTCAGTTTTTCCCTGGAGGGGGATCGCATCTTTCATTATAAGTCTTAAAGAGTTGTCTTGGATTATTGTATTGCTGAGAATAGCTAAGTCATTCATAGTTGATCATTGTGTAGTATTGCTGTTGCTGCGTAAGATGTTCTCCTGGTTCTGTTCACTTCACTTTGCATCAGTTCATATGAGTTTTTCTGAAACTAACCAGCTTGTTATTTCTTACAGCGCAGTAATATTCCATCACAATCATGTACCACAGCTTGTTCAGCCATCCCCTCATTTCTGGGGGTGGATTCCCTCAGTTTCCATACCACCACGAAAAAAGATGCTACAAATATTTTTGTATGTATTGGTCATTTTCCTTCTTTTTTTAAAATGATCTCTTTGGGATATAGACCAAGTAGTGGTATTTCTGAAGTAAAGTGTATGTGCAATTTTATAGCCCTTGGGGCATGGTTCCAAATTGTTCCTCAGAATGATTGGATCAGTTCACAACTTTACCAGTAGTGCATTGGTGTCCCGATTTTTCCACATCCCCTCTAGCATTTGTCATTTCTCTTTTCTGTCATATTAACCAATCTAGTAGGTATGAGATGGTACCTCAGAATTGTTTTATTTTTCATTTCTCTAATCAGTAGTGATTTAGACTGTTTTTTCATGATTATAGAAGCTTTTATTTCTTCTTAAAACTACCTGTTCATATCATTTTGACTATTCATCAGTTGGGGAATGACTCATATTTTTATAGATTTGACTTGATTATATTTGAGAAAAAAATCTTTATCAGAGAAACTTACTGTAAAAATTTTTCCTCAGTTTTCTTCTTTCCTTATAATCTTGGCTGCATTGGATTTGTTTATACAAAAAACTTTCACATTTAATATAATAAAAATTATCCCCTTACATCCCATAATGCTTTCTCTATTTTATTTTGTCATAAATTCTTCTCTTATCCATAAATCTGACAAGTTTCTGACAATATTCTATGCTCCCTTAATTTGCTTTTAATGTCCTCCTTTGTCTAAGAGTGTGAGGTCTATACTTCACATTGGTCTATACCTAGTTTCTGTCAAACTGTTTTGTGTTTCAGACAGCAAGCTCTTGTCCCCAGAACTTGGATCTTTGGGTTTATCAAACACTAGGTTACTGTGGTCATGTATTGTGTATCTAATCTATTCCATTGGTCCCTAACTCTATTTCTTAGCCAATACCAAAATGTTTTGATGATTACTAATTTGTAGTACAGTTTAAGATCTGGTACTGGTAGGCCACTTTCTTTCACATTTTTTTCATTGATTCCCTTGATGCTCTTTAACCTGTATTCTTCCATATGAATTTTTTTATTTTTTCTAGCTCTATAGAATAATTTTTTGGCAGTTTGATTGATATGGCACCGGATAAGTAAAATCATTTCAGTAGAATTGCCATTTTTGTTATATTGGCTCAGTCTGTCCTTGAGCAGTTAATATTTTTTGAGTTGTTTTAGATCTGTTTGTGTGAAAAGTATTTTGTAATTGTGTTCATAATAGTCCCTGGGTTGGGCAGGTAGATTCTCAAGTATTTTGTATCATCTACAGTTATTTTAAATGGAATTTATCTGTTTCTTGCTGCTGGACTTGGTTGATAATATATAGAAATGCTGATGATTTCTGTGGGTATTTTTTTATATATTATTTTTTATATTTTTTTTATATGCTGCAATTTTTGCTTCAGTTGTTTTTTCTGTATCTATTGAGATAACCATATAGTTTTTGTTGTCTTTGTTATTGTCAGTTATACTGATAGTTTTCCTAAACTTGAACCACCTTTGTGGTATAAATCTAACTTGGTCATAGTGTATGATCTTTATGATATTTTGCTGTAATCTCCTTGCTGGCATTTTATTTAACATTTTTGCATCAATTTTTATTAAGGAAATTTGTCTTTAGTTTTCTTTCTGTGGTTTTGCTTTTCCTGGTTTAGTTATCAATACTTATTTGTAATGTAAAAGGAATTTGAAAGGATTCTTTTCCAAATAGTTTATATTGGAAACTGAATTGGAATTAATTCTTTAAATGTTCACTTGTGAATCCATCTGGTCCTAGGGATTTTTTCTTAGGGAGCTTGTTGATGGTTTATTCAATTTCTTTTTCTAAGTTAGGGTTGTTTAAGTATTCCATTTCCTCTTCTGTTAATCTGAGCGATTTATATTTTTGTAAATATTCATCAATTTCTCTTAGGTTGTCAGATGTATTCGCATATAATTTGGCAAAATAACATCTAGTAATTTCTTTAATTTCTTTATTGGTGGTAAATTCATACTTAGTTTTTGATACTGGTAGTTTGGTTTTCCTTTTTCTTTTTTTTTATCAAATTAACCAGTAGCTTTGTTTTATACAATCAGCTCCTAGTTTTTTATTTATGAGTCCAGTTGTTTTTTTTTCTCAGTTGTTTCAGTTTCCTTTGATTTTCAAGGTTTCTAATTTGGTGTTTAATTGGAAATTAAACATTTTTTTTCTAGTTTTTTTTTTAGTTGTTTTATGCCCAATTCTTTGATTTGCTCTTTCTCTGTTTTATTGATGTGTTGAGAGATAGGTATTTTCCCCTAAGTATTGCTATGACTTCATCCTTTAAATTTTGGTATGTTGTCCCATTGTTTGTTCTTTAACCCACTCATTCTTTAGGATTAGATTATTTAGTTTCCAATTAATTTTTAATCTATATTTCCATGACCCTGTATTGAATGTAATTTTTTATTCAAGAGTTTTTATGCCCTAACGTATGGTCATTTTTTGTGTAAGTGCCTCTGAGAAAAAGGTATTATTATTTTCTATTACCATTCACTTTTCTAGTCTATCACATTTAGCTTTAAAAAAAAATTCTATTCATCTCCTTAACTTCTATTTTATTTTTTGGTTAGATTGTCTAGTTTTGAGAGGGGAAAGTTGAAGTTCTCCACTAGTATAGTTTTATTATTTCCTTCTATAATTCATTTCACTTTTCCTTTAGGAATTTTGATGCTATACTATTTGATACACATAGGTTTAGTACTGATATTGCTTAATTATCTGTGGTACCTTTTAGCACAATATAGTTTTCCTGCTTATCCCTTTTAATTAGATTAGATTAGATTTTGTTTTTTCTTTTGCTTTGTCAGAGATCATGATTGATACTCCTTTTTTTTATTTCCACTGAAGCATAATAGATTCTACTCTAGCCCCTTATTTTTTACTCTGTGTATGTTTCTCTGTTCCAAGTATGTTTCATGTGAACAACATATCATTGGATTCTTTATTTTAATCCAGTTTGCTCTCCTCTTCTGTTTTGTGACTTCCTCCCATTCATATTTACAGTTATGATTACAAAGTATGTGTTTCCCTCTGTCCTAGTTTTCCCCTGTTTATCCTTTTCTTTTTTTATCCTGTCCCTTCCCAGAAGTCTGTTTTGCATCTGGCCATTAAACCAACCCACTCTTCTATCATACTCCTTCCCTCTGCTGTTCTCTTATCTCCCTCACTTAATACTTCACAGTAGGGCAAGAAAGATTTCTATATCCAACTGAGTGTGGATATTATCCCTCTTTGAGCCAATTCTGATGATAGTATACCTGCCACTCCCCTCTTTCTTCATCTTCCTTGTAAAATCTCTACCTTTCTCATCTCTTTTATGTGAGATAACTTACCCTGCTGTATTTCTCCCTTCCCTCTTCTCCCAGTGCATCTGTCTTTCTCCCCACCGAAATTTTATTTTTTTCAAATCATCCCTTCATACTCAACTCACATCTATGACTTCATCTATATATATTCCTTCTGTGTATCCTAATAATGGTAAAATTCTTAGGAGTTATATATATCATTTTCTCGTGTAGGAATGTAAGCTGTTTAACTTTATTTAGTCCCGCTTGATTTCCCTTTCAAGTTTACCTTTTTATACTTGTCTTGTATTTGAAAATCAAATTTTCTATTCAGCTCTGCTCTTTTCATCAGAAATGTTTCAAAAAGTCCTCTATTTCATCAAATGTCAATTTGTTTTCCTCAGAAGGATTATACTCAGTTTTACTGGGTAGGTTATTTTTTTTTAGTGTAACTCTAGGCTCCTTTGCCTATGGAATCTCATATTCTAAACCTTCTGATCTTTTAATATAGAAACTGCTAAATTTTGTGTTATCTTGACTGTGGCTCCATGATATTTGTTTCTTTTTGGCTACTTGGAATAATTTTCTTTGACCTGAGAGCTCTGGGATTGGGCTATAATATTTTTGGGAGTTTTCATTTTGGGATCTCTTTCAGAAGATAATTGATGGCTAGGTTATCAGGGCAGTTTTCTTTGAAAATTTCTTGAAATATGATGTCAAGGCTCCTTTTTTGATCTTGGCTTTCAGGTAGTCTAGTAATGCTTAAGTTTATCTCTCCTTGATCTGTTTACCAGGTCAGGTCATATTTTCTTTTTTTCGTTCTTTTGACTTTGTTTTGTTTCTTGCTATCTCATGGAGTCATTAGCTTCTAGTTGCCTAATTCCAATTTTCCAGGAATTGTTTTATTCAGTGATGTTTTGTACATAAGTTTACATTTGGCCAATTCTGCTTTTTAAGGAGTACTTCTCTTCAGTGAATTGGTATGCCTCTTTTCCCATTTGGCCCATATTGTTTTATAAGGTGTTATTTCTGTCTATATATATATATATATATATATATATATATTTTGTGCTTCCTTTGCCAAGCTGTTGAATCTCTTTTCATGATTTTCTGTACAAGGTTTTGAGGTGTTATTTCAGAGTTCTAAGAGATATGGGCAGTTTTCTGGTTTTGACCTTTTGAAATTCGTTGGTGTCCAGGGTTTTTTTGGGGGGGGGTGATTTTTTATGGAATTCAGTAATTCTTAAATTTGATAGTAAATATTTTACATTTTCTATTTTAATTTTTAAAGTTTTGTTATGGTATTCTACATTATTTCATTGTTATAGAATTCTGGCATTCTGGTTATTCATTCTGTTTTTCAGGGAGTGTTCTTGGCTAAGTTTTTCAACCTTTTGTTCCCAATTATTTATTCTATTTTGATTTCTTTTCCTCCTGAATTCTTATTCCATTTCTGATTTAAAAAAAAAATTCCTCCTGTATTTCTTCCAGTCACTCTAGTAGTCCTGTTGTCTAAGCCATTTTTTCCTAAGGCTCTACTTGTAGTTGTTGTGTGGTTGCTTACCTTTTTTGGGTTTATCTCTTGGTGTTAATCCTTAGTTTTTCTTTTTTTGGTATTTGGTATTTTCTTGTTTACTCATCTTTTCTGCCTCACTTCCTAGTTTTGGATTTTATGTGCCCTCTGGAACTCTTAGATGAGTTTGGTGGGCTTTCTTGGTTCTTTTCCTGTGTCTAATTTAGAGACCACTGCCACCATGGAATCAGAAGGGGTGGCCAGGTTTAGGCCCTGTTCTTAGCTTCAATCCCTGGTTTTTCCTGGGGGTCTACTGCAGGTTTTGCCTTCGGTAGGATTTTGTGTTCTTTTCCTTAAATGATCTCCAGGTGGGAGTTTGTTCAGCTTCTATTCAGTGGCTCTGCTGTGGTCCTGACCATTCCCACTTGGGTGTTGAAGATTACATTGTTTTAGGTTTCCTGCATCTTTGGTGCTCATGCCCAGGTAGTGAATTGACCTGCTTCCTGCTGTAGCTTTCAGTGGTCTAAGGGGCGCATTATTAGGGCCTGTTTTTTTGCACAGTGCATTTGGGGAGCTGGTTCTGTCTCTGCTTCTTTCCTGAAAGAATAAGGTCAAGATCTAGTGCAAGTTCTTATTACAGGAACCTGGTTTAGATTTTGAAGCCCCTGCTCTTAGTGGTGATTGGGCGGCCTCAGGTCTATCACTTCTCTGATGCTGCTCTGGTTTTCCTGCCTTCAGCATTTTCCTGGACCTCGATTGGCTTCCCAGGTGAGAATCTTTTGTCCATATCCACTTGCTTTCTAGTTCTTCATGGGTTAGAAGAGCTTACTTTTAATTCTTTTGGTTTTCCTTATCACTTTTTTCTTTTTTTTGGCATTGTTTTCAGATATTTGCTAGGCTTATCTGGGAGAGTTGGACTTCTCTGTGACCTTTTACATTGCCATCTTAACTTACCAAACTGAGAATGTTTTCTTAAAATATGTCTTTATCTTGTACAGTGTACATAGTTCAGAATAAATTATGTTGCATATTTCTTATTTAGCCCTCCCCCCAAAAAACCAATTTAGCCATCAAATTCACTTAAGTTTATATCAATTTAATTATAGTTTACTCTTGATGGTTCACTGTGGAGCAGGAATAGTGTGAATAAGTGAAATCCAGAGATTACTGTAGAGCTTTAGCCAGTAAGGTCATATGTTGAATATTTTCCCAAATTCAAGAACTAGGGGACCTTGTTTTCCAAAACATGTTTGTATTTGACTTTTGTAGGAAAAATTTTGTAATTATTTAGCTATAGATTTCATAATGACGAATTCATGACACTTAAAACATGGAGCCACACTACAAAAACTATATTCTTCCCTTTTTGTTACTTAATATCGATATGGAGAACATAATCTTTTAGATTGATGTGAAGCACAAGCTTAAAAGCTGCCTTCTTTCTCAGAGGATGATTAAATATTTTAGCTTAAAAATATAGACCCTTAAATTATTTTTCTATTCAGTTATTTCAGAGTCATGGGCTAAAATTTAGGGTAAGTGTTAACGGAGGGTTAGTATCAACAAAGAAGTGAGTGCAGCACATAGTTTTCTAGTAAATTTTTTGAACTTTGTTCTTTTTCAGATACTTCGTGCCTATTTTACAGTTCTGTTTCTCATGTTTGCTTCATTTTTTTAAAAAACTGGCTACTTCATTCAGTTTTATAAATGATTTCTGTCCCATTTTGGACCAGTTACTACAAGTTTATCAAAGATTATAAATGGCAGTGTAAAGTATATTTTTTGCATGAGACTGTTCACTATGGAACAGTTCTTAAGACTACTTTTTGTTCTTTCTTCAAGGCCTTTTTATATAGCCAGACAAATGTCTCATTATGGTATAGAAACATAAGTAAATTTAATTTTGGATTTAAGAGTTTCTTAAACTTTTGAAATGAATTTTCTCTGTGATCATGTTAGTCAGATAACCCAGTGGAGACCCATATCATCCTCATGTAGAAAAGATAATTTGAGTTCTTAACTGTGTCCAGTAGCGTTAAACTGTTTTAACCATAGATAACTGCACAAGCAAACCTTTTTGTTTTCCTCTCAACAATTTACCTGTTTTCAGATGATACAGACAACCAGTGAAGACTAGTTGAGGGTGATACTAAGACTGTAAAATTGACTTCCTGTTGATTAATCATTTAACATGCCCAGTTGATTGTCTCTTCAAGATATTTAAAATTGTCTGTGTTCACTATAGTCTTTGTTTTTCTTTTGTTTTCTGTTAATAGTCTTATTTTTAAGTTACGAATCTTTTCTATGTTGATACCTGTATGGATAATTGATTAGAATCAGAGAGTTTGAACAGAAAGAAAGCAAAAGTGTTAATAACCAGTCCTCTCAAGGTGAAACAAATATCTCTGTACCTAGTTCTAATATAAAATTCCCAATAGAGATGAAATGTAAATATAGCAATAACTATCTGTTTTTAGGCTTACTTTTTAGTGATCCTGATGTGCAGCATCACATATACAGGTTTTATTACTAAATTTAAAAAAGTTTATGCCATGGTTGGTTCTAGCAAAATTACAAAAGTGTTTGTAAACAAAGCCATTAATTTAAAAACAAAAGTTCTTCAGTTTTTTTTAAGCAAAAATATGATGGACTGAATCAGTTCCTGCAAATATTGACCTGAGTGAAGGGAAAATGAAAATTGTTTTGGAGCCTCTTAAAAGTGAGCTACTAAATATGATAGTTAATAGTTATGAGAAATTATAGAAAGCAGGCACATCCTTATTAAAAAGTCATAACTCAGGTTTAGAATAGAATTGATGATAAAATATGATTAAAATCAATGGTATTGTTAATAATAAACATTAAAAAAAGTTAGAAAATATCTTTGTGGGAGTTCTGCCACAGTTTTGCTTTGAGTGAAGGGTTCTGGAGGGATATAAGACTAACAGGTCAAGAATAGAATGCTGTTTGGTATATAACACATAATTTCATTTTTACTTTTGTGTCATTGACAAAATGACCTAAAGCTAAAAGACTTGATACCTATTGACTGAACACTGTGTGAAGTAGCTCTCTCTGATGTGCTAAGCTTTTGGGAGCCAATGCTGCACAATTCCCCAGGCTGCTTTTAAATTACAAAACTCTAGTGTAATAGCATGTCATCTTATGATTGACCATTGTGAGGCCATCTTTTTATTTAATTTCTAATTAGCATAATGACTTGTGTTCTTATTCACTGTTTATGGTCAAGTTGTCATAGGCAAAGAAGAAATAAAAATGTTCGATCTCAACTTTGCTAGTGAATGGAATGAAGTTTAAAAGCCTTTTATGGTCATTGTGCAGCAGACAGAAAACCTCATTAGAAACTTGGGAAATGTCAGAGCAGTCTCTGTTGGGATTTTAAAAGTGATTTGGAATGTTGTTATTATATGAGACATTTCAGCTAATTTTTTATGTCTTCACTGTTGATCAGCATCTTACTTAAATATTTATTTTCCCAAAATTAATTTATGACACATTTTCTGGTTTAATTTAAAATGTAATATTCATTTCTTTCTAATGGTACCAAGGGTACTTATACATAAGATACATTCTAAGAATTGGGTTTAACTGATGTTCAGTGTTTCTTTCACTCATCATGTATATACACTGCTTATGTTTCTAATGATCTTTATGATTCTAAGATCTTCATGATTCTGTATACCAAATTCAGTGTCAACTGATCGTTAGAAATCATGAAATCTTGAAATTTCTTTTATAAACTAGACTTTCCCCCCCAAAATGCAGTGATTATTTTAAAAAGTTCTTTACTTGCCTGATCTAAAAATTTAATGTATTTGTCCAAATAGTATCACTACCTGCCTCTCCTAAAAAAAAAAAAATCTTACTTGTATAAAATGTGGCCTATAATCAGTGTAATTTGCTAATGTTTAATACAGTGCCTATCACATGTTCTTTGGTTAATTGATTACTTTCTCATTTTATACGTATATTTTCCTTTCAAGGATTTCTCAATTTAAAGGCTTTGCTTTGGAACAGCCTATATATTGAGAATATTATGTTTTGTAATGAAAATAACCTAAGATTAAATGACTATATTATCATCCTTATACACTGCATTATATTGTGAATCCTAGTAATATAGAGGATAGGGAAGGAGAATTTAAATGTAATTTTCTAATTGGTTGCCTGTAAATGTGAATCTTGGAAACCAAATATTTAAAAAATTTAGGCATAAATGTCAAGGTTAAGTTGATAAATAATTTTGAAAATGTGTTATTATGTAAAATTATTTTTTACAAGATATCAGTCTTACCCATCTTTCTCCTCTTAGGCCTTTGCCCTAGTACCCATCTCAAAAACAGTAAAAATTATCAAGGATTCTATAAATAGAAGCAAACATTATTTTTAAAAAGCCATTATTAAGGTTAACGTTAGTTTGTCTTAGGAGACAGAGAAACGCTATTTGGTGCCATTACCTGGAACTTTTGACTTTATGTAAGATTTTCCCACTTTGGGAAATAATTTTTCTTGATTTCAGAGATTATTTTTAGTAAAGATAGTTCATGATTTTACCACAAATCCAAAGAAAAAAAATATAGACTTCAATTTTTTGCCTAACTTTTTTTTAAAGTAGAGGAGCAGAATGTCATATATCAATTGGTTGCTTGAGGATCCTCTATTTTACTTTGTTCCTAAGCATTCCATTCAAGTTGAAATAAATAATAGTCTTAATTTTTTTCCTTTTTGTTAACACTTTTTAGTGCCTTAATTTATTTTTGAACTATGGTACTATGTGCTTGAGATTTTGTGGTGTAAACATACACACACACACACACACACACACACACACACAAACACACATACACACACACTTCTTCCACACATGACCCCAAACTCCCACCCAAAACAGTATTAAGCATTAGGAATTCCTTTTTTTCCTCACAATACATGTAAATACGTATTTTAATTAAGGAAGAAAAAAGTTAATTATAGTATAATGTGGATCCTCTTGAATCTCTTGCTTCTTTAAAAATTAAAAAAACCTATAAAGTTCTTTTTCAAATCTCAGAAGATCTTCTAGGCTGTGAATATACCTGCAGCCTCAGCAGTCCCTTTTTATCTGTACAGATTTCCTTGCCTATTGTGGACCTTTGCTCTAATTTAAATTTCCCATGGCTTTGGGTTGCAGACTAGGTTTTCTGCAAGAGTGCCCATGCTTACATGGTCATATATTCTGGGTAACTTTTTCACTTTTTTCTTCTTTGCATTTTTTTGATTGATAAAAGGAAAGAATTTTTTCTTCTCCTGGTTTCTTTAGTTCTCTCTTTTAGCTCATGTATTTGATCTTTCCCAACCTCTTTCCCCACCTAGATTAGGAAAAGTTATTTATTATACTTAGATACATAGGAGGCTAGTGAAGAAAGACTAATTTTGTACTTGGTTTCATTTACTAAGTAGCAGTAATAGTTTACATTTTGAAGTATTGTGAAGCAAAAAGAAGTGTGTTAGCTATATGTGAAAAATGTAAAGTCGTCAGAACTCCTGTCAATAATGTTAGAATCAAAACATCCTCTACTTTATTTAAACTAAATTCTAGAGTTTCCTCACTAGCAAAACATAGTTCTAGCAGCGTTGTAAATTTCAAGTGTAAGAATTTTTGCTTTAAACATATACACAGAGATAGAAAATGTTATGTTTCTTATTTTTTTATAATATAAAAATTATTAATGCTACATACATAAAAGCATGTAAATACACATTTGATTTTGGGATGGAAGTTCCAGTCAGTTCTCAATGTTTAGCCAGTTCTTGTTAATGAAGTTTTTGCTTCTCCAGTTTAGGGAATTTCGTATTATGTATCATTATAATCCATAGCATGAACAAACTCTGGCAGTATTTACGTGTTGTTACGTGTAAAAATTGTGACTGAAATATCTTCATTTATGTGTCTTAAGAGAGTGGTACCAAACATTAACATATTTAATTAAAAAAATAATTTATTCTTTTATGTTAAGAAAATGCTTTTTAATAACTCTGTGACCATATCTTTTAAAGGAGAAGCAAAAGTTATTTTTGTTTTCCTTTCATTTTTCTTTTCTTTAATTTTTTGGAGGTGGGCAAACAGATTTATGACTTTATCAGTGTGGGAAGTGTCTGGTGAGCAAGTACTGTTATCAAGGCAGGTCAGCATCTTCTATGAAATTGAACCTTCAGAGTGATGTGACTTGCCCAGGGTTGTTTTGTCCCTGAGGTAGGACTTGACTCTTATCTTCCTGGCTCCAAAGTTAGCTCCAGACCTAGCACTCCATGCTGCCTTCTGAAGCAGGAGTTCTTGTACCTGATTACATTTCAGTGAATACTATTTTTCCAGTGTGAGTTTGGCCTTTGAGACTGTATGAAGTTTAGATAATTTAAAAAAAGGACATTATTTATATATGTTTTACTCACTGGAGCTTCATTTTTTCCCCAATGAACTGCTCCTCTTATCTTGATTATATCAAATGATTTATTGGAAAGCAGTTACTTCTAAAATCCAGAAAGGGATTTCCAACCATTTAAAAATCTTAATGAAAATTGGCCTTGTAAATGAAAATAATAGTTCATTTTTATTACAATTTCATGCTAAAAATGATTTGAGATTTGGTATATTGGGCAAGAAATGATACTTTAAACCAATTTCCCAATTATAATTTGCTTTTAAAAAAACCTTCAGTTTTTGAAAGTTTTGAATTTGTGTATTTGTAAGCTTTGTTTCTTCATCATAGAATTAAGCAATCAAAAGTAATCCTTAAAATATATTTCTAGTTGTCTTATATGTAAAGTGATACAATAATGAAGGTATTTAGTCAATCTTATGAGGAATTCTTGGCACATTTCCTTAAGCAAACACACTTAGAAAATTCTGTCTTTGTATTGTTGAAGGAAAGGATTGTAGCACCATGATTTAATTTGACATAGACCTTTAAGGCTAAACAAACAAACCTACTTCTTAGACCACCCTCAGCCATTTTTTTAAAAAAGTCATAATTGTTACCCCTTTTAGCTTTTATTTCAAACTGCAATAGGATTTCTACCCCCACCCCAGCCCTCCTTTTATTTTATTTTTCTTGTTTTTGGAGGGGGAGAGGTAGTTGACAAAAGCTTCTTTTAAAATGTAGAGATCAAAATACAGTGATGAATAGCCAAGTATAATAGTAATACTTCCTCCCCCCACTCTCTCCAAGCATGCTTGGTAGAGAAGCTTGCTGTGAAAGTAAGCTGGGAAGGTTTGATAAGATACTATGTAAATTGGAAACTGTTTAGTTGGCATCAGGGTCCTTTACCTTCAGTATAATGGTGGGGTCCTGGAATGAATGTGCCTTGCAATTGTATGTTTGCTCAGTTTCTTGCAACTCTGTTATATGGATAGTTTGAGCATATTTTAATGTTCTGATATAATTTGCTAGTCTGATTTTGAGAAATAACTGTACACGCGTGTGAGAGAAAATTGGCAGGAGAGGAAGAATGGGGAGAAAAATGGAGAAAAAAAAGGAAGGAATTTCTATAATGTTTTATTACAAAGAATGCATCTAGTTTTCTAATAGATTAGTGAAATGATAGATTTCAGGAAATTTGACTGTGATATCAGCTATAATGTTTTTATATTCAGTAGTGAATTTAAGAACCTTTCTAAACAGAAAAAAAAGACATGATTGTCTTGAGGGCATATAATTGCTGCAAAGGTCTAATTAAGTTGTTTGTCCTTTGCTTGTTTGATTTGAATTTTTAGATGGCAATATGTAACATGGTAAGCTAAAGTTATCACAGAGGAAAACATTAGGAAGTTTAGTTAGAGGTCAGGAAGGTTGTAGAACTTGAAAGAGAATGTGAGAAACTGATGTAATGAGGTACTTTTATTGTAGAGACAGTTTTGTCAATGGAACATTTGAATTAAACTTGGCCATTTCATAGATAAATGTTTCTGGTGTATAATAGAAATTTTAATTCATAATATTCTGGATTGTGTTCAGTATGTAAATGATTTGGGCCTCATTTTTTTCTTAGAAGTACATTAAGATTAATTGGAGCCCGCTGCTCACTTTAACTGCCACAAGTTGAGAGAAGTGTATTAAATGTATTAGTGATGTTATTTAAATTTTCAGTAATTAGACTTCTAAAAGTAGGAATGAGTTTCTTATTTTTTAATTATTTTAAAGGTCGTCTTTAATTAAAAGTTTAATGCTAGAAATGAGGTGAGATACGTTTGCTCTGTGCCCATCAGTATATTGAGTAGCTAGTTAATGATATAGGTATGATTTACTGGTATTATGTTCTTTGTTGGCAATTTTTTTTAAGGCAAGGCAGATTGCATTTCAAAAGGGATAGAAAGAAGAGAAAACAAAGGATTTATATTAGCTATAATTTATAATTTTTTTGACTTATCTGTGTTTTGCTTTGAAGTGTTTTCATATTATAAATGGAAACAAACAGAATAGCCAGAAGAAGGAAGTCCTCTTGTGTTGTGCAGCTGGGTTTGGGAGCTCTGCCTGAACTGTCCTGTGCGGCCTTCTTCACCCACTGCTCCTCTTTCAGTATCTGTACCCCGCTCCCCCCCGCCCCCCCAGTCAGCTTTCTTCTCTGTCATTACTTTAGAGATATTCACAGTTGATACTATACTGATTTGCATCATTGTGCTATGAAAATGTATGTTTTTACTTATTCCAATTACATTTCACTCATCTGCAAACTTTCTATCAACTAACTAGTTACAAAGATAATTTTTTGTTATATGGAATATATCACAAGTATAAGGTCCGTATATATTAAAATACTTAGCACTTAGAACGTTACTAATTTGACTTCTTACTGTAAAGAAGGTTAACAAGTGCGCAGGCCTCACCCTCCCTTTCTGGAGTAGTTGAAAATAGGCCTCAGAAGACTCAAAGGAATTCTTTTAACTCCTAGCAGGGCCACGGGGTCAATGTCAGATTTAGTCATGCTGTTATTTTAGCCCAGTGGTCCAGAGAGATGACTGAAAAGTGAGTCTTTTATTTCTTTTTTTGTGTGGTTATTAACAGGATTAAATGTAAGCCATTGTGTACTTAGTAGCAATTAGTTTCTCATCTGAGAGGTTCATTATGATTTTTTGTCAGCCTTAGCCTTGTAATATTTTTTTCATTGTTTAATCAGAAGTAAAAGGATTGTGAATAGAAAGTTTTACAACAGTGTCTTTACCCTATGGATGCCTGTGTTTGCTTCTTACAGCTAAAGTTGTATTAGGAATCTTCATAGAGTCAGGTTTTTAGATGTGTAGAGCTTGAACCAAAAATGTCACTATACTGAAAACTGGCATAGTAAATGTATTCCTCTACATTGTTGAAGTTTCTCTTTTTTTTCTGTTGCATCTTTTTCTTTAGGTCTAAAAGCCCCATATCTTGACTGTCTTTAACATTAAACTTTTTTTGGTTTTATTCTTAAAAGATTTGAGTTTATATTTTTATTACTTAGTTCTTAAATAAATTTTTCCTTAAATAAATTAGTTTCCTCTATGGAATGATTGTTTAGGAATGTGAAAAAAAAGGACAATGAAAACATTCTGAACATAGAATAATGTGCTATTTAGCATAAAAAGGGAGAAATTGTAGTATAAACGTAGCTGATATTCAAAATTCAAAACAAAATGAATACTAAAAGTAATGTTCTTGTATTATATCGCAAATAACTAAGAATTCAGAGTTGTATCAGTGTAACTTTAGTGGTTTGTTATTTTGAGAGAATGATTGAGATCAGTGACTTAAAATCAGTTTCTTTACTTTCGGCTTTTATGATTTTACGTAAGTATACATACAAGATTTTACATATGTGTATAATTTTAGTACCAAAATTATAATTGAAATTTTGGATACAGCTGATTGCAGTAGAAATCACAGATGCTAACCTTATTAAATTAGGAAAAATATAAGTACTCTAGGTTGACTGATGAGTAATTAATGTATGTATGCTTTTTGTATACAAATGTATATATATTTTCACATGTGTGCATATAATTTGGATTCTTCAAAGGAACCAATCCTAGTGCTGGGTGACATAGCTGCAAATGATAATACATAAATGTGTTTTAGAATCTTAGTGATGATTTGTCTTGTTTAGTATAATTGCTTATTTTATGCTGTTGGTTTGGCCTGCCATACTTACTAGAGGAGGGAGGTATAATATTTATGTTTTCTTTAATGTCAGAGCTTTTTTCAACCTGGATTGCTTTACCGTGGAGGTAAACAGAAGCTTTCAAGACTTTATGATCCAGGTATTTACTTTAGGGATAGTGAATGGTAGCTGACACTTGGTTTTCTTAGTGTTTGTATTTAGCTTTTCAAGAATCAAATGTCAGTGTATTTTTTATAACCTATTATTTAAGACTTTCTTTTTCCTTTCTTCATTAAACTTTTGTGACTTGAAAAGGAGTTAGGTACCTCAGTGAAAAGTTTTATTTAAGAATCATTTTTGCTCCTTTTAAAGTAATGGAGCAATCCTTTTTTGAAAAATTAAATTTAGTGGTATTAAATAGCTGCCACAATCTACACTACCAGGAAGAAAATCAACAATAACTTCCAGTTCTGTGTTTTGTTCACCAAACCGCAGAAAAACTTTCTGGAGGTGAAGGAACCTAATGTCCGTCAAGATGTTTAGAAACTGAAGGATAATCTTAAATGTATTGATCTCATTATGTGGACTTTGTTTTTTAATCAAAATTCTTGTCTCTTTGTGTAGGACTTACTCTTCACTCCCCTTCTTTCTCTCTCCCCTCCTTCCATTCTTATTGCTTACTATATGTAAGGTCCTTTAGAGGAAGTTTCTCAAAGTTCAAAGAACTGAATATAAGGGGAGTTGAGAATTTATGTGTTTTAGTGGTAATGGATTTTTCATGAAAGTGAGAATACTATTCATTGCCCTTATAGGGAAGCTTAGCATTAGCTTGATTTGAAGAGCTCTGGTGAATAAACCAGGCCATAACTGGCAGCTTGGCCTTTCTATTTTTGGTAAAGGTTTACTTATAGTCTTACATTTCCTGCAGATGGATTTCTATATTAAAATCACTTCTTTAATACTTCTGTACTTCTTAGCACTTTTATCATTACATTAATCATAAAAGCCAAGCAAGTCCTGTGTAAGAGTGTGCCATAAATCACAGGCTGACGAAGAAACTTTTTAAAGCTTTTAACTTTTACTTGTAAGAACCCAGTAGAATAATAGTTAACGGCAGGCGTTTATGTAGCACTTTGATGTTTGTAAAGCACTTTACTTAGGTTATCTCTTATAGTTAAGGGGTGTTTTCAGTGTTCTATAAAATTATTCTTCTAGGGTAATTTATTTCTAACCCAGGTGAAAAGAGAGAGAAAATAGATATTTAAGTATGTAGTTGATAAATACAGTCTTGTATAACATAAAAGAGCTCGTTGAGAGGATACTAAGGTTGAATATGTAATATAGGATAAAAATAATTTTATAAAATGTTCATTAATAGGTTGCTATAAAGATCTAAGTATAGATAGGATAGTTTTTGGTTTGAACTTATTATTTTTTGGTTAGCCTTTTCTCCAGCAAAATTATAACCCATAATTCGAAACAAAACTCATTCCTTGTTTCCCAGATCTCTACAATTTGAAGAAGAGAAATAGTACAGAATAGTAACACCGGTATTTCAGTATGTTAACTGAATTTTATATTGAAATTTTTATCCTTTTAGGTACATGGATTGCCATCCTACAGAGAGCTTGTTATTACAGAAGGAATACAAATGATGGGACAGTGTTTAGAGGGTTGAAATTAATGGGTATTGCCTTAAAATTCATATGTATATATCATTTAGTCTGTTACTTTACAGGGTTTGCTATTAATCTATAAATTCTTTCTATCATTTTATAATTCTTTAATATGTCAGAATTTCTTGTACCCATTTCTGGTGTAGGAGGGTAGGAAAAGGTGTTTCATTTTTATCCATGGTTCAAATTTGTCTTCCATCTGTATTTGATAGGAAAATCCAAGTAAATATTAACTTGGAATGTAAGTAGGCATTATAATTGTGAATATTTAATGAGGATTAAACCCCAAGTTTGAAAATAAAGAGTGTTACTTTATCATATTAATGACAGTAGTTTCATTTATTTTCATAAATGTTTGATGATGTACTTTGTGTAGAAATAAAGGTACTACAGATTTTTATCCATGCACCAGTAGTTTTCTCTTTTGTTATTTCATTGATTCAGTCTTGCAGTATAACTTTATATCGCATGTTGACTACATACATGCACATCCTTATGAAGGCCATTCTCAATTTGAATATAATATATTTAGTAATTAATTTTAAAAAATTTTATAACTTAATATCTTAATATTCATTGATTTGACTTTACTTATGAAGTAATTAGATAATGACCCCATTTTATGAACCCTGAGTAGTCTAATGGACAGTGAACTGGACTTGCAGAGTTTTAATTTTGTGTCTGTCACTGCTATGTGATTGCTTCCTCATATTGGGGTAAGGGGATAATGATTAAGTTTTTTTTTTAAATCTTGTCAGTTTTGGACTTTTTATGTAACTAGAGAACAGTGAATGAATAGTTTTCAGTGATATATAATATCAAAACATTCATATTTGGTTTTAGACTGTCATGTAATTTTTGTTGGAGGGAAGAGAGGAGGAAAGGGAAAGATATTGAGATAGTGACTTTGATTTAAGCTCAGTATCTATGTTTTGCTTTAGACTAATAAAACTAATTCACATGTGAGCATATATACATTGATGGCAGGCTGTTGTGGCCTTGAAACATACTAGGTAGTAGAAGAAATATTTAGCTCAACATTAAAAATTTACTGTGGGCAAACCATTGTGGGAAACTGATCATTGACTAAAACTTTTGGAACTTCTTAAAGGTATATAAATTTAAGGTGTTAGTAATTCTGAGAAATATGCATTTTTTATCAGTACCATATTTTGAATTTATTAAATATAGATGAAAATTCCTAAGTATATTCTTAGTAACTCCAGTGATTTAGTGGATATATATAGTGATTGACATTTTTATTTACTTGAAGTTAAACATATACTGAATACTATTAAAAGCTTGTAGATGATATAGTGGTGTGGTATTCTATTATATGAAACCAGCTGAAATCCTGTAGAATAAACAGACACTTTCATTTACATGTTCCATCTAAAGGAATTTGGATTTTGTACTATGGAGTCAATTGAAAGTGATATCACTAAATAAAAAGATAATTGAAAATTTTTTTTTGTTGAATTACATTCTCTTTTCTCTTTCTCCCATCTGCATAGCCCAGTTCTCTCTATCCCTGTCCCTCACCATGTACCTTGACCACAGTGGGAGTTAAGAATGAGATTGTGGACCTTATTCTAGCATGGTGTGGAAATCTATTTTGGGTTCCAGAGGAGTAAACAGCATTAGCTCAGGAACTCTTATAACTATCTAGGGAAATACAAACCTTTGACAAGATAAATTTTTTAAAAAATTATTGTAAAAGAGAATTATTCAGATTCTTCTGCAAATGTTTATTTTTTTCTGAGAATATTTTGTGTATAATATATGTACTTCATGTGTCATCTTACCTTTGGTTTGAAGCTACTTTAAAATCATGTTGATATCCTTTAAATGGAGAAGGTGAAATACAAAAATGGGACATTTCTATCTTTTTTTAATCATCCTGGCTTTGCAAGCATTTCTGATCATTTCTTAGACACAGATTCTCTGAAACATTAGGGAGCCACAAAAAGGCACTTTCAAAGACTGAAAGGAGCCCCAAAGATACATCACTGCTTGACTGCAAACATTTTTAAGAAGTCACTGATTATAATGAACACTGCCTTTAATGGCAGTTTTTCCTCCTCTTTTCATGAGAATGTGACAGAGTGTCATTAAGGTTTTAGAAATGAATGCTCCTGAGGAAAGAAGGATCACTGGGACTCCAGTCACGCCCAGTATGTGGGCCTGGGATTCTCTGCTGGGCTCTTTTCACGTTTTTAATCAGGTTGGAGGAGGGTGTGTTGTAGAAAGGAAAGGAATGGACATAGACAAACAGCTTTGGGAGGACACCTGTACAGCAGGGAATTTTCTTTTTCCATTGGTTTCTTAAATAATACATTTCTGTACTCTAATATAGAAAGGTAGGTCAGATGATAAATATTTTGAAGGATCATAAAATTAATACAAACGATTCGTTTTTTGAAGTACACTACTCTCTTCTGCATTTATCTTAAATTGTTTGATGTATTAAATTTGAAATTTCATTTAAATTGTAATTTGAGTCCTGCAGGAAGAATGCTGTTTTAACCCATTGTTCTTTGCCTTAGTGACAGTAATTGCACTTGATATATTCTGCAGGTCAATCAGTTTGTATCACAAAAGAAGGCAAATAATAAATGTGTGCTAGAAATAGTCATGTCCCTAGATAGAAATTAAAAAGCATATTTTTGCATCAAAAACAAGAATAACATTCAGAGAGCTGTGTACTATGTACAAATAAGAATCCTGAGGGTTTTGTTTTTGTATGAATTTTTATAATTTCTCTACATTCTTCCAATTCTTCAACATTTGAACTCAATTTTAACCTGTTATATATATATATATGTTATATATATATATACACACACACATAATGTTTTTAACATATATATATATATAAATATAAAAACTTACTAGATTGTTTCTCCTCTTTGAAAGCACAAGGAATATTCAGTAAATTATTGGACAGTAATTCTCCCCCTTTTCCCCCCATTAAGTTATATTTTCACATGTTTGTGTTTTCTCTTGTTTCAAGTGAACCCAGTGTGGCATTACAACATGATTTGTTTCCAAGTTCTTTTACTTGTAGTTTTTTCTGGAGTCTGAAACAAAGGTAAAAAAACACCTAAAATCTACTCTCATCCTCCTATGTCTCTCCTGTAACCCATAAATTGTCCATAGCATACTTTTTTGGTTGGGATTCCTTGAATTTAGACTGTGTAAGATTTATTTTTGCTGCTGTTTGTCTCAGCCACTTGCTTCTTCCAACTTTTCTACTAGGAAATAGCCTTCAAGGTGCAATCCCCACCTCACCCCTTTGTTATTGAGTCGTTTCAGTCCTGTTCGACTCTCTGTGACCCTGTTTGGGGCTTTCTTAGCGAAGACACTGGAGTGTTTTGCTATTTCCTTCTTTAGCTCCTTTTACAGATGAGAAGCTGAGGCAAACAGAGTCAAGTGATTTACCCAGCATCGTGTCTGAGGCTGGATTTGAACTGAGGTCCCCTTGACGCCAGCCCAGTGCCCTATCTACCGCCCCCACCTACCTGACCTCCACCCTACCTCACCCTGCTTAAAAACAAAATAATAAAAAAAAACCAAACTCTTTGTTCTTTGGCAATAAATAAGAACAAGCCTTTTTCCCCCTGTGGAGTGGGAGGCACATAGCCAAAGAACTAGTCTTGGGTCAAGGATGTGAACTCTCCTATGAGTCTTGTACCAAATTGCAGGTTCTTAATTTTATCACTTCAAATGAAGTTGAAATAAATTTGAAAGTCTCCTTTTTTATTTTTGAAGGAGGGTGTTGACCACCTAATTCAGATTTCTCCTGAAACTGACATTGGAGCAATAGATTTTTTTTTTTTTTTGGCTTTTAAGAAAAGGTTCCTGATAGTGACAATTGGTGTTTAATAGTGATTGACTCATATATTGGTCTCTAAAATTTACAAAGCACTTTGCATATATATTACAAAGAAGGGAGTTTTTCTTTTTAAAGACTCATGTTAAGTAACTAAAATAGTTTAACCTGATAAAATAAAGAGGGATTGAGTTTTCCTGAATATTCTTTCTTGGCCCTCCTTGTAGTTGTTATACTTTTAATGGATGAAGTCAAATAAAATGAATTTTAGCATCTTTTTTGTGTGTGGGATGTATAACTTGATTTTAAGCCAAGCTCAGAGGTTGTCCTAAGTGTTGAAGAGAGCCTCATTGGATTTTTGAGACATCAAGCTTTTTGAGGAGCTATGATAAAAATTGGAGTTTGCTCCCTACCTAATATCTTCTAAAATAGATCCAAGTTTTCATGTTAGTCCATGAACTCACCAGATTTTTTCAGTGTCTTTCAGACTTGGCATGAATTACAGAGGCAGCTTCAGAATGAGCTAAAGATTAGTCCCTGTCTCACTTTCTATCTAGTTATCCTGTTTCTGCCTCAATCTTGTCCATAATACTTTTTTCATCCTATATTTTTCTTGCTACTTAAGGAAGACTTTCTCTTAGACTATCTATATGCTGCTTCTAATTAAACTCACTCCTTAATTCACTGTCCTTAATTTTCAGGTGTCTTCACAAAAATTAGTAAATATTCAGGTGAGAAAATTTCTTAAGATTAGCAGAATAGATCTTGAATTAACAGAGTTCCTTCAAAGGAGTTGATATATCATTTCTTTTCCATTGTTACTCAGGTATTTTTTGTGTTTTTCATTGAGTCATATTTATCTTAAAACTATTGGAATTTAGATGTCCCCCTTAATCCATGGCTTAATCTGTACTTTTCCATGGCAAAAAGAGCGCTGCATTAGAAATTATAGTTTATGTATAGGCTTAAAAGATGTACGTACTGCATGAAGTAGTACTTATTATGTTTTGTTTATCTTCTTAAGGAGCACATGTAGAAAGAAAAATTTTCAAATTTCTCACAAATAACTTTTTAGGCTTTGGGTGTTAATTGGAATACTTTTACATTACAGTTCTGTAATGGTTTTAAAAATAGTTACTGAAGGCTTATTTTGAGGGATATTTTTTATCTCTCTTCATCCCTTCTTCCCTTTTCCTTTGCTTATCAACTTCCTTTTCTCTAGAGCAGTTTTCTTATTTGAAATTACAAAGAAGGCAATAATAAATTGTATCACTTTTTTATTTTATTAAAGGCATTTTTTAGATCATTTTTATTTCTGAAGATTTCCTTTCCTTTTCTACCCAGTCAACCTTCCTTCATAACAAAGATCAAAAAAGAAAGAAAAAAATAGTGCAGCAAAACAAGTACATAGTCTGTATCTGACAGCTTATGCAATGTTCCACACACTCTCTCTGCAGTGACCCAGCTTCCTTCTTTTTCTTTCTACCTTTTTCTCTCTATTTTCTTACTGCTTGGTGCTGTTGTCCCTGCATTCCAAGCATGTGTGAAGAGAAGTGTAGATAGACAATGATCACTTCCTCTCTATTCCCTTCCTCCAGTGGCAACAGTGATGGTTATCATTGATATTATAGCCTGGCTTTTAGAAATACTGTGAAATGTCAGTATTCCTCATATACAGTAATTAGTTAGAATTACTTATCATTCATTGAATGGCACATTAAAGGTTAATTACAGGATGTCTGGAACATAGAAAGTTTTTCTAAAAGATTAGGTTAATTAAAATGATTTTTTAGTATTCAGGTACTGAAACAGGTCAGGAGTTTCTCTAGTGATAGAGAAAACATCCTATCCAGTTCTGCTCATTTTTTGTGACTCTTGTCCATATTTTCCCAAAAGTTTACCACAGGAAATCTGTTTGGTGTGCTAAAAGAAATTGTAATGGCACCAGTAAAGTACAGTCTTTTCTGGCCCACACAACTTATCTTCTTTTTCTCTCACGCAGTTCTTTAATGATATATTTTACTCCTGTTCTTTGGGACTTTGCCTTCATGTTAAGTATTGCAATTTCCTCACCTTAATCCAGCTAACTTTCCTCCTGTTCAACTTTGGGTTCATCTTGTCAATCTGTACTGCCTATCTTAAATATCCATACTGTTAGGTGAGCTGTATAGGGTATTTATCCAATTAGCAGACATTCTTCATCTATTTGGTCTTTCCTGCATGGATGGTCAGACTAAACTCCTTCTCTTCCAGGAGACTTCGCAATTTCCCTTGAGCTTGATGCAGTTAGTGGAATTATTCACAAACAAGCACCTAGAGGACCTCATCATCCACCTAGATTCTGTGCTGGATCTTCTCCATCACAGTGGAGAATAGTTTTCAGGAGCATACATTTACTTGTATTATCCTTGCCTGATGTTTTTATCAGATGGTCATTGAACAGAATTATTTCTGTTGTTAAATATTTTGAGGAATCTTGACTGATTTTGATGTGTAGATGAGAGAGAGATAACTTGTAGAAGAAACCATAAGCTGACATTTTGTGATATTGAATCACATTCTTTCATAACTATCAAATAAATATAGTGGAACCTTATATTCTCGACATCTTTTAGTTAATTGTGAAGTGATAAAGATATGGTCCACTGCTAAATATCATTTGTGAAAGCTTGTTCCCTATTAGTACCCTCTTCCCTTCTAATACACTTATGGAAGGTGCTTTTGATTCATTGTTAGATGACGTCCGTATTTTTATATGTATGAGGTAATAGGCATAAGGTTGCTGCTTATTGATTATTGTCAGCTTTTTTTGTGGGGAGGAGTCCAATATGGTCCAGAATTTTTTCTGTACCTTTTCCATGCGATCTTCTTGTATTTTATTTATTAGTTTCTCAATGCAATCAAATTGTGTCTCCTTCAGCATGGGTTTTCTCTATATATGCTTGGTCCAATTTGCTTTTCTCATTTTTTTCTCTTTTGTTCTGTTTCTGTCTTTTCTGTAATCTCATCCAGGATTGTGATGTTAGGGTTGAAGTGTGGCAGTTCTGTCCTTGATAACACAGTTTGTTAAAAATGATTTTTACAAAATTTTTCCTTTTCTTCTGTTTGTAGGCCCCCTATTTTCAACTTCGAGCATCTCTGGGATCACTTTGTTTAATTACATATATTACCAAACTTTCTTTAAGCATGTTTTACCTTCTGCTTCCTTTCTTTGCCTTATAAGACTATACTATTTGTTATGCTGTTGTCTTCATAAGATTATTTAGAGTTGATTACATTCTAACCAGGTGTTGCTTTGGAAGTCATCTTAATGAATTTGGCAAGTAAGTCAGATATTTGCTGACTAAAGGACTATCTAGGTGACTGTAGTAGATAAGAGTACAGGAGTAGGATTCAGGAAGTCCTAAGTTTTGAATCTTGTCCGAGATACTTATTAGCTGTGTGATCCTGGGCATATAACTTTTAGGTGCTTCCGATTCCTCGTGTAAAATGAAGGAGTTGAACTTATTAGAGTCTAAGGTCCCTTCCATCTCTGAATATACAATCTAATGATCTAGTGTTCTGGCAAACAGTTTACATTGATTAATCTTCTAGATACAATTGTTATGGTTGATATTGATGTAATTTCGGTTTTACATTTCCATTTTTGATTATAAATTACTCATTTCAATAGGCCAGAGTTATATTATTTCAATTATATGCCATTTTTCCTCTTTTTAAAAAAACTAATTCTGATCTTGGCTCTGATGGTCTTGACCTATACAGAGAACTGCCTCAAAAGTCCCACATCAATAACAAGTCCTTTTTTGTCTTTAAAATATAATATTTCATTGTTTATGGTGCTATTTGATATTTGCCATATTGACAGTCCATTAATTCTTTTTTTTTCTTTGAAACAATCTGTGGTAAATAGAGGTATAGTTTTTTGTAATCTACTAGGCTTTAACCTTTGTCATTTTTCTCTTTTCTTTCTTTTTTAGGTGATTGATGACTGTTTTTTAATTAATTTTTAGTTTTCAACGTCCATTTCCACAAGATTTTGAGTTCTAAATTTTCTCCCCATCTCTCCTCTCCCCCCACCCCAAGACACTGTGCACTCTGGTTACCCCTTCCCCCAGTCTTCCCTCCCTTCTATCATACCCCTTCCTTCCTTTATCTCCATCTTTTCTCTTTTCTTATAGGGCAAGTTAGATTTCTGTACCTCATTACCTGTATTTCTTATTTCCCAGTTGCATGCAAAAATAATTCTCAACATTCATTCCTAAAACTTTGAGTTCCAACTTCCATCCCCATCGAGAAGGTAAGCCATTCAGTATAGGCTATGTATGTGTAGTTATGCAGAAGACATTCATAACAGTCATGTTGTGGTAGACTAACTATATTTCCCTCCATCCTATCTTGCCCCTCATTTATTCTGTTCTCTCTTTTGATCTTGTCCTTTCCCAAAAGTGTTTCCTTTTCATTACTCATTCCTCCCATTTGTGCTCCCTTCTGTTATCTCCCCGACACTCCACTTATCCCCTACTTTCCTATAGTGTAAGATAGATTTTCATACCAAATTGAGTGTGCATATTATTCCCTCCTTGAGCCAAATGTGATGAGAGTAAGCTTCACTTTTTCCCTATCACCTTCCTTCTTTCCCCCTCCATTGAAAAAGCCTCTTTTATGAGAGATAATTTGCCCCATTCCATTTCTCCCTTTTTCCTCCCAATATATTCCTCTCTCACCCCTTAATTTTATTTTTTTAGATAGCATCCCTTCCTATTCAACTCACCTTGTGCCCTCTGTCTGTATGTATATAATCCCTCCAACTACCCAAATACTGAGAAAAGTCTCAAGAGTTACAAATATTACCTTTCCATGTAGGAATGTAAACCGTTCACCTTTAGTTAGTCTCTTATGATTTCCCTTTCCTGCTTACCTTCTCATGCTTCTCTTGATTCTTGTGTTTGAAAGTCAAATTTTCTATTCAGCTCTGGTCTTTTCATTAAAAATACTTGAAAGGCCTCTATTTCATTGAAAGACCATTTCCTGAAGTATTATACTCAGTTTTGCTGGGTAGGTGATTCTTGGTTTTAATCCTAGTTCCTTTGACTTCTGGAATATCATATTCCAAGTCCTTGGATCCCTTAATGTAGAAGCTGCTAGATCTTGTGTTATCCTGATTGTATTTCACAATACTTGAGTTGTTTATGGCTGCTTGCAATATTTTCTCCTTAACCTGGGAACTCTGAAATTTAGCTACAGCGTTCCTAGGAGTTTTTCTTTTTGAATCTTTTTCAGGAGGTGATGGGTGGATTCTTTCCGTGACTATTTTGCTCTCTGGGTCTAGGGCTTTGGGGTAGTTTTCCTTGATGGTTTCTTAGATTATAGTGTTCAGGTTCTTTTTTTTGATCATGACTTTCTAGTAGACCAATAATCCTTAGATTTTTCTCTCCTGGATCTATTTTCCAGGTCAGTTGTTTTTCCAATTAGATATTTTACATTTTCTTCTATCTTTTCATTCTTTAGATTCTGTTTGATTGATTCTTGATATCTCAGATTCATTAGCTTCAACTTGCCCGATTCTATTTTTTATGAAATTGTTTTCTTCAGTTAACTTTTGTATCTCCTTTTTCTCCGTCCAATTGTTCCTGTTAAGGAGTTATTTTCAGCAGTTAGGTTTTGTACTTCCTTTTCCATGTGTCCAATTTTCCTTCTTGAGGAGGTATTTATTCTCTTCAGTGAATTCCTTTTTCATATTGTCAAAATCATTGGCCAGTTTTTCTTCTGTTTATCTAATTTGGGTTTTAAAATCCTTCCTTAGCTCTTCCAAGAAGGCTCTTTGTGTTTCTGATCAGTTCATGTTCCCGTCTGGAGTTTCAGATGGGAGTATAGTCTCAATGCTGACCTCTTTGGCATTTGTATTTGTGTTTGGTATTAGAAAGATTCTGTGGTCTTTTTTTTTCTACTTTGCTTCTTACTCATGATAATAACCCTTTTCCTGGCTTTTAAGATAGATCTCTGCATCTGTGGCACAGGGAACTCTGTCCTACAGTTCTAATGCCTAAAACTTGAGGCTTTGTGTGTTGGCCTCTGGTTCTTTCAGTTAGAAACTAAAATACTACAGCTTACCTGGTGTTGAGCTGGCTTGTGTTTGAAAGCAGAGGCCAGTTAGGTCTTTTTGGGTTTCCTGCAGTTACCCTGGAACTAGCTTTTTAAGTGTGGGGAAGGGGTGGTCTGGACACTGGAGGCTCTTCTGCTCAGGTAGAGCATAGGCAAACTTAGCTGTTTGCACCCCAATTCCACTGGGGTGCTGAGGCATGCCTGGGGTCCTGGTGTTGGCAGTTGCTGTCTTCATCCCCCTGGGGTTCAGGATCTTCTCCCAGTTTGTTGAGGTGAGGCTGTCTGGGACAGCTCTGATCCTGCACAGTTAGCCTTTGGCCACAGCAAGAGGAACCCTCCTTAGTGATCTTTCTAGACTCCCAATCCAAGAGTCTGTTTACCCCTTCTGCTGTTTCCACTGTTCGAGGGTTTTTCCCAGGGAGATATTCTCTGGACTCGTCAAGGTCAGCAAGGGGAGGGAGATAGCAATTACTGGTCACTCCACCATCTTGGCTCCCACAACAAGAAGTTCTGATCAGTAGATTCTTTCAATATTTATTTTACCCTCTGGTTCTAGAATATCAGGACAGTTTTCCTTGATAATTTCATGAAGGATGATGTCTAGGCTCTTTTTTTGATTATGGATTTCAGGTAGCCCCATAATTTTAAAATTGTCTCTCCTGGATCTGTTTTCCAGGTCAGTTGTTTTTCCATTGAGATACTTCACAGTCTTCAGTTTTTTCATTCTTTTGGTTTTATTTTGTAATTTCTTGGTTTCTCAAAGACATTAGTTTCCAACTGCTCCATTCTAATTTTTAAAGAACTCCCTTGATTGTGCCACCTTGGAAGAACTGAGAACTCACAGGTCCCTAAAGTATACCCTCTACCTGACAAAGGACTGAAAAGTCAAGTAACAGGCTGGAAAAATGTGCAAATTAGAGGAAAAAAATAAAACTATAGAAGGTTACTCTCTTTTCTCTATATATTTCTCCCCATCTTTGCCTTTTCCTGCCTTTCTGTTGAAGTTAGCAAGGAGGTTTAATTTGGAGGGTTTTATTAAATTTTTCATAGAATTTTTCTGTTACTTCATTCACAACTGTGATGTTGGTGCATAAGCTGCAATTATTTTCATGGCAGCGCAAAATACTTATCATTAATATTACTACAACTTATGATGCCCAAATGTCTTGTAAATAATGTTTATTGTTGCTGCTGTGTGTAAAATTAAAACTTACTTCTCTAATTCACTTTTTCTTGCCTCTTCAAGGAGTATCTGTGAACCATCCTATTTAACAGTAACTTTCTTTATTCTTTCTTTTGTTTTTTAATATCAAGAAGGTAAGGACTGATATTATTTAGCTTCTGTAGCAGTATATCCCACTCATTATTCATTGGATGAGAATCTCACCTTAGGATACCAACATTCAAATTAAAGTTTATTGATGATCCAAAAACTCTATGATTCTTAGCACCATCATCTCTTTTTTTGCCACTCTGGTATCATCACTGTAGAAGCAAAAAGGAACTTCCTAGGACCAAGGACCTTATTTTTGTTGGTTTCATATATTGCTATGGCTCAAAAAAAATTCATCCCTAAGCGGTCTTCCTACTTGTGAAGTTGTCTTTTTTCAGCTAGTTAGTTTAACTTTTAGAAAACATATTTGAGCTGTTGACCATGACTGAAGACTTTCTAAAAATCATAGTAAAAACTACCAGAACTTAATACTTCACTGGCATAATTTTTGAGAACCTAGGATCAGCATCAACTGTTCAGTGCTATTTGATGAGACATCAGAGAGTAGGACTTCATGAAGGATTTCTCTGTTTTACAAAAATCATAGGGGACCTATTCCAATTTTAGTAAAATATGGAGAATTTTTCAGCAATGTACAAATTTGCTGTCTTGCAAGAGTGAAATTTGATCATAATTGCTTGAGAAAATTAGATGATCATATAAATTTCTTATGAAACATTTTGTGTTCCAAATATTTATGAAGCTTTTGGAAGATATATAAAATTATGCTAGTCTGCAGAACAAGGATATAACTTTTGTAACTCACTGAGCAAAAAAATCAAGTAATATTGATTATGTAATATTTTTACAGCATGTATTTTAACAAATTATTTTTAATAATTAGAATGACTAAATCATTCTGTGATTTGAAACCTATGAATTTTTAGACATCATCAGCAAAACGAAAATTTCTTTAAAAAATAATTTTATTAAAAATTTTTTTCTGTATTTTTGAATTTTTGTTTTGTTAGTCTGTCGTCTCCCCATCTCTGCCATTCAGCATTGAGTAAATTTTTTAAAAAGACTTCAGTGAAGAGATGCACAGTTTAGTAAAATCAAATTCCCACATTGACTTTTTCTGAAAATGTACATCTCTTACTGGATGTTAAACTCATTGCCTCTCTGATTGGAGGTGAGAGACATAGTCCATCTTTATTCTCTTAGTTTATCATTGTATTGATCAGGATTCTAACATCTTTGAAAGTTGTTTTTCTCTTGAATGTTACCGTATAAATTGTCATCCTAGTCAAATTGCTAGGAGTACAGGCTTTACCATGATCACAAAAAGAAGCAGCTTCCTTCCCCTGGGCACAGTCTCATGGATTGAAGGGACACAGTGGCCACGAAATTGTCTGCCAGTGAAGCACAGGGTTTAGATCCTTAGCCTTCCCCTCTTCTGTGAGACCCTCTCCAGGGTTCCAATCTCAGTTCCGGTCAGTGACTTTTGAACCTAAGGTACAGAAAAGTGTTTTCCTTTTCCTGAGGTACAAGGTTGATATTCTCAGCCCTGACTCTGATGAGGGCTGGACGTCCTGCCCCTGAAGATGTTAAGTCAGTGGCTCTTGAGCTAAAGGGAGGTACCAGTTACTAAATAGTAATTGTTTTCTCTTTTACCCAGGAACCTTGAGGGTCTTCCCTTCCCAGTTCGGTTTTTTTTATATTAAAGGGACCATTCATTGAGAAACAACTTAAAGAAGCCTGTTCATGAATGGATATATCTCATTTAAAGTGAGAATGCTATAATGTTATTAGACCACGGCCTGAAAGGGCCAGGATCTCACATTGCATTCTGGGTTATCTCCAGCTGTCCTGATGAATATCAGTCCCCTGGACACATATGGCTCAGGAGAAGAAACTGAGGTTGGTGACCTTGCACGGCCCTCCCTCACTCAAATCAAAGTCAACTCTAAGTCATTATCATCTTGATGTCATGGTCCTTGTTGAAAACGAAGGACAAACACAACAACACAACCATTGGCCTATTGACCTATTACCCAATTCATTTGGATTCTAAGATGGACAATGCCAAAAGCCATTAAAGAATGTTTTGTTGGTGGCACATTGACACTACTACCAGTGGTGGTGGTGAAATGCATAAAAAGGAACAGGGAACACCACAAAAAGAACTGCTGTAAATATTTTTGTACATATATAAGTTCTTTTCTTCATTTAATAGAATTACTTTATTTCATTTGCCTTAAAAAAAAACAACTTGCATTTGAAGCCCATAGGCCAGCATCAGCACTTGTTACTAACTGCAATATTTCCAGTAGCTGTTATTTTTTCTCCTGTTCCCTATCAGCCACGTAATAATAGTAATCTCTATCTCTATACTTTCTTCTTTTTTCTTCCCCGAATATGCTATTGTTATTTTGTGTTGCAGGTTTTCTGGATATGATTTTAATATTTTTACTCTTAATTTGTGTTATTCAGTTTGTGGAAGCTGAGGCTTTAGTGTTATAGCATTATAGTTCATTTTATTGCATTGTATAGTGATCATTCCTGTCATTTCAGATTACTTTATGTCCTTGCATACCACTTGGAAAGGAAAGTGGTAGTTCTGGCCTTGGGGGCAAATTCAAAGAAATGATATGCCCATTTATGCCTGTGGTTTCATGGTTTTAATAGTCTCTCATAATAAAATTTTGTAAGATGGGAGAGAGGGGTTACTTCCTGAAAGTCTTTCTGTCTTTGTGTTTTTTTCTATGTGTGTATTTCTCTCCTTCTTTGTTTTTCTCTCTTTATTTTCCATCTGTTTGTGTCTTTGTCTTTGCCTTACTCTCTTGGACTTTTGAACTTTTGCTTTCATGTTGTGATTGTCTTTCTCAGCCCAACGAATTTTTCTCCTTTTTCCTTGGTCTTAAAACAGAACTAAAGTTTTAAAAAGAATTTATTGAATAGTTTTATATTTAATGTTTTCAGTTTCAGTTTTAAAAACTGGAAGTGGAACATTTATGTATCTCTTACTTTCATAAAAACATGAACAAAATATTCTATTTTAAAAGTTGTTTTTTATGTTATGTAATCTCAATCCTCTCTCCCACCCTCACCCATTCCATGACCTAGCCATTTACTTGAGATTTTCCTTAGTTATAATCAAGGAGCTTATTGAACTCCTTGTTCCTTAAAAATGTAAATGCATTTAGTGTATCTCTTTTAATGGGAACATTATCATAAATTGAAGATGGTATTAAGATTCACTGACAAAATATGCAAAATTTAAATACTTCCCAGAAGCTTCATTCTTGCTTGTTTATTTTTGAAACTCCAAGTGGAATCCCAGGACAGAAATTTAATCAGTGCTCAAATGTATATGCTTAAATTAAAATAAGTGTATGACAGCTAGTTTTCTTTTCATTGTTCAGTGTAATTTTTTTTTTAATCTCATTAGTTGTTTTGATAAATTCTGTAGCCTTAGAACCAAGGTTTTTAAATTGGGGCCCAGGAACTTGTTTAAAAAATATTTTGGTAACTATATTTTGTAATTCTATGTATTTTATTTTAAGCATTTAAAAACATTATTTTGTGAAGGTGGGCTTTACTAGATTGCCAAAGGAAATCCCCAATTGACAAAAAACCGTTAACTCGTGCGTTAAGAGAAGAGCAAACACCTGATATTTTCATGATATTATAAAGGTGTATTTTGTCTGAGCATATAGTTAAATAATGAGATATTTTCTTTGATCCTAAGAATAATTATGAAAATTAAGCCAATCTTAGCTTTCTGTTATACCCATATAATACTTTCTGTCTTTTGAGAAGGTGTAACTTCTTTATAAGCCAAAAGTATATCGACTGCTATTTGAGGAGTTGCAAAGAAGTTACAAAATGTTTCTTGATGTGGAATATTTCCCAATCATTGTCAAAATGTTATATATTTGTATCCTGAGTTTTGTAAAGACTTCCATTTTTGCCATTTCTAGGGCTACCTTTATAAATTCCAAATGCTAGGAAGGAAAACCCTTAGATTTTGAAGGTATGCTGCAGAAATAAATCCTTAGTAAAAATGCTTTTTTTGTTTTTTCACTCATTCATGTTACCAGGTTGTGTGGTTCTTCCATTTATGCTGTTGTGTCTCCTAAACCCTATACTATTTTACAAGCTTGATGAGGATGCCAAGATCTGTCACTGTCCTTTGCTTCTCTGCCTGTACTTGTCAGGAGTATGTGGACAAAGTAGATCATAGGATTTGAGAGTTAGAAAAGTTAGAGATCATCTAATCTAGCACTCTCATTTTATAGATGAATAAACTAAAGTCTCTGAGAAGAAGTGGCTAACCTAAGGTGGATCACAGTAGCAGTGATAGAAACGAAAATTAAACCCCGGCCTTGATTCCAAAGCCAGTTTTTTGTTTCATCATGTAACCTTGGCTCCAAAATGACACAGGGACAGCTCCAGAGAGAGAAGGGCCTGGCTTTGTAGAGACAACCCTTCCCAACCTCAGTGTCTTGAAAATGAAAAGCTAGAAGCATTCCTTTGGAGTCTCATCAGATGATCAGCTATAGTAACTGGCGATATTGGGCTTCTGTCCTAATAAAGTCACAGTCCTCATCCAGCTGTTTATCCCATTTTCTTTATAGAAGACTTAAAAATTACTGACTTTGAACATCAGAACTTACAATCATTCCAGTTCCCCCCTCCACCTTCTTTGTTTCTCAAAATTCTCTCCATACTAATTCCTACTTGTATGACCTTGGTCAAATCACTTAACCTCTCTAGGGCTCGTTTAATTCCTAAAATAAGGGGGTGGGGGATGGGAGAGCAAACCATATGATTCCCCATATCCCATCTTAGTAAAAATTTATCCAAGTTTAAAATAATTTTATAGAATAGCAAGTCATGTATAGTCATCTGTTAAGCAACCACACTTGTAAAAAATTAAAATGTCTTCATACTTATTGGCATCAAGCAATTACAGTTGGCTTTCTTAAGTTTGTCCTGACCCTTAAGATTTTATTAAATGTGTTGCTTACTAAAATTTGAGAAATTTTAGAAATCTATTATAAGAACTGGCTAGAAAGAGAAACATCTTGGTAAGGAAATATGAGGAGCATGCAAATCAACTTTCAAAACTTTGATTCTGGCTGTGACCCAAAACACATGGGCACAGCTGGAGCCACTGATTTAATCCTTGGGGTGTTTATTATGTCACTAGGCAAAGTAGCCTAATTCTCTTAAGTCTCAGAATTGGCTAGTATTCCTTGTCTAGGAGGATTTCTGTCAGACTGATAGTCGTGTGTTATTATACTATTAATATACCCACAGAACGAAAAACATCTGTCAGAAAAGTTACTATGATTTGTTGCCATTTTAAAATAAGATGATGATCATACTTCTTTCACAATCTCACCTTTTATCCTTATAAACTGTCATACAATTATTCTTTGATGGGTGATAAGGAAAATTATAAATAGAATGATAACAGCTATCATTCATTTGTATAACAATGGCAGCAGGAAATTACATAGCAACTTAGTTTACAAAATGCTTCATTTAACCTCTCACAGCAACTCTGTGGAAAACAGACTGGGAGTATTGTTATCCTTAATTTATAGATGAGGAAACAGGCTCGGGTGCAGTGACTTGCCTAAGACCATGAAACTTCAGGTTCTTCCATTTACTTTGCATCTTCTAGATACAGATCTAATGTTCTCACTGTACCACAGCTGCATGTTTTATGTTCCTCGGTAATAAGTATCTCACTGATGTTGATTCCTTCTAGAGTGTAATTGCTTTCAAAATAATGGAAAAAAGTCAGAGGGTGTGATTTTAGTGTTTGTCTCCACTCTCAACAGCAAATTGGATATTAAATGCAAAACATCTCTGCCTCTTCAAAAATTAGAAATCATCTATAACAGAAAGCTAAGAGTGGTTTAATTTTCATAATTGTTCTTAAGATCAAAAAATGTCTCATTATTAAACCGTAGACTTAGGGAAAAAACGTCTTTTTCATTCATTCAACAATAATAACCATAAAGTTGTCATATTCCTTTCTCATAACGAAATACCTGTAATGGAGTCAGCAGTTACAGGAGATGGGCCCTCAGACTACCCTCATGACAGAGACATCTCTGTTTAGCTGGAGCAGACATGCATTCTCTGAGTATGTAGCAGTTTGATGGATGAGGAATCAATATCTCACCCTCACATCCATACCAACCATTGAGAACAGTTTTGTATTCTGGAAACTTGCAGAGGCAAACTTAAATACCAGGTAGTCCTAATACAAATGGCCCATTCATGTACTCTGTGTTATCTTTTAGCAAAGTAGTAAAGAAAAGTTAATGAAGCTTTGGACTCCAAGCAGATGATCAAGACTGTGCCGTGTTTCTTAGCTTCTGACCACAGGCCTGTTAGTTTATTTTTTAAAATGAGAGGATCCTTAGCCTGAGGCCTACAGAGATTACAGGGGGTCAGTGAAGTCACGGAAAAAATTACTTTATTTTCAGGAAACTCACTTTTAGCATTTCCTTCAGCTATGAATGTAGGCATCACACTTTATTCTAAGAAGGAGTCCTTCTATTTTGTCAGACTCTTAGAGGGATTAATGACTCCCCAGAAAAGATAAGGAACCTCTGGACCAAGTGAATTTTAAAAAAATACTCAGATCTTATATATTACAATATACCATCTGATAGAAAAATAGATTTTATTTCATTACATTAAGTTTTCAGGAATACTTTGCTAAGATTGTACTACAAGTAATAACCCGTGTAGGATCTGGTATGTAATGTTCATTAAAGTCCTGAAAACCTCTTACTTGATTGCTTGATTCCTTATTATATAGAAAAATAGCCAGATACCAACCCATGTATCTTTATTCATTTCTGTAGCCAGACTGTCATCAGAGGCTCTGTTCATCAAAGGAAAAGTGTTTTGACAACAGTTATACACAGTCCATTAGAGCTTTTTGAAAAATATAGTACAGTATAGATTACTACTAAGCCATTGACTCTCCTTTCCCATTGACTTCTATTATAATATAAATGTTTTTGTCTTGAAAAAGATGTTGAGAGTATTGAGACAAGGTACAGGTTTCATTGTGGATGAGTGCCTGCACCATTTAATTGAAGGAGTAATTTATCAAAGGCTTTCTGAGTTCGCTGCCAGTTTTAGCATTACTTGTCAGACTTGCTGAGGGGGCAGTAGTTGCCGTAAGACGGCTGATATCTTTCTTGCTGCCTGTAAGTAACCTAGTATTATATATGAAATTTTGTTGTGCGGTTAAAATCTGTGTTATCAGTTATTCCAATAAATTTCATACATTGAAATCTGTGTTTAGTTGGAATTTTTAAAAAATATTTTTTATTTTTAACTTGAAAAACATAAACAAACATAGACAAGATCAGCAGTGTAATATTTTATACAATCTCTTAAATCTCATTGTGCACAGCTTATTTTCTGTTTTTGCAAAGTAGATGCTAAGTTAAACTCCTGAATTCCAGAAGCTGTATTTCCTTCTCATCCTCCTTTTGTCCTTTCTGGGCATTAAAAAATTGCTTAATTGATACTCTTTTTTTGGCGTCATTATCACTAATCAGCCTTCTTGAAAGCCTAGCTTTCCTCCTCCCCTCCCAAGAAAAGTTACTACTTTGAACATGTTAGTAAACAACATGGGAAGCACAAAAGATTCAAAGATTAGCTGTATTTGAAAGTGAAGGTCAGTCTGTACCTCTAGTCCATCACCTGTTAAGTGGGGAAAAGCAAGCTTCATCACGACTGGTTAGTGTGTGTGTGTGTGTGTGTGTGTGAGAGAGAGAGAGAGAGAATTGGTTTTAAGTGATTTGCTCTGGGACACACCACTAATAAGTTGCCAATTGTCTGAGGTTGGATTTGTACTCAGGTCCTTCTGACTCCAGGGCATGTGCTCTATCCATTGTGTCACCTAGCTTCCCCGCTGGTCATGGCTCTTAAGTTTTTCCATTGTTTTTCTTTAGTCTTGTGGTTATCATATAAATTGTACTCCTTGTTCTTTTCACTTTACTCTGCATCACTTCATGCAGGTGTAGCCTGGTTGTGGCCTGAGATCCAACTAGGTGTGGTGTATGATATGGCATCCCTACTCCCTTTCTCCCTGGGCTGGCTCACTTGTCTCAACCTGGGCTTTTTCTCCTAGAGAGGGGGAAGGGAAAGCAGCCAGCATCTTGACCTCGCTTCTGCTACTCAGATGTTTTCTTTCTCCCTTAAGGGTCTTTGGTGTAATCCTGTCTTCAGGAGGCAATATTCCTGCAGTCGTCACTGTGCTGGTCACTTGTCGCTCCAAGCCTCAGCCTTCCTCATCTGTAAAATGGGGATAAGAGCACCTGCCTCGCGGGGTTGTGGGGGAGGATCAAGTAAGAAAACATGAGAAGTGCTTTATGAACCCTAAAGCATTGCGTAAATCCTAGCTGTTATAAATTGTGGACATCTTAACCATTTGATTTGCATAATTCCAGATTGTTTTCTACAATGGTGGTAGCAATTCATGGGTCCAGTGTGCCTGTCTTTTTACATCTCTTCTAATATTGACCGTTCCCATCCTTTGTCATATTTGTCAGTGTGCTGGTTGTGAGGTCAAAATTTAGGGTTATTTTGATTTATATTTCTTTTATTAGTTATTTGGCGCATTCTTTCATATGGTTGTTGATAGTCTTCTTTTGTGAACTGCTTGTTCCTGTCCTTTTACCCCCTACCTATTGGTGAATGACTTTTGGCCTTACATGTTTCTGTTGTTTATATATCTTGCATATCAAGATATATATGCAACTTTTACCAGAAATATTTAATAAAAAGATTTTTTTCAAGTCACCCATTTCACTTATTTTAGATGTATTCATTTTATTTGTACAAAAGCTTTTCAAATCTACATAAACAGAATTATTTTACAGTTGACTATCACTTGTTTAAGAATTTATCCTCTACTCATAATTGTGAAAGGTAGATGATCTGTTCTCTTTTAATTTTTTTATGGTAGAATCTTTTAGTATTCAGGTCACAGATTCAATTTGAATTTATTGTAGAATATGGTTTAAGATGTTTATCTAAGCCTAATTTCTGCTAGACTGCTTTCCAGTTTTCCTCAGTTCTTATTAAATAGGTAATTCTTTTCTAGGTAATTTATGGTTCTGGGATTTATTGAGCCCTCGGTACCTGAGTTCACTTATTTCTGATTCTTCCTTGCCTAGTCTGTTCCATTAATTTACTTTTCTGTTTTTTAACTAGTACCAAGCGATTATCATGCTTATTGTTGTATAATACAGTTTGAGGTCCAGAGGTGCTATTCTCTTTTCCTTTGATTTTTTTCCCCCATTATTTCCCTTGATATTCTGGAACTTAGGTTCTTGTCAGTGAATTTCTTTTTAACTCTAGTCCTGTAAGAATCCTTTTAGCAGTTTGATTGGTGTGATATTGAACGTGTAAATTAACTTTGGGAGCTCAGAAAGTGTTACACTCTTTTAGTTACAAGCAGTTCCTTCAAGTTCAGATACGCTCTACACATTTCAGGAGTTTTCTGCCTCTCAAGCTGTAGTTAGCTTGGGACCATGCAGCCTTTTTCCAGCCTTTGAGGTTTTTCAGAGAGGAGGTTCCATCTTATCCAATAAGCAATCGAGATAAAGCCCGGCCTCTTCTTACATTAAAGCAGATGCAAGCCCACCTCTGTCCCCCATTGGCACCCTTTCTGTCTCTCAGCCCAAGGAGGGCGGCACGGGGGTCCCTGAAAGGCTTCACGTTCCCCAGGTTTAGATGATCTTGTAGAAAACAGTGAAGCTCCATAGATGATAGTCATACGGAAGCAGGATTCTGCTCCTTTTCCGTGTGTGTCTGCGGCTGCGGAGCCTCTTCCTCGCAGATAGCACAGCTCCTGTTGCTTGACTCTGTTTTCTTTGTGGCACTCGGCTGGTATCGAGTCTCTTTATACAAATATTGCTTGTTGCACATATGACTAATTTTCCCACGTTTCCCCAAATTTGTCCTTTCCGTCCCTTCCGTGGCACAATAATGTTTATTAAATTCACACACAGTAATCTATTCAATCATTACTTCATTATGGGCCTACTCCCAGTTTTCAGTTCGTTTCCCCTGCAGAGAGAATTGCTGTGAATATATATTTTTACAGAGAGAGTCTTTCTCTCATTATTTGGTCTCTGTAGGGCAGAGTTTCTTAAACTTTTTCCACTGGAGACTTCTTTTCTCATTTAGCAGCATCATTGGTGTTGCATGGCCTGAGGGCATGTGCAGTGCAAGGCGCTCATGCTTATTGTTCTGAACTGCAGTGAAGTTGTGTGATGCACACGCTGCCAGAGGCACCTAGGGTTCATTACGTATTTTATTTTTAGTTAACTTTGGTTGTTGTGTGTTCAGAAACCTGTTAGCTATTGTCAGATTTTTTATGGCCCCATAGGAAGTGCTGCTTTGGGAGGTGTGTGTGTGTGTTTATCACAGTGTATTATACATAGTATTTAATAAATACTTTTAAAATTCATTTATATGTATAGTAGTGGTATCATTGGGTCAAAGGTTATTACAGTTTAGTGGCTTTTGGTGCTATAGTTCTAAATTGCTTTATGTAATGGTTGCACAAATTCACTGCTATCCCAACAGTGCATGAGTGTACTTGTCCTCTCATATCTGCTCCAACAATTGTAATTTTCCTTTTTTGTCATCTTTGCCAATCTAATGGGTATGAAATAAAACATTAGAAATGCAAAAATACATTCCTTTAATTTTTATTAATTAGAGCATTTTTTAATAAGATATTGATTCCTTAAATTTCTTTTGAAAATTACCTGTTTATGTCCTTTGACCTTTTATCTTGTGGAGAATGGCATTTGTTCTCATATGGTGATAGAGACAAGATTTGTGATTTCATTAGTATAAGAAATTTGCTGATGAGGAAACTTGCTAATAGCCAGCGGATCTAAACCAGAGGGGTGGAGAAGACTCTCAAAAGTCAAGTAACTGGCTGGGAAAATGCCCAGAAAAGGGAAAAAAACTAAGACCATAGATGGTTATTTTCTTGAGAAATTAATTCCGCCATTCGTCTCTGACGACGATG
>CM053772.1:112311001-112366039 GCA_028658325.1 Potorous gilbertii | reverse complement strand
AGATTGGTGATATGGGTAATTAGAATGTCCAGTGTATCGGGGAGGTGGGAGGGGACAAAGGGGGAGAAAATTTTGGAACCCAAAATCTTGTGAAAATGAATGTAAAAAGTTAAATAAATTTATTTAAAAATAAAAAAAAAACATTAAAATACAAAATGCATCGATGTTACAAAGTGCTGTGAAAAACTATAAAAACCAATTAGGTATATCTTATCACTAATGAATTTATGAACAGAGCACAATTCTGAGTGTCAGACTTATTTTCCTGATAATATATCCTGGAAATCCTCATTTCCTGGTTCATCTCGGTTTTCCACGTATATTCTGACTCATGACAAAAATTCATCTTTGCCTCCTCTAGCCACTTAATTTCTCTACACTTCAGGTGTATTCCCCTTCCTCTCTATCTTGTGGATATCCCTGAACTGTCTGCTGTAAGCAAATTCCATTTTATCCTTAACTGTTTCTTAACCTAATTTTCTCACTTGAAATCTGACTTTCCTAGGTAGCACTTGGTTCTTTTTTGCCCCCACCCACTGAGACCCCACTTGCAGCTCTTTTATCTCATTGGAGAAGATAGAAGTAAGCCTCACTAGCACTGCCATTTCCTGACTACTGATCACCCTTATTCTACCTTGCATCATTCACTTGTAACATTCCATTCCTTGTCACTCACTCTCTTCCATCACCCTACATACTTCACTTTGCTAAATGACTGTAGCATTTGCCCAATATCATCCTCCCCCAGCTCAACTCCTCCAAGTTTAAACATACAGTAGCTTTAGTTCCCTGATACTATAGTTCCATTACATCTTTAATGGCCTTGGGCTCTCATATTAGCATAACCATACATTGGACCCTATTCTTACTTGAGACTTGGGATGGGATAGGGAAGACTTGGAGAAAGTGTTAGAAGATGAAGGGTTAGCCATATATTCCCTGCCCTATAGGTTCTTACATTATTGTGGAGGCATATAAGAGAGTGTCAGTAAGGGAAGGGTATTTTGGTTTGAGAAATCATCTGGATGGTGAATGGAGCCTCGGGGTGATGTGGGGAATTGTCATAACCCTTTTCAAAAGCAATGGTACTATTGATTTAAATATTTTTCTCAGAGCAAGAGGTGTAGGACACAGGAGGAAAGAGCAGGAGGGTACATATGTATGTAGTAGCAAGAGTAAATAACTGGAAGATGACTAGAATGTGGCCAGATGGGATGTAATGCATGGTCTTCATGTGATATATTTTTTGGCTTTTATGTAGCTCTGTTAGAATTAAGTGAATTCATGCTTGGAAAAAAAAATTATCTCTTTCTTGGAATTACTATGTGATCGTTTTTGATTAAAGAATCAAATCTTTTAAATATGAGATTTGGGGAAGAGGTTAAAGATGCAATTTTTTTTGGCCCTTTGTTCCACCCTCCCCCATCCCTCTTCTCCCCTTAAGGACTAGAACTCTGTTGTTATTTAAGTGATCTATCATGGAACTTTTAAGCCTCATTCTTTTTCATCTAGAGTCATTTTTTTTTTCTAGATAGTAAAGGAAAAGAGCATTGGATTTAACCCAGTCACCAGCAAGCTATTATGGCCATAAGCAAGTCACTTGTCCTTTCTTGGTTTTCTTTTATGTAAAATAGAGGTGTGTGTAGTAGGTATTTTTTATGATGGTGCCCAACTTCAATGTTCTATTATTCATATATAACAGTACAGGATAACTATTGTGTGGTGAATAAGGCTGGTCTTATTTCATTTAGAGTTTTAAGAGTAAGTTGTACAAATGTTGGAATCTCTTATTGGAAGGCATTCTAGAGCAGAGCAATATGATCTTAGTATTTTGTTCCAGTTGTATCTTTTTATAAAATCTTTGCCCACTGAAAAGTCTGGGCTGAGTAATTTTAACATAACTTGTATTTTTTATTTATATATTTATTTTACCACTTCCCATTTGTTCTTTTTTAAATGGTTATGTTTTCTGTTTTGATAGTCATTTTGAACCATCATTTTTGGGCAATATTATGGAAATAGACACAATTAGAGCTGGTAGGGAACTTAGAGATCAGCGAGTCCAGTCTCCTCATTTTATAGGTCGGAGATGTTAAATGTTTGCCCAAGATTACATAGTTAAGGAGAGCTGTCATCTGATTGCTATTTCTGTGTCCGATTAGAACATCATGTTAATGACCTCAGATGGGTCAGCTAACTTGGCTAGACGATCAAATTCTAGAACGTGGATGAGTAAATTCACCCCCACTGTTACAAAGAACTAACTTAAGAGTTCTTGCTTTACTGAGTGAAACGTCTCTTTTTGGTGAAGATCCAGCTGTTACTCTTCTTACTCTTCCTCCTCTTACTAAATTTTGTTGGTGGATTTTCACAGTGCTTACCTTACTTAACCCTGGAGAGTTGTTGCAAAAACAGAATGCAAAATGACAACTCAGGTCTCATGTTTTTCTTTTTTATAGTTTTTGTGGCATACATTATTTTATAATTCTAGAATTGGGCAGTATATCAGCACAGTGAAATGCAGTGAGTATTGCATTTGGAGTCAGAGAACCAGGTTAAAATCTCAACCTTGCCATGAACTAGCTGTGTGATCTTGAACAAATAAATCACTTCACTTCTTTTGCACCTCAGTTATCTTACCTGTAAAAAGATTCTCAACTCTATGATTTCCAAAGTCCCTTCTAGCTCTAAATCTGTGGCGTCATGTGATAAAATTGTAGCGTCATAGTGGATCCATGATCTCATTGATGTAATCCCCAGCGATGCAACAAAATTATTTTAGTACACAAATAGTTTACATGAAGTATATCTTCTTAAGTATTACAGTAGCGTTTGAATTTTAACCAAAAGAAGCTAGTGGAATAAGCATCCCATTCTTTAGTCATTCTACGGTCCTCCCCAAAACTCACCTCAGTTTGTGGTAAAAGCAATAAATAATTAAAAAAAACTATATGAATCATACACATTTCTTTTCTGTGGTGCATATAATAATTATAGTGGTTCACAGAGATTCCCCAAATCACTTTTCTTTGTCGCTCTGTATGTAGTTACTTTTTGTATCTATTCTTTCCTACTAAAATATAATGAATTTTGTGGCGTCTGATCATTACACTCTAGGACCTTTTTTGAAACATTTTCCTCTGTGTTTTGTTGTGATATAAATGGTGACTTTTTTTCCTTTTTCACCCTCCCTGGGGTTGTATCTTGATCTTCAAAATAGCCAAGCATGCTATTTATGCTGCATGAAGCAGATAAGCATAACCCATGTAAATCTTTATTGACTCCTTCATAAAAAAGAGACTATGGTTTTTTTCCCTGGCAGCTTTAATAATGTTTTCATAAAATATGATGGATTTATAAATTTGTTGAACATGCCTTTCCTTTTTTGTCTTAGCTCTTTGCTTCCAAGTTGCAGATGCAGTGGCTGAACAATAAACTGTGTGGTGTGACAGGTAAATTTCCCAATTTACCTGCCGTAATAGTGTGCTATGTAATGCCATTCAATCATCTAGGAATTTTACTTGCCTGATTAGTTGAGTGCAGCAGATTTTCAATTTAAATGTAACTTCATCTGCTTGATTAAAAATGTAACAGAACATTATCTACTGCAAATAAATTTCAGTGGAAGAGATGATTTTGCCTGTTTGAAAATAACATCTGTTTATATTGGCTGGGAGAAGACGATTAATACTGCTCTAATTTCGAGGTTTACCAGTCCAGCTCACCTGTCTCTTTGCATGGATAGTTGAAATTGATGGCTGTCGGGTATAAACATTTACCTGTTGATGTTTAGTTGATGGATTTCTTTTTTAAGGATAATACAGAATCCCATCATTGGGCATTCATTTATTTGCTGCTCATCAAGATGATTGACAGTTTTGCCAACAACATGGAAAAAGGATCTTCCTTCATGATGCATATGAGAGAAATTTTACCTCTGAGTGATGAGTGCCCCACAGAAAGGCATATACTTGTGAATTTTTTTCTGTATTTGATATTTATTTTAATTCTCAGAATTTAAAGTCTGTGGGTATAAATTAAGTCAAGTGTAGTGAACCTAGAGACTTACAATATGAGTAGGACTGACCTGCTGGAATCTTTTATCAAGTGAAGACATCTTTTGACTATAAGAACAAGGAGGAAAAAATCTGCAAAACTAAAACGTGGTTGATTGCTTTTTTTGAGAAAATTGTCCAAAAAGCCAATTTGACTGCCAATAATAATTGAATTTTGATTTAATTACATGATTAATAAAAAAGGCTATTAAAAATAGCAGTTTGTTCTAGTATACTGTATCTTAAAATATCCAAGTAAGATTGTTAATAGTAATTTTTAGAAAAAAAGGTCTTCCAGTAATGTGCTCTTGTAAACAGTTGGGTTATTTTTTTCTTAGACAGTTTTTACTACCGAAAATGAAAGTAATAGTTTATGAAATGTTAATGTTAATGACCAAATCTTATATATATCATTTAGTATTTGGTACAATACAAGGGCAAGAAACAGTATTTTTTAAACTGTCCCCAATTGCTAGCATAAATCCAAATGTAGAAGAGTATTTTTTCATTGCTTTAAACATTTTGGTACTCTGTCACAAAACAAAGATTGACTTACTTTACTACTTGAAATGTGCTATTTTAGTTAATGTATTATAATCTGATAGGTTGAATTATAGATTGTTTTCATGGTAGCAACATTTAAATCAGAATTCTACAACTATCTTTAACATGGTTACATGTAATTAGTTTGAATAAGAGAGTAGATTTGATTTAAATAAATGATTTAAATGATTAGTCAGAACAACTCAGTTTATTTAATCAGTCATTTCTATAAAAATGTATTCTTGATTATTAGAAATACACACACACCTCACTCAGAGAAATAGCTACTGGTTCCATTTTTTTAAAGATCATACTGAACATAGTTGATTGTAGCTCATAGATTTAGTGGTGGAAGGGACATCTGAGATCATTTTGTCCAACCATCTTATCTTATAGATGATGTAACTGAGGCCGAGATTGGTCAGCTGATTGATTGTTCCAGGATCCCATACAGCTTGAATACAAATCTATTACTCTTTGCAACGTAGTGCCCATGTGTGTTTAGCAAATTGGGAAACTGTGGTCAGAGTAATGATGTATGTATTTACCAAAGCTAATTGGAGCATATACTTAGGGGGTAAACAAACTTTCATTTTGCTCATCATGAACATTTGTCATGTTGTTTCATAAAAACAAGTCTAATCTAAGACTTGGATTACGTGTGTTTGGATTCCAGCTCTGCTACTGACTGCTCTTGTGACCTTGAGCAAGTCACTTTAACTCTTTGCCTTTCCTTTTCTGTAAAGTGAGAGAGTTGGACTTGATTACTTTTGGAGGCCTTTTCAGATCTAAAATAACTTTAAATAGGCTGACTTAGCTAAAACAACAAAATTTTCTCTCTGTAACTATCAGTCTATGATGCTTTTCTTCAACTAAAAATACTTATTTTAAAACACAGATGCATACTTTTCAATTGTTAATTATTTTAGTTATAAAGGTGAAATGTGGGGTTTTTTTTTTTAAACAAAAATGATAAGACTTAGAACTGAAAGGAATCTTGAAGACCATCTAACGCAGCCCTCCTCATTTGATAGAGACTGGTCCAGAGTGGTGAGGAGATTTGCCCAGAATCACACAGATCATCAATGGTCTTTTCATCCCAGATCTTTTCCCACTATGCCATAGTGCCTCCTGAATTAAAAAGATTATTTAACTAGGTTATTTTTTAAAAAAACAAGCACCACCAAATTCTGTGTTATGCTTTTGACTTAGTCAAGCTTTTGCTGCTCATTTTTATTGATGGAATTTTGGAGACTTCTGCATGAAGAAAAAATATTGTCTTCACCAGCAGCTTTGGGTTGTGTCAGAAGCCTGGAGAGTGTGGGGGTGAAGCCTTCGTCTTGCACGTTACTTACTTGTGATGTGACTGTGGTGGAGCCTAATCTCTTTGTTTTAAAAATGGATAGAATAATTGGCTCACCAGTATTGCTGCAAAGAAAGTGCTTTATTTATCTTAAAGCACTGTATGATTGTGAGTTATAAACAGATGCTTTCTTGTCTAATTATATGTATATGCACATATATTAAAAAATGTCATTTATACTCTTGAGGCCATTTTTTAAATGATGAGCTTTCTCGCTTTTTCAGTACCCTAGTGATTCCTCAGTTAAGTATAATGAGTTCTTTTTATACCTGCAGAAGGAGCCACTATTATTAGAAATTATATTATTATTTTAATGATTTTATGACTATTAAATAATCACCTACTTAATTCATTGGTTCAACTTTAAAATTCTCTCAGCAGATACATATTTCAAACAGAAAAGTCAGCACTATTGATCTTTATGTTTTTCATAATTAGAATTATTATGTATATATTGTCTATTATTTTTAATACTAGGAGGCCTAAATGCATCAATTGACACAAAAATTATCATAGTTTTACTTTGAAATAAAAATATTCATTCTTTGCTTTACAGATGAAATAATGCAATGCATCAAATAATACAGTTTGTTCCTTTGATGTATTCTTAAATTCTTCTAATTTTAAAAAATATTCATATTGATGCTTTTTGATTTTGCATCACAATAATTTCTGATTATATCCTTCCCCACTCCTCTGCTTAACCAGCTAGTTGTCCTTTGTAACAACATCTTTTTAAAAAATGAGTTAAAAAAACCCCCAACAATTCAGCAAAACTAACCAACACTTCAACTTTGTCCGATACTATATGTAAACTTCCATGCCCATAGAATCCCTATCTGTGCAAGGGAGAGAGGTGTCTTTTCTCAACTCTTTTCTGAGACTCAGCTTTGGTCATTATAATTAAAAGAACATAGTATATTTTGTTGTTTCTTCTGTTTACCATTGTGAGAGTAATTGTGTATGTTGTGTATTTTCCTAATTATACTTCCTTTGCTCTGAGTCTATATGTCTTTTCATGCTTTTTTTGAGTTCTTTATTGTTGTTTCTTGTGGCTCAGTAGTATTCATAATATTGATGTACTACATTTTGTTTAGCAATTTTTCAGTCAGTGAGTATCCACTTTCTAGTTCTTTGTTTAGTCTGGACAAGAATAAGTAGGGAGAAAGAGTCTATGAAATTGAAAAATAATGACTATTTCTAAAAGTTAGGCATAAATCTATATTTTGGGGGGGAATTTTCTTTGTTACATACTACCCATTTAAAAATTTGACACCATGATATAATTTTAATATTTTTAAAAGATGCTAGAGCTGAAAAGTTTTTGGATTTTGCTGTATTCCTTTTAGTTTCCTGCTTTCCTAGGATGCTAATTAATGCACTGATTCCATGTAGTAGTTTATCAAAATCCTGTTACTAAATTGCTATTTGATTTTTAAGGAAAGAGAGCACCAAGGATTTTCCTTAATGCCTTGGCTTTAGTGATAAGAAGTCATATTCTCTTTTTCTGGCAGAACTGATGGCATCAGTGACCCCAGTGATTTCTAAGACCTTACGTCTCAGACTGTGCATCTCTGCCCTGGTTCCATTCTGAATTTTCTCCCACTTTATCCATTGTTTTTTGTTCGTTTACTTGTTTTACTGGGGTGATAGTGGGAAAGAAACAACACCAATATGTAGTCAGTTTAGTGCCATTTAATGTGTTGGTGGGGAATATCAGATGCGCCCTCTGTGTGAAAACAACAGATCCCTTGGAAGAGGATATACAATAGAGGGAAACTTTCATAAATGTCCATGGCCTTGTTAGTGTGGAATCTTTGGATCACTGACTTCAAAGAGGAGCAAAAACCCAAGTGGCTTTTGGTGTCCTAAATGCTGCTTTTGCCTCTTTGTCTTATGCTATTATGTTTTCTGTATTTGAAAGTAAGATAAGATTAGTAAAATGTAATGTTTGTAAGATTGTGAGAAAATTTAATTTCTGCTAAAAGTTTTTTCATAAGGAAACTAGAATAGTCTTGGTGCATATGTAGTTTGCTGTAATTGAATTTCTTTGTTAGCCATAGGATCATAGGATTTAAAATTTGGAAACATCTCAGGGATCATCCAATTCAGCTCTTTTATTTTATAGATAAGGAAAGTGAGACTCATAGAATGAAAGTGTCTTGTTCAAGGTCGAAGCTTATTCACAGTTCTCTTGATTCTAGAAACAGTGCTCTTGTCATGTGACATAGATCAAACAGAATTATATGGAGTTGTTTTGTCATTCATAGACCCATAAAAACCAGAATCAAAGCAGGAAAATTAGTTGGACAAATACTTGCTCTTAGATTGAAAAGAGTATACAAAGCTTATATGTTTATTTAAAGTTGTATAGGTATTCAAATATAGTTACTGTATACAAATGGCTGTAACAGAAAGTATCTTCATTAAATAAATTTCTGACTATATGAGAACTTGTGAATCTATCTGTTATACAAGCTTTACAAAGATTCATATTCACATAAGCTTTTATAAAACTTTACATTATTTGGGAATAGAAATGCAGAAGTGTGATGTTTAGCAAATAATTTAACTTCTCTAGGCCTATCTCCTCATTTATTTTGTAATGAAAGTAATACCTACTTTCTTTATAGGTTTACTGTAAGACCCAAATGAGATAGTATATATGAAGACGCTCTTAAAACCATAAAACATTACAAAAATATAAGGTAATTTTCATTAACTCAGCAAACATTTATTGTATCCATTATGTACTCCTGTTTGTGGATGACATTTTTACTGATTGTTATAAAGCCCTAAAATATTACAGAGCCTCCTCAGTGAGATTAAAGATTAAAATCAAGTGGATGAAAACTTACAAGTTCCCAGACTGAAATAAATGAAAAAATAAAAGAAAGCAGGAAAAGGGGAATTTATTAAGGTTTTATAACTAGGTGCTCAGTGGTTAGTGGTCTAGTTCTTGGATCAGGAAGACCCAGGTTCAAATATGGCTTTAGACACTTGATAGCTGCGTGACCCTGGGAAGTCATTTAACCTTTGTCTGCCTCAATTCCCTTAACTGTAAAATGTGTATAATAATAGGGTTATTGTGAAGATCAAATGATAGAATATTTGTAAAGTGCTTAGCACAGTGACCAGCACATGGTAAGTGCTTAATAAATGCTTGTTCCTTTCCCTTCTACCCCCAGTCACTGAAGATACAAACAAAAAAGCAAGACAGTCCTGGCCCTCAGAGCTTACATTAAAAAACAAAAAGACATGGATTGATTTTTAAATTTTTGTATTGTCTAGATTCCCCTTTGTACTAATCCCCCATCTGTTTCACAGTACAATCATGTCCAAGTCTATGACTCCATAGACCCCATGTACGCCAGGCTCTTCTGTTTTCTCTCTCTCAGACAGAAGTTTACGTTTGTTGTTTCCATGACACCCTCTGTCCATCTCATCTTTTATCTTGTATTGTCCATCTCACAGACATGCATACTTTATAACTTATTTTTTAGAAGAAGAAAAAAGTCTAGCAAAACTGATTAAAACACTGGAAAAAAATCTGACATTATATGTAATTTAGTCCCATATCTGTCTCTAGCTTCTGTTTCTACAAAGGAATGGGAGAAGGTATCTCCTCATACATTTTGTTAGAGACCGAGCTTGTTTTTATAATTTCCCAGCATTCATCTTCATTTGTTTTGTAGTTGTTGTTATTTTGTTTTTCTGACTCTACTTAGTTTGCACCCATTTTTCCTTGTTTTTCAGTATTTATCATTTTTGATAGCGCAGCAATATTCTAATGTATCTTCATGCCATAGTTTGTTTAGCTATTCTCATTCTGTGGTCATATACTTTTCTTTCCAGTTCTTTACTACCTCGTGATGTGCTACTATAAATATTTTGGTGTATTTAAATCCATCTATCCTTCCTTCCTTCCTATTGGGAAAGTTTCTAACTGGCAGTGAAATCTCTGTATCAAAGAGTGTGGACATTTTAGCCACTTGATTTATATAGTTCTTAATTGCTTTCCACAATGGTTGTACTAATTCACAGGTCCAACAACAGTGCATTAGTGTACTTAATCTTTAGACACTTTTGTTATCTTTACCATATGCAACCTCATGATTATTTTGATTGACATTTCTCTCATTAGGAATTTTGAGCACTCTTTCATGTGGTTGTCAATAATGTATAGTGAGAATTGTTTATTCATAAAGGAGCTTGCATTCTTTCAAGGGAATACCCTCCACACATATCCACACATGTGTGTATATATGAGAATTTTGGCCAAGGGAGGGGCATTTTTGTTTGGAAAGGCAAAATTATCATGAATGGCAATGGTAGTACTGATTTGATTAAGATTACTAGAGATAGAAATGGAAAAGGAGTTTAGAGGGGTAAGAATATAGTAGCAGGGCAGATGGCAAGAAGGTGACCAAGGAGGAATGGAAAGCATGGTGGGGGCTGGCCATGTGAGGCCATGTGAGTTTGTACTCCATTCACTATCCAGAATAAGGTGGGCCCCTGGGAGAGAGTTCTGAAGTGGAGATTAGGCTTCCTGAGGCGTGATCTCTGGAAGTCCACTGGCCTAGAGGGAATGTTAAGAAATGGCCAGTGAGGAAAATGCAGTTGGACATGGAGTGAAGATGGACAACTCCATGAATTAGGTCATAAATACTTATAATTTGGACAAGCATGACAGATGAGCCAGAACTGAATAGGAGGAAAATAGTGGGCTGGAATGCATTTAAAAATTTGTGGAGTATTTTCAGTGATCCCACGTTATTCAACACAAAACTCATCTTTTTTTTGTTGTTGTTGTTGTTAGCAATAGAAAATAAAGTATAGTGTATAGCCAGAACTTAAGAGTCAGAGTGGCCTAATCTCAAATCCTGCTTCAGAAGTTACTGGGGATGTGACTCTGGACAAGGCACTTCTTACTGCCTCAGATAAAACTTTTAAGACTATATAAAGACTACTAAAGAACAGTTTGTGCTGAGAGAGGGAATTTCCTCAACAGGTACTTACTTCACTGATAATCACTGGTTCAGTAAAAGAAATAATAATTGAGTAATGCCATTTTGCTCTGTGAGTCATAGAAAACTATAATCTCCAAAGAGTTAAAATTGTGTGTGTCTCAGAGTACAATGGAGATAGATCTGTGCTGGGTATAAGTTGCTGCAGGAGATTATGTGATGTTCAGAAAATGTGATAGGAAAAGAAAGGCTAGACATGTACCAATAACAGGCATGTTGTTAGGCCCCCAGTGTGGCCCTGATTGACACCCAGAGAATCTTAGGAGTCCTAAAGGAAGGTCTCCAGTGGATTAGGGGGTCTTCTTCAAAAGACTTTTTTGAAAAGTTAAGACTCATACAGGATATGGATGCAGGCGGTCCTGTAATGGACAGACCGAGTATATTGTTGAAATGATGGAGTCCTGTTCATGGCGAGACGATGGGGGAGGAGATGAAAAGATCAGTAAGGTCTAGTCATTTCTCAAGGCATTTGTAGTCCTATATACAGATAATTATAATACAAAGCAAATAGTTATTTAATAAGAAAGCAAAGCAATGTGCCACAAATTCAGATGGAGAGAGAAATAATTAATTACTAGTTGGGAAAATCAGGGAAAACATTACGGAGGATGTGGAATCAAGTAGGTTTTCAGCAGGTGGAAATGAGAGAATAGGGGTAGAAGGAAGGTATTTGGGGTTCCGTAGAAAGTGTGAGCTGAAAAGAGCTGTAGTTGGGAGGATGATGATTAGTTCAGTTTGATTGGAGTGTATAATATTACTAAAATGTAGTGGGTTCTCAGCATATTCCATCTTTAAAAAACTAGACAAGGTCATAAACCAGACCATGCTTTAATAAACAAACTTTATTAGACATTATTGGATCACCTGTGTGCAGATTCATGAATATATAAGTGTGTTAAAGAGAAAATGGACTGTTTAATATACTTTTCGTCTTTTCATGCTGAATATTACCTCTGAGTGTAACAGCTGTATTTTGCCCCGCTTTGTGCCTGACTGCATCTTGCATACCTACGTTGTTTAGCATATCAAAGCAGCAAGATCACGTCATCATTTGGAAATTTAACCTGGAAAATATACTTCTTATTTGCATGTATTCTCTATTATTTCATTCATGCTAATTTGAAGTTATTGTCAATAGGGTAGCTACCTAAATTGTAATTTAGTCCGAGATAGTAGAGACGGCTCACTGGACTTGGTGTCTGAGGCCTTGGCCTAACTCTTCTTTTTGCTTGCTGTGTGGCTTTGGGGTAAACCATATTCCTTCTCTGGGAATCATGATCCTCATTTGTAAAAGAAAACATTTGGGAGTTCATATCCTACTTTTGCCACACACGCTACCTGTGTGACCTTGGCAAGTCATTTAGTTTCTCTAGGCCTCAGTTTCTTCAACTATTTAAAAAAATGGGAGGAGTGCTGGATTAGATAAATTAAAGATCCTTTCCATCTCTATCCACCATCCTAAGATTACCTTATATGATATCTAAGGACCTTCCCAACATTAAAATCTTGTGACATTTATATTAATTTCCACCTTCTTTTGAGGAAAAGGAGGCCAGACCTTTTAAAAACCTTCAGCTCTGACTGATTTCTTTAAACAATCTATTGCTTTTTCATTCTTAAAGTAATGCTTGGGAGATTATGTCCATTGTATTCATTGATTCATTCATTCATTTCCTTCTCTATTTAGTAAGGGCTGGGTCTTCGTATTGTAAAAGATTTTGGCAGGTAAGTGATGCAGTGGATGGAAAACTGAACCTGGTGTTGGAAAGACCTGAGTTCAAATATAGGCTCAGACACTTCCTCTGTGACTCTGGGCAAGTCACTTGACCTGTTTGCCTCAGGGGAATAATAATTATAGCGGTTGCTTCCCAAAGGTTGTTTTCAGGATCAGACGTGCTAAAGTTTGTAAAGTGCTTAGCAGGGTCTGGCACATGGTAGACGCCACCTACATCCTAGCCATTACTATTGTCATTTCCATAAATGTTTACTGATATTTGTTCCAACTGCCTAGTTTTTTATTTCATCTCGCTGAAGGTAAGTTTATTCTGCACCTGCTCATGTGCATTTGGAATTGTCCCAATATTTCATTTCCTTTGTCATCTATAAGTGGGGACACCAGTGAATAAATTTTGAAACTGAAGGGAGAAAGGTGATGCAGTTGTAAAGCTGGTAGCTTTTCTAAAGCAACTGATTCTAAGGATGAACAGAGTACATTGTACTTTAATAGCTATGAGAAATGGCTTTTCATGAACTCATATCCAAAGTAACTAGATTCACATATTCAGTAGAAAGGATAATATGAAAATATAAAATTCATTAATATGCTATGTATTTTTATCCTCTTGAATATAATTTAGAGATTATATACTGTAATAGGATTTATGACATTATACTGTTTAATCTTGAGTGTGTTACAAATACATCAAGGACAGTTGGCAGTAACTGTGATTTACAGTCTTCATTTTAAGACTGTATTAGTATTGTTAAGTCATCAGTGCATTATTCTGCTTAAAAACATACAAGATTTTAGTCTTGTATTTACAAATTTAAAGATTTCCTGGAAAACCAGAGAAATAAAGTAAGTGAAATCAACAAGATGATTGAAAGACCAAGTTCTTTGAAATATGATGAAAGAAGCCTACAAGTTCAGTGTAAGACTTGGCATTTCTTCAGGGTTTTAGTTTTGAGCATTGTATTTTTATGTCTTCTCAGTGCACTTAAACAGTATTTATAAAATGGATAGCAGTTTGCTTTATCTAAGACTATCACCCCACACATCTTACTAACTATGCAGTAATCTGCTTCAGAATTTTGCTGGGATTTGACAGCATTCTTAGTATTTCTCTATTGTTGTTTAGTTGTGAATGACTCCTCATGACCCCATTTGGGGTTTTCTTGGCAAAGAGACTGGAGTACTTTGCCATTTCTTTCTGCAGCTCATTTTACTGATGAGAAAGTAAGGCAAACAGGGTTAAGTGACTTGCCCAGGGTCACACAGCTTGTGTCTGGGGCCAGATTTGAAATCATGAAAATGAGCCTTCTAGGCTAGCACACTATCCACAGCGCTATCTAGTATGTTCTTTAGTTTTAAATGCTCTATCTTTCTGCCCTTTTGAAAACTTGGACAATATTTGCCTATTTGCAGCTTCTTTGTATCCCTCTCATCTTCTATAATGTCTTAGAGATTCTAGGCAGTGCATTTACAATCATAGGATTGTACTTGTGATTTAAATGGTACCCTGGTAAGGAAGCTCCCCATACCCATGTCCATAAGACCTTTTTGACTTCTGGTCTTAGTGAGATCTGGAGCACTGAGAGGTTGTGACATGCCCTTGGGGTCACAGAGTCAGTTGGGGTCAGAAAGCTGGACTTTAACTAAGGTTTTCCTAGCTTCAAGGGTAGCTCTTTCTTATCTACATTCCCCAGGCAGAGGGGAACTAGATTAAAATTTAATTGTGAAATAAAATGTATGAAAATAGAGTGGAATGTAACACTAATTTGTGGTTTTCTAAGTCCATATGTAGCCACCAGAATCTTTATGTATAGTTTAGGAGTCCTTGTTTCTATTGGTGTTTGATAATCCTGCTCTAATCCAAACTGCTGCTCACTCCCAAAGATTCTTTTTCCCTGTAAAAATGGGAGTTAATGGCTGTTGGGATCCCTTCCAGCTCTGAAAAGCTGTGGTTCCCAAGTTAGCTATTGAATCTAAATGAAAATTTTTGTCCTCTTGGCCTAATAGGTAGATGTTGGTTTTAGATTCAAGAAGACCTGGGTTCAGGTTCTACCTGACACACCCATCTTACCTTCCTTGTGTACCTCTAAGGGCCAGAGAAGGTACTGATCCACTTCAGTAAACAAAACCAATCCTCTTTCTTACCCTGGTCCTCCAAGGTGTTTTTAGCATGGAGCTCCATACAAGTTCTGTGAGAGAATAAAGCCAGGCTTTTGTAGTGAGATTAATGGAATTCTAGGGTCACATCATAAAACAAGGCCACTCTTTCTAGACTCCTTTCTTTTTACGGACCTCTTGGTTTTCTAAAGATAAAAACATTTTTCTTTCCTCTAGAAATTGGCTCCTTGCTTAATGAAGGAGATGTTCGTTGATTCTTTTGAATTAAGTATATCCTTCCATTCCTAGCTACCAGTCAATCATTAATCTTTCTTTAAGCCTCTACTAAGTGCCAGACATTATGCTTAATAAAGACCAAAAGCCTCTGTGCTCAAGGAACTTTTATTCTCTTGTAATAAATGTAAAATAATATATTACTTATTGCCTATTAAGTGTGTGCATTCATACACACATATTCATGCACATTACTTTTGGGAGGGAAAACACCCAACAGCTAGAGAGAACAGAAAGTGCTTCATGGTGTGCTTTGACTGGAGCCTCTAAGGACACTAGTGAGTCTAAAGGGAGGCAAGGGAATGTATTCCATGCATAGAGATAGCTCTTACAAAGGCACATGCTTTTGTCAAGTACTTGGAACAGAAAGCCAGTTTGATGACTGAACCAGTGAGATCATGAAAAGGCATAATGTGTCTAAGTCTAGAGAAATGAACTAGAACCTTGTAGTGGAGACCTTTAAATGCAAAATAGGCTAATTTGTATTTTACCCTAGAGGCAGCAGGGAACTGCTGTAACTCTTTGAACAATCAGATCTCTTGATTTAGTAACATCATTTTGACAGTTTTGCAAAAAATAGTTTGGAGAAGGAGAGAGAATGGCTGCAGGGAGACCAATTACTCAGGGTTGGTAGTCACGTGAGTAGGTAAAACATGGACAAATGTGAAGAATGTTTTGGCAGAATTAATGAAACTTGGCAATTGATTGTGAAGGGTGACTTCTAGATTACAGACTTGAATGACTAGAAGACTGGTAAACCGTAAGGAACAGAGAAGTATGTGTAAGTTATGGATATGGAGGAGGGGTGAAGATAGTGAGCTCTATTTTGTATGTATTGAGTTTAAGATGCCTACAGAATACCTAATTGGAAATACCCAGTAGGCAGTTGATGTTATGAGACTAGGGATCAGGAGAGAGATATCATACACATAGATCTGGTAATCATCTGCATAGAGGTCATTGAATATGTGGGAACTGAAGGAGTACAGGCAGTGAAACAAGCCCAAGGCATAGCTTTTGGATACATCCAGAGTTGGGGGGCACAACATGAATGAAGATTTGGCAAAAGATTGAGATAGGGCTAAGAGGTAGGTATGAGAAGGATCAATAGAGTGGTGCCATGAAATCCTAGAGAAAAAAGAGTTTGGAGAAGTAGAAAGGGGTCTACAGTCTCATCCTACTGAGTGTTAATTCCTAGGAGACCAGTAATCTTTCTTGTTCTAAAATTTTTAAGTTTATTGTTTTTAGTGCGTCAATTACTTTAACTCTCTAAGGCCATATGTGTTTTACTGACCAGTATACTTATTATTTTCACTCACCTCTCTTAAAGTCAAGTGTAATTTTCCCAGATTTTGCTTTAATTCCTCCTTCCCAATACACTTAGCAAAACCATCAATGTTTTTTCCTTTATACCCTTCTTCTTCCTTCCCCACCCCCAACAATATGCTATAGTAGATTTAGACAATTCTTGTAATCATTCTGTTGTTCAGTCTTGTCCAACTCCTCGTGACCCTGTGGACCATACTGTCCATGGAGTTTTCTTGGTAAAAATACTGGAGTGCTTTGCCATTTCCTTCTCCAGTGGCAAACAAACTAAGTATCTTGTCTAGGGTCACACAGCTAAATGTCTGAGGCTGGATTTGAAACTCATCTCTTACTGACTTCAGACCCATTACTCTGTCCATACATTTCTAATTGATACAGAATGCAGTTTTTGAGACATTGCTACAGAAAGTGTTAGTGTTTGTTTTGAAGCTTAGATTTTAAAATTAAGAAAAAGAATGATTAGTACTTTCTAAGATGAAACCACTCCCCACCCTCAATACAATAGTTTGTTTTTCATTTGTCCGCTCTTTTTACCACTGATGTGTCTGTCTGCTATGGAATCAACTGGATTCAAGGCTTAGAGCTGAAGTCAGAAAAATAAGTATGAGAAAAAGACATCTTACAGCAGCATTGTTCCAACAAAGATATCCATTAGATGTCATCCCATACACCTGCCTAAGATGTCCCATTTCTTTCCTGATCACTGCTTATAGATTTTTTTCTTTAAAAAAAAAAACTACACAAAATGTAAACTTTATACATTGGGATTATTCTTTGGTTTGAATCTTTTCTTTGTACAAAATAAGCTTTGGATGCTTATTTAGATGTTCAATGGAACAGTGTGGAGAACAGTAATTGTGTTTGGGCTAAAGAATTAATCCATTTAGTCATGGGAAGCACGACTTAGCTTTTGCTTAGTCCCTGAATTGTAGTAGAACTTAGTGGTTACTTTAGTGTCAGATTTAAATGGAAACCTTAAAAAAAATGAAAGTTTAATGGCATTAATAAACATGTGCTTCTGAATGACAGGTACTATAAATTTTTTTAATGAGGGTAGAGTTGAAAATTTTTTATCTTTAAAATTTTAACTTTATATTTAATCATAGATCAAAAGTTGTGTAATTATATTGATAGAAGTTTACTCTCAGGTAGCAGATCACATATTCTGATGAAGAAAGGTATTTGATAAATGTCACAATGGGAGTGGGGTGAATTGTAGCTTTTGCATTTTCTAGAAAATATTATCCCCAATGCACGTAAGCCAATGCTGAACTTCTTTGCATTGTACACACCAGAAGTTCTGATAGTGAAATCTCTCCTGTAACTACTATACTTTCTAACAGAGGAAAGTTGCTATAAGTACCATACAAAAGAGAAAATTTTCATTAGAAAAGACTTTTATTGTCCATCCCAGGAATATCATTTTCACTTTTGTTATACATACTTAGAAATTTTTCATTGATGTACAAAGTATGATTTTCTTAACTGGCATAAGTTATATTTAAATATAACTTTATGCTTCTAGGATCAGTATGAGAAAAAATTTAATGTCAGGATTTTATTTAGGGTATTCTTATGATATTTTTTTGAGCTTTATTAAAGCAAGAATTCTTAACTTTTCTTTAGTCCTAGAGCTCTTTGGTGAAGTCTGTGGACCCCTGTTCAGAATCATGATTTCCAATACATAAAATAGGTAGGATTACCAAGCAAACAAGTTGTATTAAAACAGCCATTGAAATATTATTTAAAAGTAAGTTCACAGACCCCAGGTTAAGAGCCCCTGATAGAATGTAATTAGTTGTTATTCATTGAGCATTTACTATGTGTAAAATATTGTAAAAATTACACTTTTAGGTTAGTTGTTTTTTTTAAATTCGTACAAAGTTTCCTTCAAAGGAAGCTTTTAGGTTCCTCTCACCTTTAGTCTAGCCAGCATATCAACTAAAATGCTTTGCTGGGAGATGGGAGAGAGAGGAGCCATATTTCATAATGGGGTCTCCATTTATCAGCACTGTGATTTCAAACTGCCATGTAGCCCTAGGTAGCTCTTGCATTATGTGAACTCTAGTCTTGAATCAATAAGTAGATTATTAATAAATTTTATTTATATGGTTATTACTGTGTAGTACAGTGTTTTACATAGAATAAGTACATAATTTTTGTTGAGTGAATAATAGCATTTATTATTGCAGTCGCATTAACATGTATCCCTCATTCCATTTAAAAAAATCATTTCATTGCTGCTTGTGCAGTATTTGGGACATAGGTTTCTAATTGTTGTGAATAATTTTACATTGAATGATGGCAGAAAATCTTTCTCAGACAACCAAATAGATTTGTAATATAATTGATTTGGGAGTTCCATTCAACAGTGAAGATTTCTACCCATCCATGCTTGTTATTCCTGTATAACTCTTATCTATTTCCTACCAGAGAAGTCTGCCCACTGTACTAGAGGCCTTTCTCTTGAAATTGTGGGAGCACAGGTCTGACACACTGTTTCCTATTATGTCTTGCTTTCTCTACCTGACCAGCCCATTTTCTCTTAATATCATATATTTCTTTGATAATGATTTTTGCTCCTTTTCTTCAGAGGTCCTCATCAATTAGAGCTTGCTGTCACCCACCATGTGCTTCCCCATTGCCCCTCTGTCTGATATTAATTTTTAATTCTTTAATGAATGTTGCATTCCATGTCTCACTGCCATGTAGTGATACAAAATTATTGATCTTTGTTTCCACGGGAAACTTAGAGTTGCTTAAGAATCTTTGCAATTTCCTTAAGACAATCCAGGCTGCTCTCCTCATCATATTAAATTCCAGGCTCAACTCCTTATCCATCTTAGCTCTCTGTCCTGGATATACACATTGATTGTATGTCATAATTTGAGCAATCATGATTTTTTTTTTCATCCACTTATCCTTTCTATGGTCAGATCAAACTCCCTTGAATGATTTCTTACCTCTTCTCAGAGACTTTACAGTGTTTATGGCACTATACAGCCATCGTAATGTCTTCTTAGAAACCTCTTAGAGCACCTCAGTATCCACAGAAAGTATCTTGTCTGCTTGAGCTCTGCCCTGGATCTCGTCAATGTAGTGATGAACACCTGTGGTAAGCATATACTTAGTTCCTGTTTTATGCCATGCCTGATGTTTATGAATAAAGAAACATTGAATAGAACTATTTCCATCATATCTTTTAAGGAAGCTTGAATGATTTTGATGTATAGATGGGAGGTATCTTATTTGGAAAAGAGCCTTTAAGGCAGACAGAATTTTGTTCTACCAAATCAAATAGTTTTCTATTATCAACACACAATAAGCAAAAATGGGATCTTATATTAAATATCTCTATTTCTTTTGGTCAAGGATGGAAATTTTTTTTTTTAATTTGTTTCACAAGTTCACAAAAATTTCCTCACTAGGTCATCAGCTTACTGAGGATTAGTCTTTCCATACTTAACTGGGGTAGGAAGATAGTTGGCTCAATGGATAGAGCACAGGACCTGGAGTCAGGAACCTGAGTTCACATCTGGCTGTGGACAATAGCTATGTGACCTTGGGCAAGTCACTTAATCTCTGTTTGCCTTAATTCACATGGGAAAGAAATGGCAAGCCACTCTAGGGTCTTTGTCAGGAAAACCCCTTGAACAGTATAGTCCATAGCATCATGGAGCATCAGACAGGAGTGAGTGACTGAACAGCAATAATAGTAACTTAGCTGGGCTGATTCTCAAAAAAGCAGACTTTGTTGCCTGGACCATATTTGAAACCTTTCTCTAGTATTTTAGAACCTAGGTGTTTTCACCCTGCTGGTATAGCCATTGAGAGCTCAGAGTCACCTCCGTGCCATGATGAGGAAACTGTAGAATTTTGTGGAAGAGGGTGACAACAGAAAATAAAAAAATTATATTTATGAGAAAAGCAGTAAAGTGGCAAATATTTTTGTTTGTTACAGAAAATGTGTTACCTTTTTAAAATATTATGGTTCTTGTATAACAAAAAATTGGAAACAGAATAGATGTCTGTTGACTGGTGAATGGTTAAACAGATTTAGTTAGATGACTGCAATGTAATACTACCGTATAGTAAATAACAATGTAGATGAAGAATTCAGAGAAGCATGGGAAGACTTAGATGAATTGGTACACTGTGTTCAATAAATAAGCAGAACTAAGTAAACAATATTAAGTAACTAAAATAATTTAAATGAAAAGAACAGAAAACAAAACTGAATGCTATGTAATTATAACAGTCTTGTTTGACCCTAAAGAAGAGATGAGAAAATGTACCTCCTTCCTCTATGGAAGTAGAGGGCCTGTGGGTATGGAACATTCCATATACTGTCAGACTGGTGAGCTTTGCTGAATTGCTTTTCCTTTATTTCTTACTTTTGTATTCTTTGTTAAAAGAAATTGCTTACTTTATAGGGGAAGGAGAGGTAGAGATAGAAAATGAAGGTGATGGAGTCACCTTCATAAGATCATAGGGCAACAAAAATATCAATAAAAATTTAGTTTTTAATTGTGAGTCTCCTTATCAGTGATAATAGAATATAATAGGATTGAATAGATGTATGAAAATTGTGGGTAATTTTAGAATCAGTTTTAAAATTATAGCAAATAGACAAGTTTTACCTATTTACCTATTCTTTAACCTAAATTGTTAAGACAAATCATTTTCCTGTATATTTTTTGTTTCTTTCAATAGCCAAGAGATAAGGAGAAACATTTCAAGTACAGCATTTAGAAAATTAGCTTTAGAAATATTAACACCTGATCGTGAATTTTGAACATTTTTTATAGGAAAAAAGGATCATTTTTCTTGTTCACAGGAAGAGTTACATAAAATACAGGTTCTTGTTAAAATTAATACAGTTATTGAACAAGCAAATATTAAATTCCCTTAATAGGTTCATTTATTTTAAGATAATTTAAATCATCCAATACTTAGAATATGTCAAGAGAGACTCTATCTTTTGTAGTTGTAGATCCGTAAGGTGTTGTAGGGGTTTCATAAACAACTGACCACAAGAGAATTCCCACTGAACTGTTAGGCAGCAACAACACAAATTCATAATATTGCAGGCTCCTTGGTACCTTCCAAGAGAGGTAGTCTACTGTTTCTTTCATGCCAGTTTTTTTTCCTCACCTCCTTCCCGTTCCCCTGAAAAAGTGCAGCTTCTCTTTTCCTACCCCTCCCCTAACTTGGATGAGTTGAATCTAGACTTAACACACACACACTCACACACACACACACACACACATACATACACACACACACACACACACAGAGTTTCAACTTACAGGTACCTAACTTACAAACTGCATGCACGCAAACACACACATACACAAACACATGTATGTATGACTGCCACCAGATCTTCAGAAGCTTTTTTTTGCTTTAGGGACTGCTGGGTGGCACAATAGATAGAGTACCAAGACTAGAACTTCATGAGTTCAGAGCCAGCCTCAGACACTAGCTGTGTAACCGTGGGCAAGTCACTTAACCTTGTTTGCCTGAGTTTCCTTATCTGTTGAGCTGGAGAAGGAAATAGCAAACTACTCCAGTATCTTTGCCAAGAAAACCTCAAATGAGGTCACAACGTGTTGAACTTGACTGAGAAACCAACTGAACAATACTTGCTTTAGGAGAAGGAAGAAATAATGCTCCAAGTTGCAACCTGGAACATATTTTCTGATAAAAGCAGTATTCTAAGTGTTGAGTAGCTTTCATTAGGTTTCATTTTTTTTCTTAATTTTTCTATTAATATTGAGAGAACTATAATTCTTTCAGTTTCCCACGTTGAAAATCTAGAATTAACTCATTTTTCGTTATCACCACTCACCATCCCTGGTACTGCCCAATACATTGCCTAATAATGGTATCCCAGGAATCTGATCGTTTCTTCACTGCTCATACCTCTACTACCTTAGGCCACCCTCTTCATTTCTTGCCTAGATAATTCCAACAATCTGTTTTGGTCTTTCTGAAACCATTCTCTTCCCTTTCTAATTTGTAGTCCACACAGCTAGCAAATTGATATTCCTAAAGCATAGGTCTGATCATATCAATCCTTCCTTAAGAAAAGTCAGTGGCTTCCCATTGCCTCTGGGTTAAAATATAGATTCCTCTTTAGAGCATTTAATTCCTTCCTTCCTTACTTCTTTCTTTCCTTCCTTCCTCCCTCCCTTCCTACCTTTTCCCAAAATCTTAAACCCAGTGCATTCTGAAGCCTATGGACTAGACAACAATAGGTCCCTGCCCAAGCTTCATTTAACGGCTGGCTTAGACTGATTATCACTAGTAAGAGTTTCTGTTTAATTGTTTTTTCTTTTGTTTATTAAAAGGACCATTCCCTGACTACTTCTTGAAGAGGTCTGTTCATTCAGTGGACTTTACCTCCCTCTTAAGTGAGTACCTGAAAAGGCCAACCTAAAAAGGCCAAGGTCTCCCACTGCATCCTGGGCCATCTCCAGTTATCCTGATGAATATCTAGTCACTGGACTTAGATGGCTCAGGAGGAGAAAGTGAGGTTGATGACCCTCCCTTACTCAAAACAAAGTCAAGTGCAAGTCATGCCATTATTTCTCTGATGTCATAGTCTTCTTCGAAAACAAAGGACCAACACAGACTATACTCACAGTTTGACTGTGGCCTGTCTTTCCAGCGTGATTTCATATTATCCCCTTCGTGTGCTTTTTGAATCAGTGAACCTGACCTGTTTACTCTTCCCCTTAAATGACATTCTGTCTTCTAATTAAGCTTTTGTACATAAGCTGTCTTCCATTTTTGGAAGACTTTCCCTTCCTGCCTCCGCGTCTTGCAATTGCCATAGCTTCCTTTAAGGCTAAGCTCATGTACCATCTCTGTCAAGAGACATTTCTTGATTCTCACAAATTTTATCGTTTCCTATTACCATGGATTTAAATACACACACACACACATTCCATATTTGCTAATTTTTGAGTATTTTTTATTCCCCTTAATAGAAATAGGTTCCGTAAAAGGAGTGACTGTATCATTTTTGCATTTCTATCCTGAAATACAAATATAAATATATTTGTATATATAAAAGCATGGTGCCTGCACACAAATGTTTAATAAATGTTTGATTTATTTATATAAATTTTTCATCTTACTCAGGGCCTAGCACAGTTTGTGCATGTAGTAAGTAATTAATTGAGTTGAATTGTACCGTTAGGCTTGTAGTTTAGTATTTGAGATTGTGGTTTCTTTGAGTAAACACGTTTTGAGTTCCAAACAATCTTCAGGGGACTGACTAGTCTAAAACTTAATTTTGTACTTTTTTATATGTTACAATAAAATTATTTTCTATTATTTCCATGTATTCATTATACCTTATCTTCCTAATCATATTTTAGGATTGAGTTACGGGTACATCTGTTTCATAAACTAGTGGTTTCCCAACTTTTCTGGTCTGAGGACTCCTTTTTAACATAAAAAAATTTAATAGATTCCCACATATTAATTGTACTCTTTATAACCATCAATCGAGACACTATACAACAGGAAGATACCATGGATTCTCTTTTAAATTATTTTGCATTTGATTCATCCACAATATCTGTTCACATTTGAAAAACCTGTATATCCTGTTGCATATTTGTTAGTGCTAAATAAAGTTCAAAATTATAGTGCTGAGTACACTTTTGGATTTGCTGACTTTTTGGTGTAGTAACTTGTGAGAACTACAGGTTGGGGGCATTACGCTTAGGACGATGGAATGTTAGTTCAGTAAGCACTTAAGTTGAATTAATGAACCTATTGATTGATACTAACCAATCTATGCTATCTTTGTTTCTCTCCCCAAGTGTGCCCCCCCCGCCCCCGCCAATTTTGTGTGGAATGAATTTTACTTGCCAATTCTTTTGTGCTGTAAATTATGTGTCCAGCATGGGGGATACATAGTACTGTCACAGTGCTTGTTTTGGTGTTAAATGTGCCATTAACATTCCCTAGGTATAGTAAATTGTATTTCTTATTTTCAGTTAATGTACTAATTGTTGACAGCTGATGCAAACCAAAATGACATCCCCTACAAGAATAATATTAGCTGCTAGTGTCAAAACCAGCAAATAAGTCAGGTGATTAACATCTGATTTTAGGAAGAGTCTTAGTCAGGAATCTTCTATAAGTAATACAGTTGAATGATATCTTTATGTTCAGTTTTGAAAACAGCTATTTTCCCTAGGGAAATGATGGTGAGGAAAGGAGATAGGAAAACTGAAGTGTCTCCTTTAATGATCAGTAGTTGACTTGAAAAGGGCCACTGGCAATCCAGAGATGATAATATCCTTTTGTAAAGAACTAGGGTTTGAGGGAAAAGAAGAGGCTTGGAAACTGACATTTTTGGATAGAGCACAGCTCTCAGGTTCATGTCTTGCAGGATGACATGAGCAAGTGACATAGAGAAGTCACTTAACCATCGTTTTATCTTACTCTTTCATCTCTAAAAGGGGTTTGGATTTAAATAATCTGTGCTTTCAGTAATTCTAACTCCATCATTCTTTGATTTTGTGAATCATAGGTTTGTAATTTTAAAACTTTGGAGACCATCCACTGAACCACCTCATTTTAAAGCTTAAGAAACTGAGGCAAAGATACAGTAAATGGATCATAAAGATACCGGCCCAGGGCCACACAGATTTGAGTACCAGAGCTGGGATTCAAACCTATTTCCTCTAGATGTGAAGCTATTTTTATTTCTGTTACACCAAATCTAGTTCTGTTTCCTCCATAATGTACTAATATTATCTCTTCTCTAAATTGATTGATCTTATTTCCTGTGCCATTCTGTTTGATGTATATAATCAATCATCAGATCTTTAATAAATAAAGCCCACTATATGCTAGGCAATGAGTAGACAGATACTATGATTGAAACAATCCCTAATTGGAAGGAGTTTGCATTTTAACTGGAGAGAAAAATACGTATAAAAAAAAAGTATATAGAAAATAAATACAAAGAAGTTCAATACATGATGTCCCAAAAGTCTTACTTCAATTTAAAGCTGTTTAAGATTTTGGTATGCCTTGTATAAGGTAGTCCAAGAGAAGGGGACATGAACAATTGAAGGAATCAGAAGAGACTTCATGAGGTGGCGCTTGAGCTGTCTTGAAGGAATAGAGAAATTCTTTGAGGTGAAAGTGAGGAAGAAATGTGTTCAGGGCATGGGGCTGAGGCTGGGATGTGTGTGGGGTGGTGGTAAATAGTGTAAAAGCACTGAGGAATTGGAGTGTTGTTATGGAACTAGTTTCTATAAGGGTTACCTTCTGTTCCACTAATAACAACAAAGAAACTACATTTCTACAAGTTCGTACAGTTTCTCATTTTCATAGATATGTCACTGATTTTTTTTAGCTTACTTATTACAATTATTAAACTGTTTCATAGATTAAAAAAACTAAATCACAGAGGCAAAGGCAATTTGTTCTTAACCTAAAATTATACTTTTAGTGTACAGTAGCTCTTTGCTTTTTTTCCCCACTGGACCAGATCATTTCATGTTTTCTACTGGCTTTCTTGATGTAAGAAGAATGGTTTGGTTACATAGAACCCTTATTTATAGTGGTATTCCTTATCGTAGGATTTCACTTGTAACCATTCTTCTAGCTTGTCTGTCATCTAATCAGAGCCATAAGTGATGTCAGCCATGGGAATATAAAAGCTGGAAGCAAGGTCAGGTGACCGAAGATGAAGATGTGACTTAGTACTGTAAGCATAGTGTTAGGAATGCCAAAGGACACGGTGAAGTGAGGCTGGCGAGGGAGAGCAAGAAGAAAGTTTTTTGTTGTTTTCTTTTTTTGTAGAAACTATTTTGAAAGAAAAAGATGGGGTAAGACCTTTGCTTGATGAAGACGGGAATGAGATAGAAATGACCAATTGTTTTCAAGTATTTTCCTGATTATTGGAATGGAGGTTTTCCAGAAGAAGCTGGATGACCACTGGTCAGGAATGTCATAGTGGGTGTTCCTTTTCATCTCGGCGTTCCACTTAACGGCTGCTGAGTCCCCTTCCAACTCTGAAATTCTGTGATTGTGAATATCTGTCTAATTTGCAAGGTGGGACTAAGGGAGAGATGAATGAATCCTCTACTTGAATATGTTACAGAGAACAGATGTGAATAGCATATGTTACCTTAGTATTTGAAAGCAGAAGGGAGATTTGGTAGATTTGGGACAGAGACCAACATGTTTTCAGTGGTTATACCAAGATTTCTAGTTTTGGGGAACAAATGATACGCATCCATAATAAAAAACAGTTATGCTTGATTTCACCTATTTCATTTTTTTCTTTTGTCTCTAGTTCTTTGGTCACTGGGCCTAACTTTGGGTAGAATCTTTTTTTAAAATACCTTGAGACTTACTGGTAAAAGTAAATTTTATTGAATGAGCATTTTTTAAATAGTGTTAAATGAAGCAAAATGGTAAATTTGTGTTTTTTCTTCTTACCACACTTCTCCTTTTTATCCTTTGTAATCTTCTGTAGAAATATTTATTAGAAATCTTATTTGATTAAGTTTAAGTGCTTCATTTGATGGAAAAATAAACCTTTCCAATCAGAGATTATTCACACATACCAAGTAAGTATATTAACAAAACATAAAATGGTTGGTTTTTTCTTGAGGGAAAGTTTAAAGGTTTGTTCATGTGATTCTGATAGACTTTTGAAATGAAAACATACTACATATTTAAATACTGAGTTCAAGAGTATGTAACCAAAAAATTCCAGTTGGTTTATAAATTCTTAATAAAAGTTTAAGCACTCAGGTACACAGTTTATTATTGAGATATTCATACTATGTTGACTAAATAGTGTCTGTTGGCAGGAGGTCACTGGTTTATTTGTTGTCTTTACAAAAAAACCCAACGCAAAACAATCAAAGCTAAGGTACAGCAACTTGTTAAACACTTTAGAATTAGACTTGGTTGTTTTTTTTTTCTTCCAGTGTGATACTTAGAAGGCAGCTGCTGCAGATAAACTCTGAAGCCCCAGATGGTGGTTGCTTAATCCTCATGAGAATTCATGTCCTGGAAACAGCTCTTATCTCCCCAGACCTGACATTGTCTGTGAGCCTTTTCTAAGGAGGGAATAATATAAACATGCTATGCATGAGTTTCACTTCTTGAATATGTCAAAGACATAGGAAGTTATAGTAAAGTGTATCAAGAACAGAGTTCACATTACTGCAAGTGTAGTTATTTAAAGCACTTCAGCTCACCAGTTGGTGATCAGTGATTTTTTTGGTGAGGAGGATGGGGTGGAAAATGCGGAAAGAGGACCATTATTAGAAAACAGAAATTGCACCTTCTCCCACCATTTTAATTTTAGGGAAGTACATTTGTTCATTAAGTTCATAATGTATGAAATTATTTATTATGATAAACCCTAAACATCTGAACAGGTCAGTTCCTCGTAAATTGAAGCATCTTGTAGCATAGTGACCAGTGTTTTACATGGTGCTTAGCACGTAGTAGGCATTTAATAAATGGTAGTTTACTGAGTGACTCACTCTTAGGGCCTAATCCCTTGCTCCCTCTCAAGCATTTCTCTCTGTTTTATAAAACTAAGATAGCAATGATTTACTCTGCTATTTTGTAATTATTGTTATATATGAGAATTGCTGAGAGATCTGTTCTTTGAGAGGTAGGTTAATGGCAAGAATGTTTCTTTAGGATAGGAATGAGATTCCATTCGATGTCTTAGTTAATTAATGCACATTCAGAAATGTTGCCATTATCACCCATAAACATCAAGCACTGATGGAGTATGTGATAATATTGTAGAACTAAGTAATAGGAAGTTCTTTTTTAAAAAAAATAAAACAAGTTTTGCCTCTTTATAATCTAATTGAGAGACATGAAATAGAGCCAACAGCATAAAACCAAATTACATAAATATACATACTTCAGTCATATGCAAAATTTACTGAGTAATCATGTTAACTGATATATGAGGCTTGGATTAAACGGCTCCATTTTTTTTTTTTTTTACAGAAGGCTTTTGGAAAGGAATAGGTTTTGAGTTGTCCCTTAATGTTTTGGATCTTCAAAATATTTTGAAAGGTCAAAGGCAGAAGACAGGTTGTACAGTAGTGATTTAAACTATGGGGGAAAATATGGGTAACAAGGGATAATGCAGTAATTTTCTTGATGCATGTAGAAATTTAGCAGGAAATTGAGGCAGTTTCTGGTAGGATTTGTCCAGGTTATAGAATGCTTTGGAGTTTGGGGACAGGAGTTTGTATTTATTCTAGTAATTATCTTAAGGGACCATAAGAGGGAACTTGGGGGTATGTCTGGTTTAAATTTGTTGCTTTATAGAATTCTTTGGAAACGTTTTGTGGATTGTAACAGAAGGGAAGCTATGGGGTGCAATAAAGAGTCAAAATGTCCTTACCCAACGTCTAGATGAGGACTTTTCTGAAAAGGAAGTAAGATGCAAGGATGATCCTACAAGATGTTAGAAAGAAAATGGCAAAATAATATGGAAATGAGTTGGATATGGTAGATAGAATGAATAATATTTCCCACTGCCATTCATTGCTGATTCATACATTGACTGCTGATTCATTCTTGGAATGCCTGACATTTTAAAAACTGTCTTTGTCACATGTCTTTCATACGTCATGAGGCGATTTTGCCATCTCTTTGCTGTTTTGTGCTGAAAGTTCATGCTTACAACCTTTAGCCACCCAATGTAATTTGTTTTTATTTACTTTCTTCTTGTTTCTGTCCTCATTTACTTTTCTTTTTCTTTTTAGCTTTGGGCTCTGTTCCCTACATATAATTAATTCTCTTCCTTGCTTTGCCAATTTCACCATGAACCATCTCTCTTACTTAGTGGAACAGTTGGAAAGCAAAAAATAAAAGAGAACTGAAGGAAAACAATGCCCATTTCCTCTTAGTCCACTATGTTTATTCTTTGATTATTCTGTTGTCTTTCCCTTTCTCTTCCTCCCACGGTCTAAAATGAAGAAAAACATACATTCATTCCATTCTCTCCAAGTGCTTTATCCCATTTCTGCTTCTGGTCTTTACTTTCTGTCTTCTTTTCCTGTGTTCTTTTTTCCTCTGTTCATTCTTTCATTTCTACTTCTGTTTTTGCTTTCTCTTAACTGGTTGTCTACATTTCTTATAGTATATCTTTAAAATCAGAACAGCAAATACTCTATAGTGTTTTACTTTTTTCTTTCCATATTTTGAATTCCTATCTTTGGAGCCATTTCTATACTGTCTTCCATCTCTGCACTTCTACAGTTATTCTCTCCTTCCCCTTTATTTTCTATAATATGTCTTAAGAGAGAACTAAGTCCAAGTTGTTTTGTTGTTTCATTAACTTCTCCTATTTCCATTCTCTAATTATAGGAGGATATGGTCCTAATTTTAGAGCTAGAATTTCATCCAATCCTATTTTCTCTTTTTTTATATTTCATAAGACCTTAAGGATACTATGACTTTGACATGTGGTAAGAACCATAGTTTGAACCCAGAGACTTTGACACTTGAATCCACTGGACCAATCTATATCTCACCTATATCTTTTCCACAGTGCTTCCATATTCTTTGTTCTCTTTAAGTATATTTTTAAACATCTTTTTCATTCCCCACTTCCTAGCTGGATCAGTTCTCTCTATTCCATGCTTGTCTTTTTCTGTTTTTTGTTCCTTGCTATGTGGCAGATGTGAGTAATAACAAATAGTTGCTTTTATGCCAAAGAATTCCTGTCAGAGAATTATGAAAAATGAGTTTTAACAGCAGGCATCTTGTGGGCAAAAATGTAAAAATAGCTTAGGTGCTGATGGGTTAAAAGTTGAATATGAGAATTTATCATGACTCTAAGACCAGACTGCTGAGAATTCAGAGGTCTAACTTGTATGAGCAAAATCAAGACATTAAAACTAAAAGAAAGAGGCATTTTGCTGGTTATAATATTCCATAGAAACATTGTTTCCTTTTTACAGAAAGCTCTGCTCATTCATGTATTCAAGATTTAGATTTTCAGGTATCAGTTTACTGAGCCAAAACTCTTTTTTCTCCCCTAGGAATGAATCCTTGTTGAGTTCTACTTGTAACAATGAGGAAAGTAGGTGGAAGAATGTGCCAATTTTGATTCTATGTAATTTTCCTGCTAACAAACTGGGCAGAGGAGTTGAGTGCTAGCTAAAAGGAGAGAATTTAAGGGGTGAAAACTAGAGATACAGAATTGGAGATTATTCGTTTTTTAACAAATAATAAAATGCTTTGGGGAAATGGAGATCAAAGTAGAAATGGATGGGAAATGGGAAGTTTCTTTAATTAAAAAATCATCCCAGGAGTCAAGGATATTATAATATTATATTATATTAAAATATTATAATATTTTCATTTTAGAAGGGAAGAAACTGTCATAGTGATTTGCCTGAGACCACATGACTGGTAAGTGATAAACTCAGGACTAGAACACAGGCTTTATTACTACAGTGTTCTTCACTCAAACCGAATGCTACTTTAACTTATGAAGTATACTCCAAGAATGCCATGTATCTGTTATATAGGTGATCAAGGTGACCAAAGAAAATGAAACATTTTTACTTGGAACATAAAACAATATATAATGGATATATTAAATGCTTAATTTTTCTTTTATTTCTCACACTTCCTTTCAAGTAGGAGGTATTCAGTCAATATTTGTTGAATGATAGGATGAAAAAAACTTCAGGTACTACTTGATTTTATTTTTTTCCTGAGTATCATTAACAGCCAAGAGCAAGAGTGAGCATAGATCATTTGTGTTCAGATTGTCTGAATGGGAGGGCGGGGATTTAAGCAGACTAGGTTGAGTATTACTTTAGAAAGCTAGATGTGTTCAAATCAGCAGGATTCAATGGCATGCATCATGGGGCTCCTAAAGATTTTGTAGATATCGTTGCAGAGTCACTAGTATATTGCCCTGCAAAAGATAAGACAGGCTAATGGCAGTGCTTCTGAGCCACTACTTTTGTTAGTCCAGTATTCTTTAGTGGAAAAAAACTCCATACAGATCCTAGGTTATTTGCATTGCATTGACCCATGAAAATATTGTTTAAGCAGTCATGACCCACTTTTACTTACTGCCTCAAATTATTCATATTGCATAAAAATTGGTTGTTTTTTTTTTTTTATCAGTTTTCTATAGGAAACATTAAATACTTTATACAATCAGTAGTTTGTACAGTTTTTTATAGGAAATAGTATGATGACTTGAATATCCTCTATGAAAATAAAATTGACTCATTTGACTGTAGTATATATAGTGTTAATGAATGCAAACTGTGAGTTGGATCTCTGTTCATTAACTTTAGAGAGGAAAAGACTCTTAAGCCTGCCAGCTATCTTATAGAAGTATGACATTGATAATATGGCAAGAAAATATGGGTGACTAGTCTAATACAAATCTAATACCTAGATATTAGGAAAGCAACTCAGAGTACTCATTTTCTTGGATTAGTGGTATTTTCTTATAAAAAAAAGATAACAGTGTACTTTTTATTTACTTTTGTTGTCTGAATTTCAATATTGGCCAAAGGAGACTCATAGAATTTAATAATACAGTACATTAGAGGCTGTCTAGTCCAAGCTCCCAAACCATATAGTACAGTGAACACTATAGAGCAATGGGGCATTTTAAAATTCCATGATGGAGGCAATGTTTCCACATTACAAATTTTCCAAATATACATTTTATATACCTTGAAGCATCAGTTCTTAAAGTCTTAACTTAAATCTTAAAATATAACTTTTCCTGTCATAAGTAACATGGGCCATATATTATGTATATATATATATATATATATATAATTATTATTATTTGACCTTTTCTTGTTGATTTAGGATTATCATTACTAAATTTAAACTTCTTGAAAATAGAGAATATACATTTTTTAAAAGATTAATTAAAAATTTAAATGTAAGTATTAACAAAAATCAGTTGAACTTGCTTTACAGTTGTTTAAATAAATGAACTTCAGCATTCAGAATTTCTGTTAACAGCTTGTAACTTCTTCTGGAGATCCTATCAGTTTTCTTTGTCCCTTTGTTCCTGCACACGTTTCTCTTTATGTGGTTGTAATTAGTGTATACTTTTTTAACTTTAATTTTTATTTATTTTTCTTTACTTCATAAATCTTCTCAGATATCTTTATATTTCTGATGCCTATAAATCTTGATTGCATTATAGTATTCTATATGCCACTACTTAATCAGCTGACCTCTGTTTTAGAGGCATTTAGGTGTTTCTAGTGTTTTGCAATTGCAGTAATGAGGCTATAAATATGTAAACACATTTTAGAAAGATAAAGAGGGGGACTGGAAGATTGTCAGACCTTCTGTTTAGGATAATCACTTTTGCAACTGTGTGGAAGATAGATTGGAGTGGGGAGAGATTGAAGCCAGGGGACCAGGTAGGAGGCTCTTTCATTAGTATATTAAAGAGGTTATAAGGATCTGAATGAGAGCGCAGGCTGTTAGAATAGAGAAGAGGGAAATGAATATGACAGAATTTGGCAACTGACTGGATAAGTGGGATGAGTGAGAGTAACGGGTCAAGGCTGATACTGAGGTTGGGAAAGTAAAAGGATGGGGGTGCCCTCCACAGAAATAGTCGAGTTTAGACTAAGGTATAGGAGTAAAAATAATGAGTTATACTTTGAACCTATTGAGTCTGAAATGCTTATTATTGTTCATTTGTTTCAGTCATGTCTGAGAAAAAGAGGAGAGCCTAGGCCAGAGCCTTGGGCTACACCTAAAGTTAGTGAATATACATGGATGCTGATCTAGTAAAGGAGACTGAGGAGTGGTCCAAGAGGTAGGAGAACCAAGAAAAAATGGTGTTATGAAAACCTAGAAAGGAGAGGAAGTGTCAAGAGGACAGAGTGATCAGCAGTGCCATATCCTGCAAGAAGGACATAAGTAAATAAGACCATTACATTTGGCCAGTAAAAGATCCTTGCTAGCTCAAAGAGAAGTTTCATTTAAGTTTTGATGTAATTTGGGAGCCAAGTTGCAGAGGATTGGGAAGAGAGCAAGAGTTTAGAAAGTAGACAGTTTTTCTAGGAATTTGAGAAAAGATGAGAATACTAAATAGTAGGGATTATCACTGAAATAATAGGGAGTATCACTGAAAACTTTTTTAAGGATGTGGAAGACTTGGACTTGTTTGTAGGCAGCAAGTACAGAACCAGTAGATTGGGGGAAAGAAGAATTGAACAGTAGAGAGATAGAAGTACTGGGAAAGATAGGTAAGAGACAGCAGAGGGTCAAGGATGACTCTGAGGTTGTGAAATTGGGTAATTAAAAAGGTGGTTGTGTGCTTGTCCTTTGTTGCCAAAGACCATGCTGTCAGAGAAATAGTGACATGTCTTGTACTTGACTTTATTTTGAGCAAGGGAAGGCTGTGCAGGTCACCAGCCTCTCTTCTCCTCCAGAGCCACCTAAATCCAGCGACCAGATATTCATCAGGATGACTGGAGATGACCCAGGATGAGCCACTTGGGGTTAAATGACTTGTCCAAGGTCACTCAGCTAGTGATTGTCAAGTGTCTGAGGTGAGATTTGAACTCAGGTCCTCCTGACTCCTGCAGTGGTGCTCTATTACTGCACCACCTAGCTGCCCAGAAAGGTGGTAGTAAGCTTAACAGAAGGAGAGAAGTTTGAAGAAAGAAGAGTTTGAGTATGGTAGAGTCAGATGTACAATAATTATGCAACAGGGTGAAATATGTTAAATGTAAGGGTTGGAGAGATGCTTGGTAAAAAGTTAAGAGAAATTTGAAGAGAACACAATGGAAACAATAACTTGGTTCAAAAATGGAGGAGCTTGTGTATCAGTACAGTGAATGATAACACTCCTCAATGATTAATACACTCCTTCCGCATCATATCTTTACCAGTGATTTTGAACCGTCGTTATTCAGACCTCATGCTCTAAACCACCATCTACTCTTTTGCTCCTATACCCCTCAGTCCAGTCTCTTCTCCCTTTCATGTGTCCTACTTTCTTTTCCAAGCCATCACCTGTCTATTGGTTATGTTGTCCTTTCTTCCCTATCTTGACTCCTTAGTGAACCAGTCCTACTCTGTACTGTTCTTTTCTCTCAGATCTCTTGCCTCTTTTTCCTACTGTTGAGCTTGTCCTACCAAGCCTTAGCTTGGATTACTCCTATCTGTTGTATTTGCTCCTACTTGTGTGCTACTGATTGAAGCAAGAAAATCATGGAACCCTACTGACTGGGACCACTGCGAGTTTGTTACATAATTCCAGTGAGGCTCTTCTTGTAGCAAGGAAATCTTCAAGAAAATCTTTTATACCTCCTTAATTGACCCACTATCTCACCATAACTTTTCTACACTTTTTCATCCCTTAAAACTCCCATGGTTCTTCCTCCCACTTTCTTGGCCAGAATCTTGCCCCATATTTTGCAGAAAGAAATTGAGGGAAGTTCATTGAGAACTCTTTCTTTTCTTCTATTCATCTCACATTACTGAGATTTCCTGTATCACTCTCTCCTCCTTTTATCCCCTTTCTCCTATAAAGAGGTGGTTCTTTCATTTGCCATGGCAAGCCCCCTGACATGCACAGTTGATCTCATTCCATCCCATCTTCTCCAGCAAATTGTCTGTCCTGTGATCTCCACTCCCTCACTTATCTTCAGGCTCTCCCCTATATACTGGCTGTTTTCTTACTACCTACAGAAAAACCCATGTCTCCCCCCTCCTCAAAAAATGTGTTATTTATACATTCTATTCCTGCTAGCTATAATCCTATATCTTTCTTCCTTTTTGTGGTTACGCTTCTTGAGAAGGCCATCTATATACAGTTATTGCTTTACTCTTTTAATTCTCTATGGTCTGATTTCCTACCTCATTCAACTGAAACTGTTCTCTCCAAAGTTTAATGTAATGATCGCTTAATTGCCAAATCTTATGACCCTTTCTTCGTTTTCATACTTCCTGACGTCTCTACAGCCGTTGACATGTTGATACACTCCTTTAAGTTTTTGTGACCCTACTGTGTCTTGGTTCATTGTGTATCTATCTGACAGCTGCTTCTTTGTCCAGGTACCCCAGAGCTCTACCTTGTCCCTCTGCCCCCTTTATGCTATTTGATTTGCTGATCTCTAGTCAGTTCCCATGGATTCAGTTATCATTTCTATGCAGATGATTTTCAAATCTACTTATTCAGCCCTAATCTTTCCTAACTTCTAGACTCACATCTCCATTTACCTATTATTAGACATCTTGAACTCATTGTCCCATAGATATCTTAAATTCAGTGTGTTCAAAACTAAACTCTTTATTTTCTCCCAAAGCCCTTCTCTCTTCCTAACTTTGCTATTACTATACAGCATCATCCTCTCAGTTATCCTAGCCTCACAATCTAGGTGTAATCTTCAACTCTTCTCTCTCTCTCACCCTCCATATCTAGTCTCTTGCCAAGTCCTGTTGATTCTACCATTTTAAAGTCTAGTATGTGGCCCCTCCTCTCACATTGCCACCACCTTCATGTATATTCTCAACACTGTTTGGGCTCCATGCCTCAAGTCTCTTCCCACTTGTGTCTATCCTCAATTCAGCTCACTTCCTGAAGTGCAGGTCTGTGCTTTCTCTCTGATAATTATTGCTCATTTATCTTTATCTATTTTGTTTATACCTAGTTGTTTCCATGTTTTTTTTCCTGCTAGACTGTAATCTTCTTGAGATCAGGGACTATCTTTTAACTCTCTTGGTATCCCCAACATTTAGCATAATTCCTTGTATATTGTAGGTGTGCTTGTTGACCTGACGTGAACACCATTTTATCCCTCCAAATAGGGGCCAATTGTGTTTGGTGATTGAGGAATAAAAAGAATGTGTTTCAAAAGTCTGAGGATTATAATGAATAACATTATTTATTCAGTATTTATTAGCAAAACTGCCCCAAAGCATCAGAAAATTTATCATTTAATTGATATTGTAAAGTGTTTGACTCAATATTTCCCACATGACTTATTTATGTACTTCTAATATAAAATAGACCCATAAATAATGAGAACACTATATAGTATTTCATGGAAAACTGTTCTCTATTTAAAACATGTCACCAGCACAGTAGTGTTAAGAACAATGTATACAAAGCCTGTCATTTTTCAGGGAGATAGTTTAACCCCTTTATGATTCATCCTCTTCTTAAATCTGCTGTTATCTCTCATAAATGGAACAAAGTTTGACTTCCAAATTAAATATGAAATGGAACCAGAACATGTCATGTTTTGGATTAATGTACATGGATGGCATCATGTTATATTGAAAAATACATTGAACAGTTCCTTTATCAGTGATTTCAAAATCTCATTTGATATCTCAAGGGCAAAATTGCTAATATGTACAAAATGAAAAGCTGAGAGTAAAGGCTTCAGGCTAGAAGTCATATTGAACCAATAGATGAAGGTGATATCTGTATATTCCTTTGGCATCTCTAGGCAAGGCAAATAAAAGGTAAAGATATGAAAAAGACTGTGGCTAACCTAAATATGTTGAGAGATTTGTGTCATCTTTAAATTATTAATGGGAAGAACACATTTAAAGCTTTATACATTTACTCCACACCACTCTACACATTTGGACTGTCAGATGGACCATAATGGATTGAGAAAGTATCCTTTAAAAAAAAAAAGTTGTAATGTTATTGTATATGGATTATATATTAGCGGTATCAAACTCAACTATAAAGCAGTACCTAAGAAGCCAAGATGGCAGAGTAGAAGGAAGCAATGCAGCTGAGTTCCTATCTACATTTCCTCCAAACAGACCTATAAAATTTGTCATATAAAATCCTGATGGAGAAATACAGGAAAAAAAATCATAGTGGATACTATGTCAGACCCAGATTGCTACAGAGTGACAGAGAGAGAGGTCTGCAGACACTGGGGACAGGGTTGGGTCAAGAGCATGAAGCATGTAAAGCATTATACAACCCAGGGGAAGGCTGCACACCAGCATAAAAAGAAGACCCAAACTTATACTGAGGCTCCTCCAGACCCAAACCAGGGCAACAAATGCCAGCTAGCAGCTTTGTAGCCCACTACCAAATCCTGAATTGTAGATTGAGAATGAAGTGAGAATGGTACATGTAGAGTAAGTTCAGAAACTAGCATTTGCATTGGGGTGATTCAGATTACAAGTTCAGAGTAGGGTCTTACTTCTAGCATTTAGCCCAGCCTTCAAGGGAATAACCAGGAAATCCGGAAATAAAAAGAAAGCCAGATCAAAAAGTGAGCTTATAATTCTGCCACGTCGAATCAGCAAAGCCTCCCACTGGCAATAGGAGTCAAACCTCGAGGAAAATACAGCTTGGGCTCAAACTCAACTATAAATCCTGGAAGAGATGAAGCAAGAATTTTTTTTTTCTTAAAAGTTAAAAATGTTTTTGTAAATGTAAAAAGAATGACAGTGCTTGAGAAAATTGGAAAAGAAATGAGAGCTGTGGAAGAAAGAATTGGAGAGGGAATTAACAGATTGGCACAAGAGGTACAAAGCCTTGCCTGAGCAGCAGACACTCTGAAAATTCAAATGCACCAAGGAGAAGCCAGTGACTTCATTAGGTAACAAGAAATACTGAAACAGCCAGAAGGCTGAAAAAATGGAAGAAAATATAAAATATCTTAGAGAAAAAATAACTGATTTGAAAAGAAGATCAAAGAGAAAAAATTTAAAAATCATTGGACTTTCTGAATACCATGACCTTCCCCTCAAAAAAAAAAAGCCTACCCATCCTATTTCAAGAAATCTTAAAAGAATGCTGACTAGATGTTTTAGAACCAGAGAACATAGTGGAAATAGGAAGAAACCACTGGTCACCTTCTGAAAGAAACCCCAAGATGAAAACTCATAGCAACAGAGTTGGTTGTAGCCAAAATCCATAGCTTCTTGGTCAAGGAAAAAATGCTGCCAGTAGCCAAAAAGAAAGAATTACAGTACTAGAGGTCACAGTCAGGATTACATATGATTTAGCAGCCACTTCCATAAAGCGGCAGAGAATTTGGAATAGTGTTCCAAAAACCATATAGAATTACAGCCAGGAATAACTTAACCCAACAAACCTGTGTATATACTACTATAGAGGACAAAATGGACTTTTAACAGAATAGTGAACTTCTAAGCATTCCTGATAAAGAGACCTGGGCTGTGGAGAAATTTTGAAATTTAAACACAAGAGTAAAGAAAAGCATAAATCATACTCAAATATTAGTCCAGGAGATGGAACAGAATGCAATTTTCCCTCTTCACTTCCAAGTGTTTGTTCCTGTGGTGACTTTAAAAACATTCATATTAAACCCTTACTTTGAATGTTCTAACAGTTTGGATTTTTTCCCTTTTCTTCCACCACCAATACACAGTTGGTAAAAATAGGAGAAAAGATGATTTTGCTATGAAGATTTACATTCTAAGTAGTTAGGAACTACTGAGGTTTGCTTTTAAAAAAACATTGAGACCAGAAACTACATGGAGAAAGACGTGCTTATGTCACTGCAAACTATAGAGTACTGCCATGCTAACCTGATCAAACCTTTGATTTTCTTCCTTTGAGTACACTTGACAGTTGCTCATATTGTCATTCTTTACACCTTTTCCGGAGTCTCTTTTAAGGATTTCGTTTTTTCATGAGGTGATGCATATTCTACCTGGCAGTTTGTTGTCTCTCATTGGCCACATGAGAGAGACTGCTTCAGAAAATAACTTTTGTGTATAAGTATTTGCATGATTGTGCTTTGAAGTCAATTTAAAATTGCACATGTTATAAATGCAGAGTCATCCTACTAAAAACTTAAGAACCCAGATTTTCAAAAGATTTTCAAAGATTGTAGGTTTCAGCTCTTGAATTTGCCACAGAATGATTTTTTAAAAATATAAACGACCAAAGTTGTTATTTGTGTTTTTGTATTTATTTATTACTTGATATAATAAAACTTATTTTCAGTTATTTAAAAAGAAAGGGATCCCTACTGGCCTCATACTGACCTAGAAACTAGAAAACTACAAATTAATATTATCTCGAATATTTATCTATTTAAAAAAATTTCTCAATTACATTTTAATCTAGTTTACCACACTGGGGAGTTTTGCTGACTTTATGTAGCCCACAAGTCTGGACTATATAATAATAAAATTACATGGATTCTTGGTTGATTGGTAGTCAGATTCAAAGAGCAGTTCTTAACAGTTTGATATCAGATCTATGCTTGACCTTGTGCTATTCAATATTTTTATTAATACTTTGGATAAAGACAAAAATGGAATGTTTATTAAATTTGAAGATTGGATATGTATCTGGGAAGGATTGGTAATATTCACAGGTTGATATGATCAGGAGCCAAAAAACCCCAGCAGGCTAGAGCATTGGGATGAATCTGATAAGATGAAATTCAGTAGGAAAAAATGTAAAATCTGACACTTGCAAACAAAAAATTCAGTTTTGTAAGTGTAAGATGAAGGAAGCATGATTAGTCACCTGTTGCACACAGGGAGATAGGAGAAAAGGAGATCCTATGGGTTTAGTGGACTGGAAGCTCAGTGTGAATCAGAAGTATGACATGGCAACCAGAAGAGGTAATGTGATACTGAGTTTCATTAAGAATAGACCTCAGCTCCCAGGAGTAGCGTGGTGGTGGCCCCATAGTACTTTGCCCTTGCTAGACCTTATGTGGAGCATCATGTTCAGTTCTGGAGTATAGTGGTTTAAGAAGGATGTTGATAATCTGAAAAGTATCCAGAGCAGGAAGGACATTTTGGATTGGGAAGGTCAAATGATACAAGACTCGATCAAGAGAATGGGACATGTTTAGCCTGGAAAAGAAAAATTCAGTGAACGTTGAAGGGTTGTCATGTGAAAGGATTAGATAGACTGGTTCTGTTTGACCCAAGAAGGAAGAACCAGGGACAATGGGTGCTAGTTGCAAAGAGTCAAATTTTAATCTTGCTGCTGGAAAAACTTCCAAACAGTGGTGTCCCACATTAGAATGGGCTACCTGAAGAAGTGATGGCTTTTCCCTTCTTGGGGTCTTCCAGCAGAGGTTGAATGACCATTTGTTGTATATGTTATGGTGGCTATTCCTTGTGTGTGGGGGTGTACTAGATAACTTCTGATGCCCCTTTAACTTTTCGGATTCTGTGATTCACAAAATCCAGGGTCCATCACCTTATGGTGGTTCTAGAAAAACTAGTACTTCTCACTTAAATGGAGGACATGGATTGATAACAGATCTTAGAATACATAATAAACATTTTTTTTCAAATTGTAAAAATACTTTTGACAGAAGAAGAAATCTACACATCACTGGATTTGTCAAATGTAACCAAAAGTGGTTGGGGATGGAAACATGTAGTCCAAGAGTAGTATCAAAGGCCCTTCACAGGCAACATCCGCTTGAACTCAACCAACAATATCTTGATAAAAATTGATGATTGAAGCCATGGAAGTAGGGGAGGTCCCCAATAAGCAAAAAATCCTAGAAGCTTACACTTAGAGCTTAAAAGGATCTTAGAGGCCTTCTATTTCACCTTAAAATTTTACCCACAAAGAAGCAGACTTAAGATCGTAAGTGACAGAGGTAGAATTTGAACTTGTATTTCTCTGATTATAAATCTGTTATTTCTCAAGAGAGAAGAAGAGGAGTCGGGTAAGTACAGACTTGTGCAACTGCTTGTTATTTCAGTTTATGGAAAGGAGTTTGATAAAGTGTCAAGGCTTCCTTTCTTTTGCCTTTTTAAAGAAGGAAGTCATAAGTTGTTTGCACTGCTCGAGATTGGTCCTAAAAAAAATCTTGTTGAACATTCAATTATTGAGTGTTTTACAATTTGGAATAATAGTTTGACAATTGTATGTATCACTACCTTGTTTCATGCAGTCCGTGAGAACTCAAAATGAAATTAAAATTAGTTATGCCTTGAACATGAAGATCATTGGAATTTATGCCTTATTAACTTTTTAAAAATATTCTTTCATAATTTTATTTCCCTCAATCTGGAGAACGCTTATTTAAAAGATAAATGGATTCTAAGCCCAGTGATAGGTAATATTGTTGATTTTCATTTATTTCTGTTAATCAATAGAAGCAGTATTGTAGATAATGAATCATTTATTTGGATTTATATATTATGGTGCTTAACTGTTGTGTAAGTAGACTGATCTGGAAACTGAAAACACTTAAAGTAATGAGTATGGGTGACTGGCTTGCACAGTGGATAGAGTACTGAGCCTGAAGTCGTCAGGAAGATTTAAATTCACATCCAACCTCAGACACTTACTAGCTGTATTACCTTGGGCAAGTCACTTAATCCTGTTTGCTTCAGTTTCCACAAATCACTTCAGTATCTTTGTCATGTGAATACCCCCATGGGGTCAGGAAGAGTAGGACAGACCTGAAATGACTGAACAGCAACAAAAGAAATGAGACACACTATTGCCAAGGTGTAAAATTGTAATTGTTTTGTATACCTTTCCTTGTTCGAAGAAGGCAATCAAGTTATTTTTTGGTTTAACGTATAACTTCCTAGGTACTAAATAAGAGATAGTGTTGCTAAGAATTAGCCAGATTGACAAATTATGTTAAACACTTGTTTGAAATTTCATGGAAAATTTAATGGCACTAATATTTATTATTGAATAGAATAGTAGAAAAACGGTTTATATTTAGCTATCTTATTCAGAATTTGGTAGACATTATTGATGATTGATTTCCTATTCTGACACTTTTGTGCTTCTCTAAGATACAAAATACTAGGTACAAGTACTGATTATTACATGAAAGTGACAAGTACTGATTATTACTTGAAAGTGCAGAGATCTGGATTCTAGAGCTTTTCCCCAACTAGTTGATTGAGCCAGTAAGCATAGGCCTAACTTTAGATGACCTCTAAGTCCCTTCTGGCTTCAAATTTATGGGAATGATAATTGATTGAATGATTGATCATGTTTGTAGAACGAAATTAAAAGTTTAGAGTAGCACTGTATTCACACTTAGAATTCACATAGGTTTAGAGAAGGTGAAAGCCCTGAAAAACTAGGTGAAAATTAAAGATAAGTTATTTCACATAAAAACACCTTTCAAACTTTAGCATGAGTAAACAGTATCTGGCATGATTTTCACCTAATGAATTATGTTTACATATTAGCCTACAAAATGCCTTTCTACCAAAGGTATTGTTTGAAGAATCATTCATTTTATATTTCTCCCAAAAAAAAAGTATATTTGAAATTGATTGGTATATGTAACCAGCAATGTTCTGAACTTTAGTTCTTCAGTAATTTAACATAAAAGTAAACTGAAATATTTATTATCATGATTCAGTTATGTATGTTCAAAATCTTGTGTTGCCCATTTGTTCCTAATTTTAAAATATACTTCTAAAGATAGAGATGGATAGGAATTTTAAAATGTTTCATTTTCTTGGAGGAAGAGTTTCATGTTGTGACACTGTTGAGCTTCAGAATGATTTCTATAAGAGTTCAGTGTTTTAAAGTGATTTTGTTGTTTCTGTTTGGAATTTCAGTAATATAAGTATTTTTAACTTTACAACTAATAGAATGCAATTGTTTGGACATATCTTTAAATTACATAATTCTTTAGATACATATGTAAACCACATTAGCAAGAGATAGCCACCTCTACCTATTAAGATCCTAATTTTTAAATGTCATTTATATTATGCCAAAGTTTTGCTTCAGTGAGTCCATATGATAATACTCTAAAACATGCTTATTGTGAGAGAATCTCAGTGGAAATACTATTGAAGATAATGTCGAAAATAACTGTGGCACAAGCCTTTATTTAAACTTTGTTCATACAAGACATGAAACAGTTCAATTTTTTTTTATTCCATATATATATACATATATATATGTGTATATATATATATATATATGTATATATATATATACACATATATATATATTTGGGAAAAGAAACACTAGAGTCTTTGTGTTAGTACTATTGTGATCAGGGCAGTTGAAGCAAGTGTTTATTTCTGATGTCATCTTCAAAAATGGGGTGCAAGGGAAAAAAGCAAAAAAAACTTTCTCTTCTGTAGCTAAAAGCTTTTTTCCATGTTCTATTTAATTTTAATAGCATTGATATTCTGCTTGCTTTATGAAACCTTTTATTACAAACAGTTATGAATATGAACATCTCATTTGACTGCTGATGAACAGAGGGGAAAATCTAAATTAAAACTTTAAATACCACTATTTAATTACCCAAATGGCTTTGACTGTGTTAAAGAGTGCCTGGGATTATTCTGTTTTTCAATTTGTTTTAATGCTTCCTTGGTAAAAGCTGATGGATTCCCAGGCCCATTGCTGTCACTGATGAACTATATAAAGATAAATGACATTATGGTAAATTCCACTTAATGACACATTTTTAATTTTCAGAACACAGACATTTTCGGGCTAGTGAATGAAGGCTAATTACCTCAAGATCAGAACAAAATAACTCCTCATTTCGAAAGATAATAGAAAAGAAATGTTGCAGATTAATGATGCTATTTATCTTTAAAAGAAAAAAAAATTATCTTTATCCAGATAGCACAGCTCCCTGAGGAACATGGTTATAAAATGAATCTGAAGTCGCAACTTAATAGGTTATTAAAATTGTTTGAGTGCAGGCTCTTCTGCTTTAGTCTTTCCATAAATTTAAATTGAAGATCTGCTGTATTCAAAAAGGAGCAGCTTGTTTATGAGACCAAAGGGAGCAACATACGTTACTAACAAAAGATGCACTTAACCTCGTTCTAAATCCTGCATCTCTATTTCTCTGAATGAATCTGAAGTGTTTCAGAAAGTAGCCTACAAAATACTCACTCTCTTAATTAATACCTAAACAGAAGGACCACATTTGTGCTTGTGTGATATAAGATTAGAATAAAAGTTAAAGGCATTAATGTGTAAAGGGTTTTCCAAATGTATATTATGCAATTAGTAACTTGATGCCATAGAATGGCATGTATGTTTTGCATTTTAGTTTTACCTCCAAGTCAATAGTGGAAGAGAAATAAATGCCTTGGCCAGTGTGGGTGTATTTTTATGGTCACAGCTGGAATTTATGTAGGAATTGTTCAATAAATCATTATTCACAGCTAAAGGATTAGCAATAATCCTTTTGCTACACTCCCACACCAGCAACAAAGTGGTGACTCAGAGGAGAATTACTTGATCATAGAGACTTTAACTGTTCCTGACACTCAAAACTCCTGTCTTTTCCTCCAAGGTAATGTTTTATATTCTTTCTTTTTTAACATTGTGTTAGGCTGTTTTCTCTAATTCCCATTCTGGACTATTAGGCTGCAGAGCATTTGTTAATACATTGATTTTATTCCTGACCCGTAGACTGTATCTGTGAATGTGAAAGCAAATAACAAACTCTGTTTCTTCCATCTGAGAGATGTGTCAACACATCATAATGAAACATTTAGGTTTTTTTTCTCCCTCCCCTTATACTGATTAGGAGCTTCATAAACTTATTTTATTTTGTTTCAACTAGTAGGAAAATATATGTTTGATGTTACAGTAATGAGAAGAGTGATGCCCACAGCATCATTTAGACGAGAAACTATAAAGACCCATAAAAATTGCAGAAAGTATGACTTTTTATTTATGCATGCAAAGTTCATCTGCCTTGCTTTTAAAACCACTATGGATGTTGCCTTTTACTATAATATTTTAAAGAATACATGTTTGAGCTCAAATATAGGTTCAGATATAAGAATTGGTAGACTCAACCTAGAAGCTTAAGCTGTCATTGTTTTACATTAGGACAAAGAGTGATTATTATTTAGGGAAATTGAAGGGTTTTTTTATTTCTAATGACTAAAATCATTAGGGAAACACTAATGCAAAACATGAACCATGCATGAATATGCTTAGGAAATGCACATTTTTGTTGTTTTTATATTTTCCATATCTTTTTTTTTAAAAATTGAAATGAGTTTTGGAATACCATAAAATATACAGTCAGTAAGATATTGAGAAAGACAAGGAATTAAATTGGTTATCATGGTTCAATCACCATGGTAACTAGAAATATTTTTTTGAAGGAAAGGGGCAAAAGTTTAATAAATTAAAAGAGTAAATGTAATATAAAGTATAAAAGACAGACATCTCTTGAATATCCAACAATCCTGAAGCTAAGGTAGGTCTTTCAGTATTCTTGAATGTTTTTCTGTTTGTGTAAAAAATATTAAGAAAAAGCAATGTGTTACCAAGATTCTTACAAGTTTTTGAATATTACTGTTCCTCTCACCTCAAAAATTCTTTAGTATCTCCTTTAGAATTCATTCTTTGACTATCTGTATTCATGATATATAAATTCTAATGCTGTCACCTTAGGCAAGGCACTCTTGTTCTACAGCTAACTTTCCTCTTTTGTAGAATGAAGAACTTGGAACTGGGTGTTCTTGAAGGTTGCTTTCAGTCTAAGGTTCCATGATTCTGTCTTACAGAATGTTGGTTAGACTTTTGGTTGAAACTTAGATAGTGAAATTTTTTGAACCTGTCCAATGAAGTGTACAAGTATACTACTGTTTAGGAATCCAAATCCTTTCTCATCTCTCCCCAAATGACACACTCCTTTTTCAACAGAATTTGTTCCTGTGTACAGTGGGAACCAAAGAAGGAAGTAAATCTTACAGGTTTTACCAAGTTTCTCTTAGCTCTCAGATTTGGAATCAATTTGAATCTGTTAGTCACAGCAGCAGAATAGATGCAAGTGTGAAATGTATTTATTTTTATTCTTAGAATATAAGAAATGGAACCATGATGCAGATTTATATGGTTGGTTCTAAGAGAATCAAATAGTATCCTTTCAGGAGTGAGGAGTCACCAAAAGACAACAAAGCATTGGAATAGTTCAGATATGAGCTGATGAAAGCCTAAATTAGGGTAATGATATTCAGAGTATAAGAACATTATGAAAAGAAAATCAATCAGACTGGAAGAATATGAAATACTGATAGGAGATATAGAGGAGGGAAGAAAAAGGAAGGATTAAAGTTCTAGTCAGTTGCCAAATCTTGTTTCTTTCTCCACAGTATCTCTGAGATAAGTTGTCTTCTCTCCACTCATATACCTGTTACCCTAATTGAGTCCCTTATTGCTTTCACATGGATAATTATACATCTCCTACTTGGTATTTCCTAGCTCAGGTCTCTTACTCCAATCTACTTCTACACAGCTCAGGTCTCTTACTGCAATCTACTTTCTACACAGCTCAGATCTCTTACTCCAATCTACTTCTACACAGCTCAGGTCTCTTACTCCAATCTACTTCTACACAGCTCAGGTCTCTTACTCCAATCTACTTCTACACAGCTCAGGTCTCTTACTCCAATCTACTTCTACACAGCTCAGGTCTCTTACTCCAATCTACTTCTACACAATGGCCAAAGTAATTTCCCCTAAAAGTAGGTCTGACTATTCCATACTCCCTAACCTCTTTTCTTCTTCCCACTCATTAAACTCAGACCCACTAAACGGTGCTTAAGGATCTCAGAAGGATAGATGCCAATTTAGGAAACCTCATAATATTATCTATGTTCTATTATGTTTTTATTTATTTTCTTAATATTGCTCAATTACATTTGCATATTCTGGCCAGTGTTTGACACTTCTGGTCTTAGAAGCACCCTGTTACCTCCAGGTTCAAGTATAAACTGCTCTGACACTTGGAACTTCTCACAACCTTACCTCTTTTTATCTTTTCAATCTCCTTACATACTATTTCCCTCCATGATCTCTTAAGGTTTAGCCCAACTGACTTTTTCTCTGTTCTTTCGTATCATTCCACCTCCTATTTCTGAACCTTTGTACTCGCTCTAACCATCCCTAATAGCTTTTGTCCTGTATTTATTTCTCTTCTCCTTCATGTCTGAAAACCTGACAAAAGCTCTCTACACTTGGTTCCTCTACTTTCTCCTCAGTCTTCCTGTATTCTTTGACTTCCTACTTTGTTATTCAAGTGAAACTGTTCTCTCACAAGTTCTCAGTAATGATCTTTTAATTACCAAGTTTAATTTTCTGTTTTCATTCTTTGTGACTTCTCTATAATATTTGATGTTGATCTTTCTCTTCTGGGCGCTCTCTTCTGTAGGTTTTCTTTTTTGTTTGTTTGGTTTTTGGACACTGCTCTCTCCTCGTTCTGCTCCTGCTGTCTTCTTGTTCTGCTCCTGCTCTCTCCTCGTTCTGCTCCTGCTGTCTTCTCATTCTCCTCCTTTGCCAAATCTTCATCTAGGTCATGATCACTGACCATGGGTGTTCCCCTGTCTGCCCTAGGTCCTCTCTGCCTCTCTGTTTATACTATATTTCTTAATGATTTCATCATCTCTTATGAGTTTAATTATGATCTCTGTTCATAAAATTTCTGAGTATATATGTCCAACCCTAACCTCAAAGAAATAAGGATGTTTGACTTATTATTCATTGCATACTCCCAACCATGGCTGTCTTCCAAGTTGTTTCCTTTTTACTTCATACTATCTTGCTTGGGGTACTGACACAGTGGATAGTGCCAGGCCTGGAGTTAGGTAAGACCTGGGTTCAAATCTAACTTCAGACTAGCTGTGTGACCCTAAACAAGTCACCTAACCTTGTTTGCTTTAATTTCCTTATCTGCAAAATGAGCTGGAGAAGGAAAGGGAAAAATATTCTAGTGTCTTTGCCAAGAAAGCCTCAAATGTAAAGCAGCAATCATCAAAGCCACTTGGTACTGGCTGAGAAATAGAGGAATAGGCTGGATACTCAGGATACAGCTGAATGTAGCAATCTACTATTTGATAAACCCAAGGACCCCAGCTTCTGGGATAAGAACTCATTGTCTGATAAAAACTGCTGGGAAAACTGGATAATGGTTTGTGGCAGAAACTGGGCACAGACCAATGCCTGACACTGTACACAAGAATAAAGTCCAAATGGGTACATGATCTAGGTATAAAGTCTGATACTGTAAACAAATTACGGGGCCAAGGGATAGTGCATTTGTCATATTTGTGGCAAATAGAGAAATTTATGACCAAACAAGAGATAGAGAACATTATGAAGTGTAAAATGTTAAATTTTAATTTGAAATTGAAATGAAAAGTTTTTATACAAACAAAACCAATGCAGCCAAGATTAAGGGGGAAGCAGAAAACTGGGAAAGAATTTTTACAGCTAGTGTCTGTGATAAAGGTTTCATTTCTAAAAATATATAGAGAACTGAGTCATTTACAAGAATACAAGTCATTCCCCATTTGATAATTCCTCAAAGTATATGAACAGGCAGTTTTCAGAGGAAAAAATTACAGCTATCTATAGTCATATGAAAAAATACTCTAAATCGCTATTGATTAGAGATGCAAATCAAAACAACTCTGAGTTACCATTTTATACCTATCAGATTGGCTAACATGGCAAAAAAGGAAGATGATAAATGTTGGAGAAGATGTGGGAGAGTTGGAACACTAATTCATTGTTGGTGGAGCTGTGAGCTGATCCAACCATTATGGAGGGCAATTTGGAACTATGCCCAAAAGGGCTACAAAAATGTACATATCCTTTGACTCACCAATACCATTTCTAGGGCTGTATCCCACATGTACAAAAATATTTATCTTAGCTTTTTTTGTGGTGGCTAAAAACTGGAAATTGAGGGAATGCAATCAATTAGGGAATGGCTGTACAAGCTGTGGTATATGCATGTAATGGAATACTATTGTGCTGTAAGAAATAATGAACAGAAAGACTCCAGAGAGGCCTGGAAACACTTATATGAACTGATGCTGAGTGAAATGAGCAGAACCAGGAGAACATTATACACAGTAACAGCCACAGTGTGCGAGGACCGTTTTCTGATGGACTAAGCCCTTCACAGCAGTGCAAGGACTTAAAACATTCGCAATTCCCATTCTTGAGGCAAAATGCCAACCACATCCGGAGAAAGAACTATGGATTTGGAATGCAGAATGAAGCAGACTATTTTCTCTTAGGTTTTGGTTTGTTTTTTCTCATCAATTCCCCCATTCATTTTAATTATTCTGTGTAACATGACTAATGTGAAAATGTGTTTAATAAGATTGTATGCTGTCTCAGAGAGGGAGGGGTAGAAAATTTAAGGCTTGTGGAAGTGATTGTTGGAAACTGAAAACTAATAAGTTAAAAAAAGCCTCAAATGGAATTATGAAGAGTCAGATGTGACTGAAAAACAAGAGTCTTGCTTGGTGAACTCTTGTCAGGTAAATTAGCTTCTTTATGAAGTTGATCCAGCCTTAACCTTTTGCCTCAGTTCCAGTCTTACATCTCTATATGCTTTTTAGACATCTCAAACAGGATGTCCTATAGTCAATCCAAATTCTACATATCCAAAATAAGTCATTCTTTCCCCCTTCAAACTGTCCTTCTTCCTGACTTTCTTATTTCTTTTGAGTACACTCCATCTTTCCAGACACCTAGGCTCACAGTCTCACTCTCACCCCACATATTTAATCTGTTGCCAAGTCTTATCATTTCTACCTTCATAATATGTTTTCTTCTTTTTACTTGTAGAGACACAGTCCTATTGCAGACCCTCTTCTCTTCTCTCTTGTGCTCTTCCAATTGCCTTAATGTCTTCTAGAACTGTGTTGAAGGGGTTGTGAGTGGAAAAAATTTAAGAAGCCCTGTTCTGTATAAAATCATTGCTCCATGAAATACCTCTGAAGGACTTCCCTTAGATACCTTTACCTACCTTTTATTACCAGAAAACAAGTCCACCTTCCAACAGTGCCACCCCTTATTCTTTGGAATTCTCCTTGGAGAAGAGTTCTGTAAAGGTGACTGACTGTTATACTATGTGCAATGTGAAGAGCCTAATCAGTACATTCAAGTAAGCAAAGTGCTACAATGGGTCTGTGTTTTGCCATTGCTGGAGGAAGTTCTGAGGTCTGCTGCCACTGAAGCACCATTTCTTTCTAGAGCTGTTGAAAGTAACCTCTTAATTGATCTCATTGCTTTACGTTTCAACTCATTCAAGTTCAGCCTCTGCATAGCTATCTTTTAAAAATTTATTTCTGGCATAAGTTTTATAATTCATGTTTTTATTGTTGTTCAGTTGTTTTTCAGTCATGTCTGACTCTTCGTGACTCTATTTGAGGTTTTCTTGGCAAAGATCTTGGAGTGGTATGCTGTGTCCTTCTCTAGCTCATTTTATAGATGAGGAAACTGAGACCAAGGGAGTTAAGTAACCTGCCTAGGGTCACACAGAAAATAATCTTACACAGCAGCTTGAATATTATTCAGGTGCCTTGAAATAGTATTGAGAATCTACTTGGTGCAAGATATCTTTTATTATTATTATGTTACTTGTTTACGGTGTTCTACAATCATTTCTATATATCTTAGATTTTTTCCCCCTCCTTCCCCCACTACTTCTCCACTCCCTCCCTGAGATGGCATACTGTTTTATATATGTTCTACACATACATTCCTGTTAAATACATTTTCACCTTAGTCATGTTACATAAAAGAATTAAAATGAATGGGAGAAATCATAAAACAAACCAAAACATAATGCAAAAGAAAATTATCTGCTTCATTCCGCGATTGAATTCCATACTTCTTTCTCTGGATGTGGAAGGCATTTTGCCTTAAGAGACCATTGGGAATTTTTTAAGTCCTTGCTAAGTCTACCAGAAAAATTCCTCACACTGTGGTTGTTGCTGTGTACAAAGTTCTCCTGTTTCTGCTCCTTTCACTCAGCATCAGTTCATATTAGTCTTTCCAGGTTTCTTTGAAGTCTTCTTGACTTAATCATTTCTTGTAGCATAAAAGTATTCCATTACATTCATATACCTCAATTTATTCAGCCATTCCCCAATTGGTGGCCATCTCCTTGATTTCCAGTTTTTGGCCACCACAAAAAGAGCTGCTATAAATATTTTTGTACATGTGGGACCCTTTCCCATTTTTATGATCACTTGGGGATACAGTCGTAGAAATGGTATTGGTAAGTCAAAGGGTATGCACATTTTTGTAGCCCTTTGGGCATAGTTCCAAATTGCTCTCCAGAATGGTTGGATCAGCTCACAGCTCCACCAACAATGAATTAGTGTTCCATCTATCCCACATCTTCTCCAACATTTATCATCTTCCTGTTTTATCATGTTAGCCAGTCTGATAAGTGTGATGTGGTACCTCAGAGTTGTTTTGATTTGCATCTCTCTAGTCAATAGTGATTTAGAGAATTTTTTCATGATTGTAAATAGCCTTAATTTCTTCCTCTGAAAACTAACTGTTCATATCCTTTGACCACTTATCAACTGGGGAATGACTTGTATTCTTGTACATTTGACTCAGTTCTCTGTATATTTTATAAATGAGGCCTCTATCACTGACACTAGTTGTAAAAATTCTTACCCAGTTTTCTGCTTCCTTTCTAGTCTTGGTTGCATTGGGTTTGGTTGTGCAAAAGTTTTTCAATTTAATGTAATCAAAATGATCTATTTTGCACTTCATAACGTTTTCTACCTCTGGCTTAGTCAAAAATGCTTTTCTTCTCCATAAATCTGATAAATACACTATTCCTTGCTCCTCTAATTTGTTTATAGTATCAATCTTTTTATACCTAGGTCATGTACTCATTTCAACTTTATTCTTGTGTATGGTGTCAGGCATTGGTTTATGCCTAGTTTCTGCCACACTGTTATCCAGTTTTCCCAGAAATTTTTGTCAAACAGTGAGTTCTTATCCCAGAAGCTGGGGTCCTTGGGTTTATCAAGCAGTAGATTGCTATATTCATTGACTACTGTGTCTTGAGTACGTAACATATTCCACTGGTCTACCCTTCTGTTTCTTAGCCATTACTGAGTGGTTTTGACAATTGGTGATTTGAGATCTGATAGAGTTAGGCCACCTTCCCTAGCATTTCTTTATATTCTGGACCTTTTGTTCTTCCAGATGAATTTTGTTGTTATTTTTTCTAGCTCTAGAAAATAATTACCTGCTAGTTTGATTGGTATGGCACTGAATAAGTAAATTAATTTAGGTACAGTTGTCATTTTTATTATATTGGCTCAGGCTCCCTACCAGCAACTGATGTTTTTCCACTTACTTAGATCTGACTTTATTTGTGTGAAAAGTATTTTGTAATTGTGTTCATGTGGTCCCTGGGTTTGTTTTGTCAGGTAGACTCCCAAATATTTTACGGTGTGTACTGTAGCTTTAACTGGGATTTCTCTTTCTATCTCTTGCTTTTGGGCTTTTTAAGTAATATATAGAAATACAGAAGATTTGTTTGGTTTTATTTTGTAACCTGCAACTTTGCCAAAGTTGTTTATTATTTTAAGTACATTCTTTACTTGATTCTCTGGGATTCTCTAAGTATGTCATCATATCATCTGCAAAGAGTGCAAAGGTCATCTTTGCCTATTCTAATTCCTTCAATTTCTTTTTCTTCTCTTATTGCTACAGCTAACATTTCTAGTACCTATTGAATAACAGTGGTGATAATGGACATCCTTATTTCACCCCTGATCTTACTGGAAATGCATCTAGCTTATCTTCATTGCATATAATGCTTGCTGAAGGTTTTAGGTAGATACTGTTTATTATTTTATGGAAAGTTCAATTTATTCCTGTGCTCTCCAGTGTTTTCAATAGAAATGGGTATTGTATTTTGTCAAAAGTATTTTCTGCATCTATTGAGATAATCATGTGGTTTCTGTTAGTTTTGTTGTTGATATGATCAATAATGCTAATAGTTTAACTAATAGTCAACCTACTTTCCTGCTAAAAATCCTATTTGATCATAATATATTATTCTTGTGATAAATTGCTGTATTCCTTTTGCTAAAATCTTACTTAAAATTTTTGCTTCTATATTCATTGAAGAAATTCATCTATTATTTTCTTTTTCTGTTTTGACTCTTCCTGGTTTAAATATCAAAACCATATTTGTATCATAAAAAGAATTTGAGAGGACTCCTTCCCTAATTTTCCCTAACAGTTTCTATAATATTGAAATTAACTGTTCTTTAAATGTTTGATAGAGGTGGGGCAGAGCCAAGATGGTTGAGTAGAAACACACACATATGCAGGCTATCCCCACACAGCCCATAAGATACCTTTAGAGAGGGACTCTCAACAAATTTTGGAGCAGCAGAGGTGGAGAGCAACAGAGTGGAGGAAATTTCCAGCCCAGGGTGACCTGAAAGACCCACGGGAAATGTCTGTTGCAGCCCAGCCTTGGCCACTTGGTGCAGCTCACAAACAGCCCTCTGCGGCAGAATCTCCAGTTGCAGAGTCCCCAGTCCCAGTAGCAGTGGGTTTGCAGATCCCTCAGCCCACAGGCTCCAGGGGTCAGTGACAGGGTTTTTTCAGCTGGCCAGGAAGGAAGACGGGCCTTCCCATGGCTCTGGCCTTGGACAGAGGCCACGTGGGTAGGCGGCAGCAGTTCCCACCGTAGCCCCTACAGCAGCCCGCATCCACTGTTGGAATGTAAAAACCCTAGGGGCACTGAGGAGCTGATTATTACCTCAGCCCTGTATAGAGACCCTGAGGGAGCTGATCTCTAGCTTACACTGAATGGCCGCCCTGCTCCCAGTACTGGCTTGGTGGAAATGGAGGCCAGGTGGCTGTGGAGAGGAAGCTGTTAAGATTCTGCTCTCTATGCTCCCAGAGCAGAGTACATGCTTGATTGTGCCACCTTGGAGGAACTGAGATCTTACAGATTCCCAGAGTGTACCCTACTCTTGACAAAGGACCCAAAAGTCAAGTAACTGGTTGGGAAAATGCCCAAAAAAGGGAAAAAAAAATGAGACTATAGAAGGTTACTTTCTTGGTGAACAGATATCTTCTCCTATCCTTTCAGATGAGGAAGAACAATGCTTACCTTCAGGGAAAGACATTAAAAGTCAAGGCTTCTATATCCCAAACATCCAAAATAAATATTCAATGGTCTCAGGCCATGGAAGAGCTCAAAAAGGATTTTGAAAATCAAGTGAGAGAGGTGGAGGGAATATTGGGAAGAGAAATGAGAGAGATGCAAGAAAAGCATGAAAAGCAGGTCAACACCTGGCTAAAGGAGACCCCCAAAAGTGCTGAAGAAAATAACACCTTCAAAAATAGCTCAACTCAATTGGAAAAACAAGTCCAAAAAGCCAATGAGGAGAAGAAGACTTTAAAAAACAGAATTAGCCAAATGGAAAAGGAGGTTCAAAAGCTCACTGAAGAAAATAATTCTTTCAGAATTAGAATGGAATAGATACCTGGAGGCTAATGACTTTATGAGAAACCAAGAAATCACAAAACACAACCAAAAGAATGAAAAAAATGGAAGATAATGTGAAATATCTCATTGGAAAAACATCTGACCTGGAAAAAAAGATCCAGGAGAGGCAATTTAAAAATTATGGGTCTACCTGAAAGCCATGATCAGAAAGAGCCTAGACATCATCTTTCATGAAATTATCAAGGAAAACTGCCCTAATATTCTAGAACCAGGGGGCAAAATAAATATCAAAAGAATCCACAGATCACCTCCTGAAAGAGATCCAAAAAGAGAAACTCCTAGGAACACT
>CM053772.1:112294374-112310501 GCA_028658325.1 Potorous gilbertii | reverse complement strand
CTAGAAAGAAACAATTCCAGTATTGTGGAAATACAATCAGGATAACACAAGATCTAGCAGCTTCTACATTAAGGGATCAAATAGGATATTCCAGAAGTCAAAGGAACTAGGACTAAAACCAAGAATCACCTACCCAGCAAAACTGAGTATAATACTTCAGGGGAAAATATGGTCTTTCAATGAAATTGAAGACTTTCAAGCATTCTTGATGAAAAGACCAGAGCTGAAAAGAAAATTTGACTTTCAAACAGAAGAGTTAAGAGAAGCATGAAAAGGTAAACAGCAAGGAGAAATCATAAAGGACTTACTAAAGTTGAACTGTTTACATTCCTGCATGGAAAGACAATATTTGTAACTCTTGAAACTTTTTTCACTATCTGAGTAGTTGGTGGCATTATACACACACACACACACACATGCAGAGAGCACAAGGTGAGTTGAATAGGATGGGATCATATCTTAAAAGAAATCATGGTAAACAGTGAGAGAGAAATATTGGGAGAGGAAAGGGAAAAATGGAATGGGGCAAATTATCTCTCATAAAAGAGGTAAGTAAAAGACATTTCAGTGGAGGGAAAAAGTGGGGAGGTGAACATGAAGCTTACTCTCATCACATTCAACTAAAAGAAGAAATAAAATGCACACTCATTTTGGTATGAAAACCTATCTTACAATACAGGAAGGTGGGAGAGAAGGGGATAAGCAGGGTTGGGGGGATGATGGAAGGGAAGGCAATGGGAGGAGAGAGTAATTAGAAGTCAACACTCTTAGGGAGGGATGGAGTCAAGAGAGAGGAGAAGAAATGGGGGGCAGTATAGGATGGAGGGAAATAAAGTTAGTCTTACACAACATGACTATTATGGAAATCATTTGCAAAACTACACAGATGGCCTATATTGAATTGCTTGCCTTCCCAATGGGGATGGGAGGGGAGGGAGGGAGGAAGAGAAGTTGGAACTCAAAGTTTTAGGAACAACTGTTGAGTATTGTTCTTGCATACACCTAGGAAATGAGAAATACAGGTAATGGGGTATAGAAAGTTATCTTGCCCTACAGGACAAAAGAGAAGATGGGGATAAGGGAGGGGAGGGATGTTAGAACGGAGGGCAGATTGGTGATTGGACTTATTAGAATGCTCGGTGTTTTGGGGTAGGGGAGAAATGGGGAGAAAATTTGGAATCCAAAATTTTGTGGAAATGAATGTTGAAAACTTAAATACAAAAAAATAAATATTTGATAGATTTCACTTGTAAATCTGCCTGGCCCTGGAGATTTTTTCCTAGGGAGTTCATTGATGACTTACTTGATTTCTTTTTTCCAATATGAGGTTATGTAAGTATCCAACTTCCTCTTCTGTTAATCTGGGCAATTTATATTTTTTAAAATAATCATCCATCTCATTTAGGTTGTCCAATTTATGGGCATACAGTTGAGCAAAGTAATTTCTAATTATTGTTTTAATTTCTTCCTCATTTGAGGTGAGTTCACCCTTTTCATTTTTGATATTCATAATTTGTTTTTCTTTTTTTAATCAAATTGACCAAAGGTTTATCAATTTTTTTGTTTTTTCATAAAACCAACTCTTAGTTTTATTTCTTAGTTCAATAGTTTTCTTAATTTCAATAAGGTATCTTTTTCTAGGTGCCAAAGAAGATTTTAGAAAGAAGAAGTTTAAGTTATATATGCCACCAAAAACTATTTCCTAAGGCTTTCAAGTATCAGGGAATGGTCTTTTTAGTTGTACAGGACTGATAAATTAGCCTTTCTACATCTTATTCTTTTTCAGGGCTTTGAATGTATATAATCAATACTTTTCTAAAAGAGCAAACATCTGATATGTGTCTTCAAATATATTCTGGTGATTTAGTGGTTTGTGATGAAAATCTTTTCATAATCAGAAAAATGTGGATACTACTAGTTTAAGGAATGGAGAAGTTGGGAAGATATAATTGGTTATATAGTTACAACCTTGGTTAATACCACCTGGAATATCAAAAACCTTTTTCAAAAAACCAAACTTTGGTTGGTTGTCCTAAAACTTGATAATTTATGCAGACAGAAAAAACTGCTGATGGAGAACTTCCTAACTGTAATGCTGTCCATCAACTAGGTCCTGGCAGGCTTCCTGGATCTTGGAAACAAATATTCTAGAGATATGGGAGGGGAGCCCCCCTGTGGGAAACCGGAACCTGCTTTGCTTGCTTTGGGAGAAGGTGACACTTGCTTTGCTTCTTTCTTCTTCTTCCTTGTACTTGAGTAGGAAGTGAAAGGCAGGGGACATACTCAGATACCCTCCAATCTGTGTCCTTTTTTGTCATCTTTGCTAGTCTGATTTATGTGTTGTGGTTTCTTAGAGTTGTTTCAGTTTGCATTTCCCTAATTACTAGAGCATTTTTTCATAACACTGTTGATCGTTTGGATTTCTTTCTCTGAAAATTGCCTATTCATATCTCTTAATCATTTATCAGTTGGAGAATGGCTTATCTAAATGGTTGATCCATTATTATCTTAAAGCACATGTAGGAAAAATTTATGAGAGAAAAATTTCTGATTCATCCCAGTGGCTTTTGTGTGTCTCTCAATTTTTCTTTTCTTGAGATTAAAAGAAATCGTACTTTATTTGGAATAGAAACTTGCAGTCACTGAAAATATGGGTCAGTGTTCCAAATTTAATCCAGGCTACCTTCCTACACTTGAAACTCTGTGCTCACCACATTTTTCCGTCTACGGTGTCTACCCAAGATATATACATTTGTGAACTAACTCTATGGACTATCTATCCAAGTATATATAACAGTCGGTACATTATTATACTTTTTTTTTAACTCTTGAATGATTATAGGTTACATTTAGGAAGCTTTGCTGTATTCTAGGGCTTGATCATATTAGCTCAAATCACTTGCAAGTAGGAGCATGTGAAAAACTTCACCATTTATAGAAAAACCCTCTTCCATTTGGACTCTGCTCTAGATGTTATCCATGATTGTGGCAAATGTCTTTTGAGCCTGTATGTCAAATTTTCAATGTACATTTCTCCTGTTTATAATGAGAAGAATATACTCTCCCAAGGATGACATAATTAAATTAACCTAAAGAATTTAGAGGAAAAAAATCTATGAATGAAAATTCATTTTGAAAAGCTGTTTTCACCAGCAGTGATTCATGTCAAGTAACACTTTTACATTGGTGATGATTCTTTAGAATTTTAAAGATTGTTGCTCTTTGGTTAATTTGCATATATCTATGTGAGTATGTATATATTAACTAGCTTTCTTTGGTAGAGACTTCCCAGCATATTTATACATTTTCACATTTTTTCAGTCCTCATCCTTTACTTCTCTGCAGCTTTTGACAACACTGATCATCTCCTCACCTTGGATACTTGCTCCTCCCTGGATTTTTGTTAATGCTTCTCTTTCTTTGTTTGCTCCCACCTCCTTTTTAAAAAAATATTTATGTTTAGTTTTCAACATTCATTTCCATAAGATTTTGAGTTCCAAATTTTCTCCCCATCTTTCCCCTCTACCCACCCAAGCAGGCATGTAATTTAATATGGACTCTACATATAAATTCATAATAAACCTATTTTCATATTAGTTATGTTGTAGGGAAGAATTAGAACCAGTGGGAGAAACCACAAGAAAGAAGAAAATGCTTTGATCTGCATTCAGACTCCATAGTTCTTTTTCTGGATGTGGACAGCATTTTCTATCAAAAGTCTTTTGGAATTGTCTTAGATTCTTGCATTGCTAAGAAGAGATGAGTTTATCAAAGTTAGTCATTGTACAAGGTAGTTATTAATGTGTACAATGTTCTCCTAGTTCTGCTTACTCACTCAATATCAGTTCATATAAGTCTTTTCCAGGTTTTTCTAAAGTCTGTCTGCTTATCATTTCTTATAGCACAATAGTGTTCCATTACATTCATATACTACAACTTGTTCAGCCATTCCCTCCCCTCAATTAAAAAAAAATTAATTTGTTTTCAGTTTTGAGTAACCACTTACGTTAGTCTTATATGAGTTCTACACATACATTCTTATTAAACAATTTTCACATTAGTCACATTGCATAAAAGAATTAAAACGAATAGGAGAAATGATGAGAAAAACCAAAACAAAACATAACAGAAGAGAAAATAGTCTGCTTCACTCTGCATTCCAATTCCATAATTCTTTCTCTGAATGTGGATGGCATTTGGCTCCAAGAGTCCTTTGGGAATGTTTTAGTCCTTGCATTGCTGTGAAAAGCTTAGTCTATCAGAAAAGTCCTCACATGCTGTGGCTGTTACTGTGTATGATGTTCTTGTGATTCTGCTCACTCACTCCTCGTCAGTTCTTATAAGTCTTTTAAGGTTTTTCTGAAATCCGTCTGTTCATCATTTCTTATAGCACAATAGTATGCCATTACATTCATGTACCCACAGCTTGTTCAGTCCTTCCCCAACTGATGGGCATTCCCTCAATTTCTAGTTCTTGGCCACAACAAAAAGAGCTGCTATGTAAATATTTTTGTACGTGTGGGACGTTTTCCTATTTTTATGATTTCTAAAGAAACAGCCCTAGAAGTGGTATTGGACATAATTCCAAATTGCTTTCCATAATGGTTGGATTAGTTCACAACTCTACCAGCAATGCGTTAGTGTTCCTATTTTCCCACATCTTCAACATTTCTAATTTTCCTGTTTGGTCATGTTGGCCAGTCTGATGGGTGTGATGTGATACCTCAGAGTTGTTTTGATTTATATTTGTATTTTGATTTCATTTGTATTGATTTTTTTAATATTTGTTTTGTAATCAGTAGTGATTTAGAGCATTTTTTTATATGACTATAGATAGGTTTAATTTTTTCATCTGAAAACTGCCTGTTTATATTTTTTGCCTGGTTTCTTAACTTCTCTAGGCACTCACTTCTCAGCCTTTTTTGTTTAAGGATCATTCATGTTCTGTGCCTTGCCTGTGGGCATTCCCCTAGTTCTAAGACCTCTTCTCTGTACACTTAGTGATCCCATCAGTTTCCCAGGGTTCATTTATCATCTCTGTGCAGTGATCCTAAAATTTTATTACTTAGCCCTAGTCCCTTCACAGAGTTTCAGTCTTGTGTCTCCAACTAGGTGACTCATAGTCTTCTCAAACCAAACATTTCTAAAATGAACTTCATTATTTCTTCACTTTCTCTTAACTCACTATGTTGAAAGCACCAGTGTCATTAATACTAGTCATCCAGATTCACTGTGTTGTAGTTCTCCCAAACTCTATTCTCCATCTGGTACTTATCAACATACTTAAGTCTCCAGTATTCTGAAATAACTGTCCTTAGACTGTACCATTAACTCAAATTGTCATCTTATGTCTCTTATCTTTTTATTAAACTTCTTAAGAAACAAACAAACCTCATCTGCATAGATTTCTTACAATTCTCTTCTCCCAGACCCTTTGCATTATGGTTCTTGACCTCGTTTTTCAATTGTAACTGCTTTTTTCAAACTTTCAAAGGATCTAATTGCCAGGTCTCTTTTTTGCTATCTCTGTAGGTTTTCCTACTATTGACCACCCTATCCCACTCGATTCTCTTTTCTCAGTGAATTTTCATACTACTTTCTCTTGGTTCTCATTTATCTGACTACTTCTCAGTCATCTTTGCTGATTTATTATCCTTATCATACTCCATAACTATACTTGTATCCTAAGACTGTGTCCTGGTTTTTCTTCTATCATATTCTCTTGGTGATCCCATCAGCTCCCATGACTTTAATCATCATTTCTGTGCTGATCCCAGAATTCTGTATCCAACACCATCCTCTAACCTGAGCTCCTCTCCAGCACCAAAAACTGCCCATTGTATATTTTAAGCTGGATATCCTGGAGGTAACTCCAACTCAATATTTGAGGTACTGAGAAACAAAGCTCTTTATTCATCATCCCCAACTTGCATTTCTCTTGAACTTCCTTACTTCTTTTTTCATTGTCATTCTCAATTTTTTAATCTTGCTCTCTTCCCCATAATGAAAATGTTATGTAGTGGTGCCAAACTCAAATAGAAACATCAAGCATCAAACATCATTCCTATGGCTACATATTGAGTTAGAAAGTCACATTATCACTATTGAGGTTCTATTGTATTTTTATTTATTTTGTTAAACATTTACTTACATTTTAATCTGGTTCTGGCAAACTTGGGGATGTTGCTGATAGGCAACCCTTTCCTTCGTACTGATAACACAATCTGTACCAGCTGTTTGGCCATTGCCTTGCAATATCTCTTTTATTTAATTCTTATGTTAATATTATGCTTTTGTGAGTATGCCTGGTTTGGTTTGACAGAGTTCTTGTGGCTCATGTGTTAGAATTTGCATCTTTTCTCTGCTCTTGTCAGTGTACTAAAGAAAATCATATGTTTACTAAGTATTTGATTGGACAGATCTTCTTCACAATATCTGTTATAATGTGCTTAGACCATCACTATTCAAAATATACTATTCATGTGCATGTTGATGGATAAGTTAATTAATAAAAATGTATGCTTGAGATGGAGAAGACAATATTATCTAATTCTTTGTTGCTTGCAAATGATTGTGTTTTCATGTATTTGGTATGATGACATATTCTCTTCTCATTTTTGTCCTTTGTTCAGTTTTGGGTCCAGAGCTGACCCTAAAACAATATCACAAAAAAAATCACACATTCCTGTTCTTTCATATGACCCTCTGCAAAGTCCTACTCTAATGACCCAGAATATTGTGCAGTTGTCCCTATACCAGAGTTTGTAATCTCTGATGCATTCTTTACCATGTTACCAAGTTTTCCAATATGATCTAGTCAACAGAGTCTCTGAGACCCCCACCAGAATATGGAGCAGCACATCACTAGTTATTAATCACCCTTGGTGATTATTTGCCCATGGAAACCCACAAAACAGACAGAAATTTAAAATAGTTCCCAATCCTACATGGAACTACAGTGACAGACAGTGGCAGAGAGATGGGGAAGATGACCGAATACCATCACACAATTTTTAGATTATTTATAACCTTTAATTGAACTCAAAATGTGACATTCTTATTGAATGACCAACAAATGAATATATTGCTGGAAGAGCAGCTGAGTCATGTTAATCTTGATAGTCTTACTACAAATAAAGAAGAAAGAAGTTTTAATCAAATGGAAGGGTAGTTCAGGTCAAGTCAGTAAGCCCTTATGAAGAGACCAGTCACTGTGCTAACTCTTGGACATTCATAGAAAGAGTACAGAAGCCAAGGAATGCATAGTCTAATGGGGAGACAACCTGCAAGAGTCTGTACGAAGAACACATATATACAGGATAAATTGGAGATAATCTCAGAGGGAAAGCACTAGCATTAAAGAGGATCAGGAGAGATTTTTTTTTTTTAAATAGAAGGTGGGATTTGAGTTGGGACTTTAAGGAAACCAGATAGGCTAGGAGGTAGAGATTAAGAAGAAAAGCATTCCAGTTATGGGAGACAGCCAGTGAAAATTCCTGGAGGTTGGAGGTAAAGTGTCTGGTTTGAAGAAGTAACAGGAGGCAATATCACTGGATTGCAGAGTACGTGGAGATGGAGTAAAGTGGATGAAAACTGGAAAGGCAATAAAAAATATTTTATGGAATATCTGATACATATTGTAGGACTTATGATAGCTATTTGCAGAAAGACTACCCTGAAAAGTGATTTCCGCTTATGTGTGTCAGTTACTGAAGATGGAGAGGTAGAGAAATTCTACAAAGAACTTGATAAGATTTCCCAAGTTAAATCATCATACACCCTGATCCTTAGGGACTTCCATGCAAATATGGGGGAAAGTAAGGATGGGGAGAAATGTATGGGAAAGCATGGTTCAGGAAGAGAGAGGCCAGACACTTGTAGATTACACACAAGTGTCTGATCTTTTTCTCATGAACATTTTCTTTGAGAAAAGCATCGGTATGGCATGGTGAGTGCAAAATAACATTGAACAAATGAAATATATTTTAACATATACAGAAAGGCTTGTTATTGATGTGGGAGTTATCCATAATTGAGCTGACTGTAGTGTCAGACCATCAACTTGTCATAGGTAAGATCAAAGTAAAAAAGCCAGAACAAAGCATAATACTGAGAAAAAAATATGACATACAATTGAAGGCAATCAACCCTGAATTATTTTTAAAAGTAATTTACAATTAAAAATGAGAAATGGACAACATAAATTACATTTACACTAAATTTAATTTTATCTGAAAATTTAACCAGTGTAAATTAATTACATTAAGGAGACCAGTAGGGCCCAGAAAATGCCTTAATCAGCAGACATCAATTGGTTTGCCTAATGGTTAGAGATGAGTGTCAAAGACAGTTCTGAGTTAGAATATATATACTTGTTTGTAAAACTTTAATGAGAGGGATCTCATGAAGAGAGAAGCAGTGGAGGGTAAAATCAGTTTAGAGAAAATTTGACAAGATATTGAGCTAAACAAAGACATCACAAGGAATTTTAAGGATAAAAATAAATAAGACAAACAGCAGAAAAATAGAGAGTTTTAGAAAATTAATATAATACTGTTTTCCCCATCAAGGACAATGGAAATGCCACATTTTGACCCTAATGTCACAGTCTCAGATACACTTATGGGGGAGTTAGAAATGATTCTACTGAAGAAGACAGAGCAAGGAAAAGCAGCTGAATTGAATCCAAGTATATATAAAATAAATCTGTGCTAGAGGTGATAAAATTGTAAGAGTTTTGAAAGGAACGGTTACAAATATATGGGAAAAATTTTGGATCTTATTAGTGCCTCCAAAAAAAGCAATCAGGAAAATATAAATGATCACTAGCCTACTTGTATACTTTTCCATTTATTTAAAGTGTCAATGAACCACCTATATGTGAATTGTGTCTTCAGTGATGGTATCAATAGGGAAAAGACAAGTTTTTGCAATAAATATTCAACAATAGGCAGCATCTTTACCATTTCACAGCTGACTAAGAGACATAAGATTCTAGTGTGATTATTGATAGTTGATTATCAAAAAGCACCAAACGTTGCAAACGTTTTTTCCTCCAACAAAATGTTGAAACAACACCACAGTGTTGTCATTTAAAGCATTCAACATTCTGCAAAAGCGTAACAGAAGTAACCGTATTCAGTGATCTGATCAGGTGAGACATGAAACAGCAACATGAATACCTGTGAAAGGCATTTACCACTTTAATGGGGGAGATGCAGTATGGCGTTCAAGTTGAATATGGATTATCAGGTAACATCATACTTATGGCATCAAGACTGAGAACATTATAGGACCTTCTGGAAGAAATTTCTAGTTCATATAGAGGAAAGACCAAGGGGGTGAAGAATGCCTTTTTCTCAGATTACAACACAATTTGGATATCAGTATGTATATCTGGGAAATACTGGATAGAATCAGGGTGCTTGGGACGCTGCTAGGTGGTACAAGTGGACAGCGAGTTGGACCCAGAATCAGGGGAGGAGTGATGATGATGATAGCAACAATGGTGTTTGCATAAGACCTTAAAGCTTGCCAAACACTTTGCAAATAGTATCTCATTTTACACTCACCATGTTCCTAGGAAGGTTAGTGCTACTGTTTTCCCCAGGGGATGGGGTCATAATAGAGATGAAGAACATAAGACATTTGGAGGTCACTAGCTGTATGATCTCTGCGTAGGGCCATGGTGCTAGTAAGTGTCTGAGGTCAGATTTGGACTCATGTCTTCCTGAATTCAGGCCCAGTGCTCTATCTGCTTCATCTTTATTAACCCCAAAAGTCCCATGAAAAGCAAAGGCCATTTAATATTCTACCTGTGTTGTATAGCAGAGGAACATAAAATAACACATTCTCTGAAGAATTAGAAATGAATATTATGCAGAAGTCAGTGGTGAAGTGCATGGGATATGTGGGCAGACTCTAGCATATACCAGTGTGGAAATTTGAAGAATAATAAATTACTATCAAGTTAATGTACGATAGGAAGAGAAGATGGATTGATCACATGGGGAGAGAAAGTGATGATGGGTTGACTGAGTAAACGGACCACAAATGAGTAACCTTGTGATGTCCCAAGAAGGAGAGGAAGACACTGATCAGATCCATTCTTGATACCAAATTTTTGGGAGGACATGGACAGGAGTCCCTTGGAATGAGTATATTTCAGTGATTTTGATATGTTTCATTGAAGAGAACTTCTAAACTGTTAAGATTGTAGATCCATTTGAGTATTCATGGTGACAGATTCCTTGAGCTTCTGATTGTCCCCTTGTTTTCTATTCAAACAAGGAATTCCAAGCCCTAATTTAGAGTGAATTCTAAATTATTTTCATTGCTCTTCATTTCAAAGAGTATACAAGAAAACATAGGATGACTTTTGTCCTCATTAGAGCCCAACCTTGTTTTGAGAGAAATTGCAAATTTGAGAGCTAGTCCTGACTATGGCAAATAATCAATAGTAAACTCTTCTGGAATACTTTGTGACTTATTCTTTTCTCTGAGTGTTCCCCCGCGTTGTGAGACTAATGAGCCCACAGGCAAAATATGCTACTGAAAATTTATATCCTTGATGTTAATAGAGCCTCTTTTCGAGTAGAGCTCACTTTAAATATTATCCTAAAAATGTTTTACAGATGTTTAACATGCAACTATTCCTTTTAAACTCAGATCCCAAACTCTTTCACAATAGATTCTGTTTTTGTTTTGATAGAGCATGATATTTCATGAGTGTAGGAAATCTGTGTAGACATTACCAGAGGAGATCAGCAGTTGGTCTGCAGCTTGCCTGGCAGGATTGCCTGGATTTCTCCCAGGTTGAATGGCTTAAGGTTAGGTTGTTTATTGTCACTCTTCTCTTCTGAGCTAGAAAATACTATAACTTACTTGTACTTTTCTGCCAATCACATGGAAGTAATATTTTTTGGTTCTCAGACCACAATGGGGTCTCCAGAAGCATGTTCAGAGAAATGTCACTTGTCTCTTGATACCTGAGTGAAAGTGGAGGTGATTAGGAGAGTCGTTGACAGCAGTATCAGATACAATTAGGGTTCTTGGGTTATTGGTGGGTAGTTCTAGGTAGGAGGTAGTAGGATTCATGAAGTAGCAATGTATGTGATGGGAGTCTTGGGCTTGCCATGTTTATCAGGAGTTTTTGACCTCTGTTTAAAATTTTCCATGTGTTATTTAATGCAAAACCATGTCACCTGCGTACTGTCTGTTGTTGATTTGTAGGAAAAACCAAAATAGAATGTATATTACAGTACTTTTGAAACATCTAAAAACTCCTTAGATATCTTGGATATATAGTTTAATTTTCAAGGATTTTTTTTCTTCAGAATATTTTCTTGACACCTTTTTCAAGTTAATTCTATGGTCATATGTCTCATTTTTTCTTTCTTTCAACCAATATTTATTGAGCATTTAGAAAGCACGGTCTTTTCTTCCTCTGATGTGTTGATCTTTTCAGAGGATGATAATTTTAAATAATTTTTTTCATGTTATTTGTCCTTAACTTTATCTCAATAATTATAAATATCTACACGGTTAAGGAAATAATACTGAGGAAAATAAAGCATTGAAATACAGTTTAACCTGGGATAGAATGGTATCTTCCTAACTTTATTTATATAAAGTGCTATGTGATTTTTTAAAATGGCTACACAAGACATAAAGTTTAGCACATCTAGAATACCTAAGCACAGCACTGTGCAATTTACTACTAGATTTATCTACCTTGAAAGGATGATGGGCTAGGTTGAAAAATCATTTATCAGTTCCAGCTCAGTTACTACATTTTTGCTTCAGAAACATACTTCATCTCTTGAGTTTCATAATCTCTTTCTTTTTAGGTTGTTCACTCAGATTTGTATTTGATCTTCAGGAGGGTGCTGTACCTCCCTGAAGTTCCCTTCAGAAACGGTTTTTACCCCTTCTGTTTAGACTCCCTCTTTCCTGTGCTTATTGGATGAGACATCTAACCTAGGACATTTTCAGGGGCAAGCTAGGATGAGTCAACATGTGTCAAAAAATACATGGATAGTAAGGTGTTAGCAAGTTAAAGTTGATAGTAAAGAGCACATACCAAAGTGAGTATGAGTCAACATGACCTAAAAAACTTTGTGCTCTTTCTTTATGAGATATACTTCAGTTAATCTTGGGCTTGTATATAGAGTGAAGGTGTTATGTGGGAAGAAAATTTTTGCTCCTATTTTATTATCTCTTAGAGCAGTAGTATTCAACCTTTTTTGATCATATACTCTGTCAGTAAAAACATTTTTTAGCATATACCCCAATATATATTTACTTGTTAATATGTATGTACTAATAATTATGTAAATTTTAAGTTGCAAAAACCACAGAAAGTTGACAAAGATGAAGTAACATTTTGAAAATACCATTAATGGTACAAAACTTTTTTGCTTTTACTAAAATAATTTTAATAATTTTATTTTTAGTGAGAGAATTCATTTTTTCAAAAATCTTGCTTTTTAACACTGTGATATAGCAATTTGAAGGTCTGATTCTTAGTTTAGTTTATCTTAGTATTTGGTCTTAATAATTGTCATAGACAATACATGCTTTACAAAGATCCACAAAAAAAGGAAGCATATCGTTAAATTGTAATACTTATTTTTTACTCATTTCCACCAGTTATGCAAAAGTTATTATTAGGTAGTAAATTTCCATTATTCCTGCTAATAGATTAGTTGTTTTTATAAACTAATATGAAGACTTTTAATTTTTATGTTGTTAACAAATGCATTCAATACTCTCAGAAATTCTTTGGAAAATTTGAAAGCGGGTTCAAAAATTCTGTTTCCATTTTTTAAAAAGTGTACATATGTGTGAGATTTCTTATAGATGACCCATAGTGTTCTTAGCAACTCAGAAGAGGAGTACCTAGGACCATCCTGTGATGGTCAGTAGTGGCAAGTGCTCCAGAGAGGGAAGATTGAGAAAATGCCATCACACTTAGCAATTTAGAGGTCCTTCTTAATTTTAAACAGAGCAATTTCAGTTAAATGAGCAATCAAGGATAAGGAATAGTTGAGAACCTGGTTTGGAAAAGTGAATTTTGGGGGAGGAAAATGCAAAGAGATGTGCAAACCATCCATAACTGCTCTCCTTCTGTTGCTCAATTCCCTACCGAAAACAAAAAGTGGGAGCAGAACTTTTAGCCACTGCCCTGGAATACAGAGCCTACCTAGCATATGTTACCGCCTACAGCCACAGTGATGTTGGGGGAGGGGAGGGCGCACGAATTTTCCCAGTGGTACATGCACAGCTGCTGAGGGCACCTAGATTCAGGGATGTACTGAGGGATAGACATAGGTCAGAGAAGTAAAGAGATTTGGAGCTTGCCCAGACGTGCTGTCAGCCTAGGGCGGGGAGGGTGAAATGGGGACATTTTCCTGATAATGGGCGGATGGGATGGTGGCCTTGTATTGGAGACAAGTCATTCTATTGATTGATATCACCTGTCATCCCACTCTTAGATTGGTTCCTCTTGGAGTCATGGCATAACTTAACCCCCACTTTGGAGACCACTGATGTAGAGAGTGGACCCTGTCAAATTCATAATTTGTTTGTATGAATCAAATGCAATTTTAATCATTTTGTTGTTTGTTTTAGGAAAAGATAAAGCAGAAAAAAAATTTTCTTTACCAATTTTTATTTATCAGCAAAACTAGGAAGCTTACTTTGTAATTTCCCTCAGGTCCGAATAATAAAAAAAGAAATTTGGATGAAATTCTAGTTCAGTTAGAGTTTTACGTTCAGATACCGAAAAATTTGTATATCAAGGTAAATGACATAACCATTAGCAAACAAGCAGGCTTCAATGATAACTGTTTTTAATGGAAGAGAATAACAGAGATAATAACTGACATTTCAGTGGCTTAAAGCACTCTGCTTTAAGTCAGGTTAGAAAGAATTTTACAGAAGAGGTAAAGGAGGCCATATAGTTAATGAAAGCAGTGGAGACAGCATTCTAACTCAGATTGCTTTATTCTAAGTTGTCTTCTTTTACCTGCCACATCCTGTCTAAATCTCTTGTGTTTAAGAACGCTTTACTAGTTGTTGTCTCTCTGATGCCTTTCATTTTCACTCACCTCAATTTTCAGTGCTTACCCAATCTGTTTCCTCTTTCCCTCCATAACACAACCTGCTCATTGTACCTTCTGTTGCTTTATACGTGACAGTCACCTCTCCTGGATTGCTTATTTCCTTATCCTTGTTACATCAGGTTGCTAGCTTTACAGAGCTTAATAAAAGCTAATCTTTTGTTTATTTACTTAGCTTACTTATTAAAACTTGTAGAGTAAGCTTTTAATACTCATCTCATTTCATAATTATTCATTTATCAAGTGTCCTCATGCATAGAGAGCTGATCTTGGAGCCAGAAAGACCTGGGTCCAAATCTTGCCTTCAACACATATTAGTAGTGTGGCTCCTGGGCTTGTGTGACACTTTGCTAAAGACTGTTGGACAAGAGAGCAGTAGAATATTTCCCTTAAATGGAAATATTATGACTTCGCTTTTCAATACTTTCAGCAGCTCCCTAAAGACTTGTAAATTTCTGAGGTGCTGACCTACATTGGTAGGAGGGAGTTTTCCCATCTGGAGTTACCTGAACTAATGAAACACCTGTTCACTCCCTGTCCCCTGGCATTTACTACTAAAGACCCTCCTGTTCTTAAAGGCCTAATTTTTATTATATAATACAAACTTAGAATCAGAGAACTGTTTAGATCTTGAAGGCATGATAAATATCCTTTAGATTCATCATTTTAGTGATGAAAAAACTGAAGCCCCGGGAAGTTGTGACTTTTCCCAAGGTTATACAGTTAATGATATTCTTTGGGCTTAAGACATAGGTCTCTTGAGTCTGAGTCTAGGCAGGGTTCTTTGATCTAACCCTCTCTGTGCCTACCCCTTTCCTACCACTATTCTTAGGATATGTTGCACTTGGAAAGTTCTTTGTTGCTTCATGTGTAGGAAAGCTTCCTAGCTGGCCTAAAAGCACTTCAAAGTCAGAGACTATAACTCTGGAACCCTGCGTCCCCCTTTTTTTGCTTATCTGCAATATAAAGTACACTTGGAAATGTTGCTAATGATTTAGCACATTGTAAATACTAGGTTGTTATTTTAAATTTCATTTTTACAAACTTATAACATTATCAAATATAAATCTGGGTAAAATGAAAACGAGATTTACCTTTTCAACCTATTAATGATACCACACACTTCTCCCTGATGCTTTTTTTTTTTTTAATCACTGGTAGGGATGAAAAGGAGGGTTACTGTTTGTAGGCAAACAGATGGGATGATGTGCTAGATGTGGCTTTTAGGTGCTACTACAAAGATTTTTCCTGCTTTTTACACTTAATATGGTATTGTTTCAATGTAGCTTTTGAAACAAAAGACAAAGGAACTATTGACTTGAGTATACTACTACCCAATACTGTCTGTCCAGTCTGAAGTATTCTTTTGGCATTTCCTCTCTGTCATTCATTTCACTCTAGACCTTTGTCCAAAGTGGTTGAATTATCCTTAATTAGCATACACATGTGTGAAACGTCAATTTCTTTCTTTTCTTTTTTTTTAACTGTGACATCTTGTTAAAAGCTGTTGGACAAGGTAGTATTAAAATACTTCTCTTAAATGGAAATATCGTTTTGTTATGTTGGCAAATAAACCAGTGTAACAATTCTTAACTGCATAATTTATCCCCCCCTTCCCTCCCCTGCCACATATTCTAAGATTCTTTGGGGAGAAGGAAGAAGAATAAAATTAGTATTAGTTAATAACTTAGTTTGCTTTGCTACTGATACTGATTAAACACAAGTAGACAAACTTAACACAAATGCCCTTAAGGGGTAAGTTTAGTTTTGCATTTATTACTTTGTAATTCTTTCCTTCCTTCCTTCCTTTCTTCCTTCCCTCCCTCCCTCCCTCCCTCCCTCCCTTCCTCCCTCCCTCCCTTCCTTCCTCCTTCCTTCCTTTCTTCCTTCCCTCCCTCCCTCCCTCCCTCCCTCCCTTCCTTCCTTCCTTCCTTCCTTCCTTTCTTCCCTCCCTCCCTCCCTCCCTCCCTTCCTTCCTTCCTTCCTTCCTTCCTTTCTTCCTTC
>CM053772.1:112197225-112293874 GCA_028658325.1 Potorous gilbertii | reverse complement strand
TCCCTCCCTCCCTCCCTCCCTCCCTTCCTTCCTCCTTCCTTCCTTTCTTCCTTCCTTCCCTCCCTCCGTCCCTCCCTCCGTCCCTCCCTCCCTCCCTCCCTCCCTTCCTTCCTCCCTCCCTCCCTCCCTCCCTCCCTCCGTCCCTCCGTCCCTCCGTCCCTCCCTTCCTCCCTTCCTTCCTTCCCTCCCTCCGTCCCTCCGTCCCTCCCTTCCTCCCTTCCTTCCTTCCCTCCCTCCGTCTCTCCCTCCCTCCCTTCCTCCCTTCCTTCCTTCCTTCCTTTCATGCTTTTTCATTGTCTAGCCCTTTCACTTTATCAGTTTCAAATCATTACAGTTTCATTGGTCCCATAATATATACTGTCAGCAATTCACAGTATGATCTTATTTTAAGCTTTTTCTTGTTAGTCTGTTTGATAGCTAATTTTTCTTTGTACACAGTTACGTTATTAAGAAGAAGCATGGGAGAATGTTGAAGTAAAAAGGGACCGTCCTATAATTATGAAATTATCTTTAAACCTGCCTCTATATAATTAGAATGAGAACAAATTACATCGCTGACTTTTATATTATGACTACTCCTTCAGTGTGAGTTGGGATTCTTGTATTTATGGTTAATCTTCCTTTCTCTGCACATAAATTAAAAAAAAACATATTAGTGTGGATAATTCAGCATTCTGGTTTTTTCAAAAGGCATTCACTATTGTCAGAAGGAAGCCAAAAGTTTGGGATTACACTTAAACATATTCAGACATAATATTTCTTATTGAGTAGCAATAGTTTATTGTAAGATTGTATGCTTTTGGATGAGTGTACTCAGATTTCATAATAAATGTCAAATTTCCAAGAGGATCAGTTCTAAAGGACATTTTGTAATGAAATTAAGCAGTGAAAACAAAATACAACATTCCCAGGGTGTTTGCTGTTTTCCAGTCCCAAGTGCTGTACATACTGTTTTCTTTTTGTTAGTCTTCGATTCTTATTGTAATTCCTTTGCTCTTTGCCTGTGGTGTTGCTTTGTTGGTTTGTTCATCTACCTTGTGGACCTTGGTGACCCTCATGTTTTTAGCCCTTTGGTTTTTTACTAGGCTGAACCAAATTAAAGCTCTTGGTTGTCACAAAAGAAATGAACAAAACCAAGAAGGGAGGGTTTTTGAGTAAGGAATATTGCCACTGGAAAAAGTCAAATAAACAAGTGTTACAAACCCCCCATGTGAATACACCCCTTAGTTAAATCAGGGCATTATTCTGAATTGTTCCTAGCTATTCATTAGCTTCAGTGAACTATGATGGAAATATTCCTTGAAAATTGGAAGTTTCTGAACTCTTTTAACCTAAATTTGACATGCAGGGCTGTCTGTGTAAGGATTTCCCTCTGTATATATGCTGTCGTTAACAATCTTCCTTTTTTAACTGTGCTCTGTTTCATTTGTAAAATATGTTTCAGAGTAAGATTTGCTATGTTAAGCTCTAAAACAGACCAAATCATTGTTTTCTTTTACTCTTTAAAAATCAATATTAGAGACAAATCCTAATACTGTTTAAGGGTGATATTAGTAAAACATAGATGAATAGGAAAAGAACAGAAATTTGATTGGTAAGTTTTACTAAGTATTAAAGCAGGATATATGCCATAAACATATATAGATAGATAGATAGATAGATACATAGATAGATAGCCCTATTTAGGGTAGTGGAACTTAAAAACACAGTGAATTAAAAAATTCCTCCAGATTTTCTGCGTTAATTAGGAATTATATCTACAACTAAAAATAAATGATATTGAGGTACTTATGTAAGGAAATAGCACGTAAAGTAGCTGCTAGAAAAATAATCAGTATAAGCCCAATATTAAAGTTGTAAAGTATTGAAAGATAGTAAAGTGCAAAAGTTGACTAATAATTTGAACTTTAAAAATTATTGTCTGATTATTTTTACTTTGTAAAAATTAGTCTATGGATGGTATGACCAAATATATTCCCTAGAATGACTTATCATGTTGAATAAACCAACTGCAAATAAACCCTTGATAAATCTGTATATCCCTAAATTTTTCCATTTTCCAGCTTTGTTTTGTGTATTTTATTTAGTGAATCTCCCTGTTGTCCTTTAGTCTAATAACTTGTTATAATTACTGTCAGATTATATACAACTCATTCCTAAAACAGTGTCATTTTACCTATTATTTTCTGTCATACCAAAAACCAAATCAAAACAAAAAAAAATGCAACTCTCATGGTAATATATGTGTCAAAAAGAGCTGAGCTAAATTTGAAATTACTGTTTGGGAGATACTTTATGTTCGATTTTCTGTACTATTAAGAAATGGAATATTTTATACCTGCAAGAGGAGAAGGGAGGAAGTGCATGGATACCAATATGTCAGGCATTTTTTGATATGGGATTTTAGCTAAATTAAGCTTACTAGTTAAGTTGTTGGAAAGTTAATGCATGATAATACTTCATTTATAAAAATTTCAAGTATAAGAGAAAATGACAATAGAGGATTGTACAGAAGCTGGAGAAAGTAAAATGAGATGCTAAATCACTTAACACTTATTTGAATAACATTTTCAAGTCTTTTCATTCTAAATAGTAAAAATTTTCCCCAAATAACACAGATTTTTTACACTCCTTTTAAAATTTAATTAAAAAAATCTTCTGATAAGCTGAAAGATATAAAATATGAAGTGATAGATATTGAGAGAGAAAAAAACTATATCTTTTCAAAAATAGTTGGTATTCTTATAACATGGAAATCATCACTTTGCGTGTTTGTTTATAAGAGAAAAGTTGGGGGGAAGGGTCCTAATGGGCAATTGAGTACTAAGTACTAAAATGTTTAACTCAATCCTAAGATCTTTTAAAATGTTGCAACAAAGAGAAGATAAAGAAATATGTGGGTATGAGAGTGTAAATATGTTTACTTATATAAAAATTTGAGGAATGAAAGGTAACAGGTGAATTTTCATGTTATAACCACTGTTTGTGTTTCATATGTATTATTTCTGAAATTTGATTATTATTATTAAATGTGAAATTTGGAGCATTCACTAATCATTTAAAAACCCATTCAAATATTTATAGATGTAGACTAACACATGGGTAAAAATAGGAAAAGTATGATCTTGGTCTTTTGGTAACATGTTAGACATCCAGATAATATGGAAGCATCCAGATATAGATTGAAATTTTTGCTTTTCATCTGGGTATTTGGCATTTTGTAAATATAACTAATGAGTGTGGGACAAAGTGTTTAAAATAGAAAGCCATTTCTGACTTAAATCCTCTTGATTCTTCTGTGCTAGTGCTAGTAAAATTAATGTATTCTTAGTTCCAAGTAGTAGTTTTTATAATGCCATAGCAAAAGCACCATTGGAAATGAGAAATGCTGTCTCGTAGGACTTCTCTCATATTTCAGCTAAAACATACTCAGCAAAAAAGATGTATAAAATAAAAGAAAATCTCCAATTTCCTATTCTGAGCAAAGCTTTGATTTTTGCTGATTCAGGAAGTAAGGTTGACATTGGAGCTCCTCATTTCATCGGGAATAATCACTTTTTCTCTTTGAAAAGTCTTTCATTTTAGCAGCAGTATCTTCTAAAACAGTCCATTTTGCATGGATGAACCTGTTTTTCTCTAGATAACACAGAAAATACAACTATCAGAAACGGTAACCTCTTTTCTGTAGGATTGCTTTCCTGGGTGCTCTGTGAGATACTAAAGTGCCCTGCTTGCTGCTCATTCTGGAGATTTCGCTGATTTTCTCTGCCGTACTCCACTCCCTCTCTCCCCTCCTAAAACCAACAAACAAAAAAGGATTTTATAACATTCAAATTGACTGTTGCAAATAAAATGTTAAACTTCAATGTAAGATGAATAAGATGCTGACTGCTTAATGAAGATGGCTAATATCAACAGAGCTGTCCACCAGCCTAGGATCATATGTACAATTACAGGTCCAGAAACACGAATCTGTTGTTGTTTAGGTTCTAAAAATTGGTGTATGAAGTTACAGTGTTATCTTCCTAATTCTAACCAGTATACTTCTTGCATTTTTTTCAAATATTGTTCATTATCTATATCAAAACGTGTTTTAATTTTAAATAAGTAATAGTGAGGTTACTTGAGGTATATAAATAGGTGAGGGAAAGAGCCCAACAACTATAAAAAATGTTTTTGGTTGTTATTCATTGACAGGACTATTTATATTTTATGTTAAACATTAGAAGAACAGTAGAAAAAATAGTCATCATTACTTGATTTTTAAAAATCAGTATTAAACAAACTGATTTAAAAATTTTAAACATGCAAACAGATAATCTTTCCAGACAGTTATCTAATTTTAAGAATGATAGAAAAAAACAAAATAAACTTTTCTGTAATTGGTATTATATATCTGTGAGCTTTATTTGGAACTGAGTAGAGAAAATTACAAATGTTACCATTATGTTTTGGTACTATTTTGATTTATTATTACACTTGCTAGGATGTTACTTGAGGTACTGTTCTTATATAAGCAAGTGTAATGTGTCTGTGATACTTCATCCTATAATGTACATTATGTTTGTGTTTAGCCTAATACTACATAGGGCAAAATATTTAGCTGAAATTTTGTGTTCAGATTAGATTTGGTTTTTACCATTATTGCTTATCATATATTTTATTATATTACACTGATAAAAACAAATTATAACAGTGATTTAGTGGAAACTCTTTAAAACTATAATTTTTTATATATTATATAATTATATAATAAAACTATAATGGTCACAAAGATTCTGATAGAAGTTAATGTAAGTTGAGATGACTTCTTCAAGATGTTCTGAAGTATTTACTGTTTACTTCTATTTGATCTTTGATAGAATAACTTTTAAATCCATAGACCTAAATGTACTGGAACACAAATACCCAAATAAAGCTCAAAAACTAATTAGTAATTCATTGAATTAAATGGTTTTACATTCAAGAAAAGCCAGATTATACATGAGTTTTGGCCACCACCACACTGAATATGTCACAGAAGCTCAAATGTTGCCACTCTTATCATCAACATCAAAGCTTTTTCTAGAATGCGTTGGAAAGGATCAATTTAGGAAATGTCTCTGTACAAATGCTTTTCATTACATTCAAATAGACTAATTTTTAGAGGGTCAGTAGCTCAAAACTTTAAACATATTGTTTTTATCTTCACCTTTACAGAGTTGTTATGTAGAGTTTGGTATATAATCAATCCTGTAGAATTTTGAAAGGTGACTTTAAAAGATTTAGTTCACTCATAAGTATTTTTGTTGAAATTTCACATGGTTTGAGAATTTAAAAATTATAAATTGATCATCTGCCTCTGACATTGTATTGGATTTTTTTGGGGGGTGGTGGTTGCATTTTTATGTTAGCCTATATATAACATTAGGAAATTAGCATTGCATTGTCCATGGTTAAATCATATGAATTATCTTTAAAATGTAGATCTAGACTCTCTGTTGTAATACATGGTATCAGAACTTACAACTACGTCAGAAACTTGATAAGCCAGTTATCCTCTGGTTCTTCCACAGAAGCCCAAAGTAGAATTTTTAACCAAAATGTTGATTGGTACCATTATTCTATCTTTTTTCATATATATATACACCAAGTATCCAAAATATGTAACAATTAGGTTCAGACAACTGAGTAGAAGATTGTGTTAGAGGGTGGTATTCTGTAAAGCGTGCATTTTTTTGGATATGCTTGTTTTGAAAACCGAAAGAATCTTTGTCCACACTACTTGATGAAACTTGCAGATTATATTCAAATGAAAATTTTTCTAGTACAGTATTAATTATAGAGGATATTAACAAGTTGCACCCAGTTTTTAGTAGCACCATGCCAAAATACTATTGTTGTAAATTATATCTTTTGCAGAAATATCTAGATTGTTTTGTCTTTTTATTTCTGTTGGTTTTTATTTCCTTTATTTCCATATCACAGTCTAATTGGCTAAAATTTATTATAAACCAAACAGCTTTAAGTACTTCTTTGTGTCCCCATTGCCCTCCTAAGAGTGGTTTTGGTGACTTTAGAATGTCGTAGATGCTGAACTTGAATTAGAACTCTATTCAGTTTGTTCCCTAAATTAGCAACAGGACAAAAAAGTAATATCATGGAGTGGAGGGGGAGGGGAGGAGTGGCATCAGAAATGGGTTTGGTAATATAAGTTAAATCTTGTCAAACTTGCATTGTTTTGGAATTTCCTTATAAAGAATTATTTTCAAAGTAAGTTCAAAATATAAAATTCAAATAAACATTAATTGTTTAGGTAATTATGATAATATATACATAACACTAAAGAAGTAGTACAAATGCAGGTATACCTCACTTTACGCAAACAGCTCTGAAATTATCATTTAAAGTTTTCTTTGTCTCGGGTTTTACTAATATTACATACTGCAAAATGGATTCTGTATGAGTGCATTCTTTAAATAGTAAGTTTCCTTAAAACATTTGAACTATGATTAATACATAACTTTCGAGGTATACCACTTACTTTAAACTTTTAAGTGCATAAAATCATCGATTCATTTTTGTCATGGATTAGCATGAAAAGGAAAAGTAACTTATTTCCTTCTATTTTACATCGTAAAATAAATGGATTGTCATTATTCAGCACCTGCTCTGTTCAGTGTAATATGCTGGACCCTGGAGTAGACACAAAGATAAATAAAGCAGCATGATCCCTGCTATCCGGGTACTTAAAGTTAAACAGGAATAATAATGCATGCAGGGTAACTATACTAAAAACCAGAGCTTAACTACCTAAGTGGGAAGTTCAGAAATTACTGGTAGAAATGCACTGCCAGCTGGGCGGTGCTTGGGAAGGGGTGGGGGTAAGGAGGGAATAGGGATTCTAGGAATGAGTAAAACATGACAGCTTAATTACTTGAGGTGTACTTAGACAGGTAGCTTGAAACCAGAGCTGGTATAACTTGACTCCTAAAGAATTTAGATTTCAAATATGCAGGAAAAACACTCAGGTGCCACCGATGGTTTTTGACTAATGTCATGACATTAGTCCTCATGACACACCTGTGCCTTAGGAAGAATAGTCTTATTTCAGAGTGAAGGATGGATTGGAGGGAGGAGAAATTAGGGATATTTTAAGAAGTTGTTTCAGTAGACCAGATAAGAGGGACTGGGCACTTGTACTTAAAGGTAGTGGCCATGTCAAAAATGGTAAAGATGGAATGGATGTAAACAGTGTTATCTGGATAGACTGGTTTTGGGCTGAATATGCAGATCACAGAAGAAGTTGGGTAATTTGTGTTGCCAAAGGAGCACAGTGGTGCCACTGATAAAGAAAAGGAAGAAGGAAAATGCCATCAGGTTTTAAGGAAAGAAGTGGTATTAAGTTACAGACATATAATGCTAGTCTCATCATTTAATGATGTTTCTTCTGTGGTTGGTCAGTGCCAATGTTCTTTGACATGAATTTGCTATGCCAAGAAAATTCAGAATTCGGTGTTTTGATGGGAGTATCATTGTTTTTAGAGAGTGATGAATGGAATAAAGCATTTGTTATACTGAATAATTCATTGTAGCTAATTTCATTCTATGAAACTCAAGAATGCATAACAAAAAAAGCATTATCAAAATGTTTTTGTTTATAAAGCCTCCTTGGTAAATTTTGGTATGTTATATCATTTTCCTATTAACATGAAGCATAAAAAGTGGCAATGTGTTTCTATGGAAAAACAATCGTCATTTAGATGTAATAAAAATCAAACCTTATAAAACAAGTTGTTTAAAGAAGAGACTGGTAATTTTTTGACAAAGTAATGCTCAGAACATGAATGCAAATCCGATAGTTATTTTTTAATCAGCTTGGTTGTAGGAAAAGTACTAGCATCATAAGACGTGGATCTTTGAATCCAAGATATTCCATTTGTTAGCTGTGTGACCTTTGGCAAATCACTTTGGCTCTCTAAAGCTCCAGTGTCCTCATGTATGATGGGAATAATGATAAAATACTACCTTTCTAGGGGACTTGTGGGGATCAGTTAAGATAATATGGATCTTAAAGTGCTGTAGAAGTGGGCTGTTTGTAGGATTTTGTTTGACAAACAAAAATGATAGTATTTTAAACAGAAAAACCTCCATTGAAAAGTCATTTGAGTCTTTTTGATTGTACTTTTTTGTGGAATAGCACATAGCCTTTTGCTTGTTTAGATCCTCTGTATTATTATACTGTAAAAGTAGTAGGTTTTAGACATGATCAGGTTGACCCTAGTCAGAGGGAACTAGATAGGGTATGCAATAGCAAAAAGATTGTGTTTTTAATTAAATTAAACCTTTCGGTTTCCTTATTTGAAAAATGGAAATGATAGTACTTTTTAAACTACTTCTACTTCCCAGGGTTCTAATGAGGATAAAATGAGATCATACCTATGAAAGCATGTTAAAAGTTTAAAAAGTCTGCAAGTAAAAACATTATTAATTTATAAAGTAATAGGAAAAGACTTTTTCTGAAACATTACAAGAGGATACCTGAATATTCTATAGTCTATCATTATTAAATATTAATTAATTAAATGTTGAATTACTTGACTTCTTTGTTAGAGAATTTTGTTTAATATATTTTATTTGTGTTTGACAGTACATATGACCACCATCTGGCTTTGGAGATAGTTGACTACAGTGAATTTTTTGTATTTTTATAATATATTAATTTTAACAGGATTTGACTAAAGTTCTGGCTGATTCCAGGATATAGTGACCTGAGAAGGAATTATCTCGTATCTAAGATGAGCAGTCACTGTTGTTTGTGACTCTTTGTAGTGTTAGAATAAGGGGTAGACTAGGCCTATACAGAACTATGGTTAAAGTTGTAATTTACATTCAGCCAGTTCAGTCGCTTCATAACTAATTCTATAAGAAGGACATTTTGATTACAAAAAGGATTACTTGGTGGAATACCTTTCTAATTTCTGCTTCCTGAAGCTTTCTTTAAGTTACATCCGTAATTAGAATTATTATGTGCGATATTCTTAGTTTCTAATTATAGACCACATAGTATATAGTTACTTTGCCATAAAGTTCTGAGTGCATAGATGTCTAATATATAACAAAAGATAGGGTTTCTGTAGTCCTTAGTTGTGCTCAGATACTGATTTCCACATCGGCTTTACGCAGCCCTGGATATGTAAGGGTGAATTCCTTGATACTTTGGAAGGAGGTTTCATATAGGTAGAGAATTTTTGCCCCATAATAGCTAACTCCCCTGAGATTTTGCAGTGTAAGAAGAAAAAGATTCCCAACTATAGATGGGGTCCATGAGTCTTACTCATGCCTCCTCATCCTGTGTGGTCATTGTTCATATCCTACCATAATGGAGACATTCTTTAAGCCTTTAGTATTTTGTAGATAACAGTACATCACTTAGGCTGTTCATCTGTTACTTACTATTCTTTGCAGTTGTTATGTGACCAAGTCACCCTCTTTTCTGATAAGACATATCCTTGATGATATCTTTTATAATGTTTGTCACGTTCAGCTGACATTGGTAAAATGCTGTTGCCTACTTATACCTGCCATCTATTTTTCCTTGCATGTTTAGTTACCTGCAACTTTGATTTTTCCAATATCATGAATGAATATCATGATTTATAGGCATGTAATATCTTTAGAAAAGTATTGGAGACCAAAAAAAAATGACCTATGTTTCAAGGAATAGAACAGCATGTGATTATTGACAGTATTGTACCTTTTCCCAAAGGTTAATCCTTCTGTTTGATTCTGGATATCTCATCATCCACGCTGTTCGTATAAGATGTATTGACTGACTTTCAGTCAGTCAGCAAGTGTTTATTAAACACATGGCAGGCATTGTGCTAAATGCTAGGTGATGTAAAGGCAAAAGTGAAATAATCCCTCAAAGAGCTTAGATTCTAAAAGAGAAGACAGAATGTATAGCCGTACTTGTCATACAAGGCAGATAGAAAGTAATATTGAGTGGAAAGACACTAGCTACTGGAGGACCAGGAAGAACCTCCTTAAAAAGGTGGTATTGAAGGAAACCATTGATCACAGTAGGTGAATGTGAGGAGGGAGAGCATTCCAGCCCATGTAAAAGCAGAGATGGTAGATGGTGCATCTTATTTGTAGAGGAGCCAAGTAGATCACTATAGCCAGACTTAAAGAGTGTGCAGAAGAAAGTAATGTATAAGAAAGAGGAAAGGTAAGAAAGGACCAAGTTGTGATTATGTCAAACAAAGAGATTGTTTACATATTATAGGAAGGAAGAGATAAAAGTAGGAGAAAGATATAACACCATCAGTTCTTTGCTTTAGAAAAATCATTTTTCAGAAGTGTGGAATATAGATGGGAATAGGGGAAAGAGTTGAGGCTAGGAAGTCACTAAAGAAGGCTGTTGCAGTAGTGCAGTGCAAGCAAGAAATGATGAAGACTTGAACTAAGGTGGTGGCAGTATTAGTGAAGAGGAGGCATTTTGTTTTGCAGGGGTTAAGGCAGGACAATTGACTTGCCCAAGGTCACACAGCAAGAGTAAGTGTGTCAGGTGTCTGAGGCTGGATTTGAATTCAAGTCCTGACTCCAGGGCCAGTGTTCTACTCACTGTGCCTCCTAGCTGCCCCCAGAGGGGGTATTTTTGAGAGAATTTGTTGAGATTAGTTTACTAAACTGCATGCTATCTAATTTGAGCCTTATGCATTTTTTAATTTTAGCCATCTAGGTTTTTCTGTGTACATTGATAGACTGAGCAATTTTGAGTGGCTCTGAATCTCATTGAAAAGGTCCTGTTATATCCTTTTTGCATTTGCCTAACTGTGGATCCACCCCAAGGCTCTTTCCTGTGTTCCCTTCATTGATTGGCAATTGTATAAACAAATTATGATACATGAATTTAATGAAATATTTAAGCACTGATAAAAATGAAGAATCTTGAGAATTCAGACAAGCATGACTTACATAACCTAGCAAAAAATGAAGTAAGCTAGGGGACAACCACTGAAAAGGCACAGAATTAGAACATGGAGTATCTTATATGAGAAATAGCAAAGTGGGCAGTGCCACTGGACTGTGCAGCAGAAGGAAAAGACTGGAAAAGTAGGAAGGTACCAGGTTGGAAGTTAAGAAAAAAGGTTTTTCTATTTGACCATGAAGGTAATAGGGAACTACTGGAATTTACTGAAGTGGAAGAGTCAGGGTAGGAAATGACATGGTCAGACCCTGCTTTAGGAAGATCACTTTGACATCTGAGTGGAGTACCAATTGAAAAAGAGAGAACCTGGAGGCAAAGTAACTCACCAAGACAAAATTTGTATGTAGATGCCTATATAGCACTGAATTTAAAAAAATTTTTAATGTACATGCCAATAGGTTGTTTCCAAAAAAGAATTGTGTGATTTTTTTTAACATGATATTTTTTTTTTACAAGATACCTATAGTAACCTAACTTTAATGAAGGTGAAATTGTGTGGATAGCAATAAATTGTCTGATTTGAGAACAGCATTGGTAGATATAAATCAGGCAGAAACATGAGTGGTTGTTTTCTTACAAATTTTTCAGTTTATATCCTTTTCCAACTAGCTATTATCAGACTAGGTCAGCTCAGAATAGTTTCTCTTTTGCCAAACTTTTCTCAGCTTTAGTTTTTAAAAATATTATATAATATAATATTTCATATTAATCCAACATTTAATTAATTCAATTGATTTATTTTTCCAAATCTATCAATTTTTCTTCTACAGGGAAATCCTACAGTATAAGTTTGGTTTTTTCTAATCTTGTGATATGAATTACTTTATTGAGATATATAAATTCTAACATTTGTTGCTCATTTTTTTCTTTTGTTTTCTTTTCTCATTTAGACTGTTCTAGAATTTCCTGCTGTTTTGGTTTTCCACAGTATTCTATATTTCATCACTTATTGGTTTACTTTCCTTTGTTTTGTAATATATGTTCAGAGAACTTTATATTCTCTTTAAGAATTTAGGACATATCCTTTCATGTTGGTTTTGTTGCATTTTATTCCTCCACAAATCTTTGGTGTTTTAGCTTTTGTTACACCCCTCCCCCTCATATTCCCCTAATTTTATTTTATTTTATTTTTTACTTTAGAACTCTTCCCTCTTTACTGTTGGTTACTAGATTGAGTGGACTACAGGCTAGATTGGATGGACTACAGAGATACCTCAGGTTTTTCTCATGTTGGAGGATTTAGTATTCACTGGCCATATTCTTGCACTCAAATAGCCTTTGGAAAATAGGATTTGTACCTGCTTGTAGGCCACTTCATGCTTGGTGTGGCCATTCATGCTGATCCTCTTCTGTATTTTCTTCTTTATTCCTTTCTCTTTCTCAGGCTGCTAGTTTTGTTTTGATTTTTTTCAGGATTGAAGGAGGAGGAGTGGGTATTCAAGATAGAGTATCTGTTGCCTTGGTATATATGTAACCTAATGGATTCAGCTGTACATTTGGTGCATCTTTTGGATGATTTTTTTAAGTTAATGGAATTGGGGAAAGTTTCTACCCTGCCATCTTGTTGGTCCAGTACCCAGGAAATACAGGCCCCACCATATGAGCACAACATATCTATCCTACAGAGTTGTACGATCTAATAGAAGCTAATTTTTACAGTAGAAGTTTCTTTATGAATAAGTTTGCAAATTTGGAAGCATTAAGGATGTTATAGAAGGCATTTTAAAAGGAGGGGCAAGACTAGGTGATTTGGGTATTTTGTAGAGGGAAATTTTGTTAGGCTAGATTGCTCCTGAGATAGTTTCAGATTTGGAGAGTCAGAGATTCTGTGATCTTTCTCAGCATTAACAGTCTAACCTCTGCCAGACAACAAATGGTTCATAGGTCATCATTTGGAAAGCATTGGATTAAAGCCTAGTTTTTCCTTAGAACATTCAGTTAGCAAGTGTGTATTGAACATCTACTCCATTTCCATTTTTGATTGAGGTATTTGGAAGAGTATGAAAGAATTATACGAAATAGGTCAAGGATCTTGTTTGGCTCAATAAGACATACCCATGTCAAACCTTTGGAGAAGAAGCATTGTAGAACAAAATTCTAAATTTGGAGACATAGCTATTTCCCAAACATAGATTGCCATTCTCCCCACTTGCATCTTTCCTTCTCTGTGAATGCCTTTCTTTTCTCTCCTCTCCTCTACTTCTGTTTCTTTTAAAAAGTTCTGCCTATCCTCACAGCCCAGCCCAAGTGCCACCTCCTCTGTGAAGTATTCTATGATCACCCTAACTAGAAGGAATGTTTCTTCTTCATCTGTATATAACTTTTGTTCCTTTATTTTACAAATTTACCATAGGGTCTAGCATAGTATCTTGCCTTATTAGCTAGTTAATATTTGTTAAATGGATGAATAAACTCAAAGTCACAAAGAGAGAAATCAATTTCAGTGCTTAAGTTCTGAAACCTCATTCCATACCAATTAAGTTTGGAAAATTACACATTAAGATTATAGTTTTAAGGTGGATGCAATAACAAGTGTATTAAAGTTAGTCTCACTCCTCTAATATTTATGCATTCCCAAAAAAGAGAAACCCTTTTATTCCTCTCTGTACTTAGACAAATCCCTCTTTATCCCTACTTTCTGATGCCCCACGTTGTCATCATGGTGCAATTTGTGCTTTAGGAAGATGAATGAGCTGGTGCTTTGAGGATGGACTGGAGTGGACTTGAGGCAAGGAGATTGGTCAACGGGCCATTATAGTAATCTGGGTGTGACGTGATGAAGGCTTCTGTCAGGGTGGTCACAGTGTTCAAAGAGAAAGGGAGTTGAGATGTCCTGAAAGTAGAATCGATAAAACATGGCAACTGATTGGATATGGTGAGAGAGAGAGAGAGAACAGAAACTGAGGATGAACCCCAGGTAACAAGCTTGCATGACTTGAAGAATGGCGGTGCCTTTGACAGTAATAGGACGGTTGAAGGGAGGTGGCCAGGTAGAAGTATAATGATTGGTCATTGGACGTGTTGAGTTTGAGAGATTTGGAGATGGGAAATTGGAAGTCAGGAAAGAGGTTAGGGCTGGAGAAGTTGAGCATGGCATCATCTTCATTAAAGAAGATAATTGAATCCGTGGGAACTGATGAGGTTAAAAGATAGTGTAAAGGGAGATGAGAACAGGGTCCAGGACAGATCCTTGCGGAGCCACTCACAATTAAAGAGATTGACCTGGATGTGAAAATCCAGCAATGTAGATTTAGAAGGAATGGTCAGACAGATAAGAGTAGAACGAGAGCCTAATGTCACAAAAACCCAGAGAAAAGGAGAAAAAGACTGCAGAGGCATAAGGATTAACGGGTTAAAAAAGTCACTATGTTTATATATATATATTTGGAAAATGAGGGAGTTTGGGGAGTTTTGAGGAGGGATGGAAAGCTGCTCTGATGAGTGGGACAGTGAATCAATTTAGAGCAACGTAAAAGGATTGCTTTGCTGCAGTGAGGACCTAGATGGGATCATGTAAGATAAATTTGCAGTGGACCCAATCAGTACAATTTCATGATTTTCTCTATGACTTTGTTCAGCATGGAGCTAGGTACAGCCACAGTAGATCATGGGAGTAATACTAAGTTTGGGTTTTTTAGGGACGAAAGGATGAAGAGATAAGGAACTTCAGAGCTGAACTGGTTCGCTAAAGTGTCTTCGTGGGGAAAGGAGATTGAGGTAATTGCTCAGGGAAGAAATGAGGAGGGTGATAGAAGTTCAAGATTACAGGTTGTAAAGCAGAGGGAAACGTGTATTGAGAAAAATTATGATCAGACAAATTTCAGAGTTGAAGAACGTGGATGTGGAGCACTTAGGGGAAAATGGCAGGATTAAGATTTTGACTGTCTCTATGTGTAGTTGAGATGGAGTGGAGTAGGTAAAGAGCAGAGAATGATTAGGTTGAGGAACTGGGAAGTTAAGGTGCTTGAGGGAGTATCACTATATGTGTTGAAGCCCCCCAGTATATGACAGTAAGGGTTAAAGGAGAGAAAGACTGGGAGTAAGGGACTGAACTCATTGAGGAAGGAAGGAGAAGGACCCCAAAGGTCATTAGATAACTGCTACCATAATCTTGATTGGATCAGGTTGGTCTTGAAGGAAGAGATGTTATTAACTGATGGTGGTAGAGGGAGTTTCCATAAGTGGCAGTAGGGAACAAGAATTATTCCAATTTGGGCTTCTCTTGCACCTTCCTACCCCCTAATCCTGACCAGTGATTAGGAAGTATGAATGAAAGTGCAACCAGTGTTGGAAAGTATGGCCAAAGAAACTGTGTTAGTGGGAGGGAGCCATGTCTCAGTGAGTGCCAGAACATGGCAAGAATAAGCAAGAAGGTCAGTAGGATTTGGGGTTTGGGAATTTTGCAGTGATGGGTTCAGAATCATTGAGATGGGCAGAGTGTGACTGGGTGAGAGGGTGCTAACCATAAAAGTATGAATTCAACAGATTATAAATAAGTAGAAAGAAGTTCCTAGAGGGAGACCGGTGATTAGATTCTTCATGGCTCTCCCTCTTTGTCTAACAAATACATGCTTAATAAATGTTTTTCATTCATGCATTCCTTTTTCTTCAGTATGGAATTGTCAGGAAAGATCTAGGAAAAGAATGAACAAAGGAGAGATTGTTTGAGAATGATTTGAGGATAATTCAGGAGAATCTCCATTTGAGGTGGATTTTTATTGCTCCTTCAGCTAGGTTTGTTTGCTAAGGCAAGAACAAGCTCTTTATATTCAGCTTGTATTTTGGGGTTCCTCTTGCTGTATCCCATCAACTGCATTTGATTCCTCAGGAATGAGTGTAAGAGAAGCTCCCCTGATCTCGTTCTTTATTTCTAGAATATTCCAGAGTATGTCTGAGACCCTTTTGAATACTTGTCTCTTTCTTGAACACATTCCCTTTGTTTCTTTCTTTCCTGGCAAGTAATTTAATTTCTTTTATTCCTAAAGTTCTTAGTCCTAATCTGGAAAGTCTTTGTGGAAAGGAGGTTTCCTAGCCTTTTGTACTCCAGGAAGAAACAGTGCTCTCATTTTTTCTGTCTTCTATCCATCATGAGTTTGTTTCCTCTGTTTTAGGACTTGCTCCGTTCTGCCCTTCATTATTCCGACTACTTTATAGTTAGTTCTCTTGTAACATTTTATTTCCCCTTCCACCATTTCTTGCACTGTATGCATAATAGGATACCTCCCTCAGACCTCCTTGAGATTGATGAGCAGGATAGAATGAGAGCTACAAAGTGAAATTTATCTTAAAGACAGTGCCCTACAACTTTTGCTCCTAGTGTTTGGCCTGCCTTTATTGGGCATCTTAGGTGACACAGTTTGGTTAGTACTGGGCCTGAAGCCGTTAAGGTCAAGTTCAAATCTGGCCTCAGACACTCAGTAGCGTGTGGCCCTGGACAAATCACTTAACCTCTCTGTGCTTCGGTTTCCTTATAAAATGGCAACAGTAATAGCTCCTATCTACCAGGATTGTTGTGAGGATCAGATGAGATAAGAAGGCACTTAACACCATGCTTGACACACAGCAGGTGCTTAATACATGCTTATTTCCTTCTTTCCTTCCTTCTGTGTTTGCCTTCGAGGCTCATCCTGTCTTCCAAAAAGTAGTTTTTCCTCCTTTGAATTCTAGCACTTATTATTTATATTATTATTTAGTCATTGCTTACAATGGATCTTTGATTTAATTCACACAGGTATTCTTTCCAAGGATCACAGTCTACCTGTGCCTGCCTGTCCTATGTAGTTCTTGTCTATGGCCTTCCATGAGTTTGCCCCAGGGGTTCCTACCAATGGACTAGAGATTTTTAGACATCAAGACAATACTAACTGAGAGTGTGGGCTGTTCATTGGTTGTTTACTCTTAAGACATGACTAGCTTTACTCATTAATTTTTTGGATTATTGTCTCATAGCATTCAATACAGGTTTAGTAAACAGTAGATCCCTTAATTTGTAATCCATTAGTAGTCAAATAGGATGTTTTTAGATGGTAATACAGCCTAATGTATTCCAGAATTGAGCTCCAAGCTGTTGATTCAGTTAAAAAAAGGAACACAGTCCTTGCTTTCAGAAAGCATAATTAATTATCATGTGGAGGATAGGGTTGGGGGACAAGTTTATACAAATAAATGCAAGGTAAATAGTGGGAGGAGGATCATCAGTAGCTGGGAGGGTCTAAGGCTTCATGTAGAAGATGTTGCTCCTTCAGGGTTGTGAAGAAAACAAAGGTTTCTTTGCTGAAGGTGAAATGTAAGTTCATCCCAGGCTTGGGAGACTGACTGCCAGTGCAAAGATACCAGAAAAGGAAAGGAAGGGTGAGTGTGAGCAACAGCAAAGAACCCAGTTTGGTCAGAGCACAGAGAAGGGCGCACCGTGTTTGATAAGACTGGAAAGGTCCCAGATTGTGCAGGACTTGAAAAGCTCAACGTAAGAGCTTTTATTTGATCCTAGAAACAATTTGAACCCTGGTGCATTTTATTGAGTAGGGTGAGTAATGATCAAAACCACTCTAGGAAGATTACTTTGGGGCCTGTGCAGGAAGTTGATCGGATAGGGGAGGGGCCTGAAGCAGGAAGATCCAATGAGAGGACTTGTAATAGTTGAGGGGAAGGGTGATGAGTGCTTGAACTTCAGTGGGTATGAGAGTAGAGAGAAAGAGACACATAAAAGATATTGTGGTGAAAGAAATAAAACTTGAGAATTGATCAGGTTTGGGGTAAGGGAGAATGAGGAATAAGGGTCATACCGTGGTTACAAACCCAGGTAACTTGAAGAATGCTAGTGCTCTTCATAAGTTTAGGATAAAAAGGTAAGGAGTTGATTTTTGGAAATTTTGAACTTGATGCTGGCATTTTGAGATGTATTTAAGAATTTCTATTTATTATGCTCACTCGGAGCTCAGAAGAAAGGTTAAGTCTTGGTACACAGCTCAGGGAATCATGTCTTGGTATTGAGATGATGAATCGGCGGGAGGTGTTGTGGTCACCAAGTCAGAAACTATCCAGAAAGAAGATAAGGGAAAACCTTGGGATCCCCGCACAGTTAGCAGATGTGATGAAGCAGCAGAGGAGACTGAGGAGTAGGTATGAAGAAAACTAGGAGATAATGCCATAAAACCTCACAGAGTATACCAGAGGAGACAGAATTCAGCAGTGTTAGATGCTACACAGAGGTTGAGAAGACTAAGAATTTCAAGTCAAGTCAACAAGTATTTATTAAGCATTTACTGTTTGTCAGGCACTATGCCAGCTGCTGAGTAGAAAAGGTTAAAAAACATCTGCCCTTAGACACCACACAGTTAATGGAAAACTGAGAAAAGATCATCAGATTTGTAATTAAGAGATCACTGGTATCTTTGAAGAGAGGAATTTTAGTTGAGTAATAAGACTGGAAGCCAAATTGAAAAGGGTTAAAATGTGAGAAGAAAGTTGAGTGGTTTGATGACATCTTTTAGCATCAATTTCTATAAAAATCACTTCTAAATAATTAGAGAAATGCAAATTAAAACAACTCTGAGGTTCTGCCTCTACCTATAAGATTGTCTAAGATGACAGAACAAAGCATGACAACGTTGGCAGCCATGAGAGAAAATAGGTATACCCACCCGTTGTTGGTAAAGCAAGTCTGGTTGGTAAAGCTAGGTTGAACTAGTCTGTTTATTCTAGAAAAAAATTTATGACTGTAACCAAAAAACTATTAAACTGCATATACCCTTTGAGTAATACTACTAGTAGGTCCATACAAAGAGATCAAAGAAAGACGAAAGGATTCATACATACAGATATATATATTGCACCTCTTTTTGTGTCATCAAAGAATTGGAAACTGAGGGGATGCCATCGATTGGGGAATATCTGAACAACTTAGAGCATACAAATATGATAGAATAGTTACATAGTGATGTAGGAGTGATTTCAGAAAAAAAAAAACCTGGAAACACTTATGAACAGATGCAAAGTGAAGTGAACAGAACCAGAAAAACTTCACAATAACAGTAATGTTAGAAAGGTGATCAGCTGTTAAAAAGACTTAAGTAACTGATCAACATGTTGACCCACCACAGTTCCAAAGGACTAATGAGGAAAAATGCTATCAGCCCCTACAGGAAGAACTCATCAACTCAGAGTGCAGATTTGAGGGCCTTTTTTCTTTGTTTTTTTTTTCCCCCAGAACATGGGTAATGCAGAAATTTGTTTTTCATGACTTCATATTTGCAATGACTTTTGTATTTCTTGCCTTCTCACTTTTTGGGTGGGGAGGGAAGGGGGGGAAGAGAATGTCGAAGTGAAAACAAAATAAAATTGAGTTTAAAAACAAAACAAAATAGTGATCTTTGTTTCAGAAAGAAGCTTGGAGGTCATTAAAAGACATTTACAATTCACACTATCCTACCCTACCACCCTCCAAAAAAAAAAAACCCTTCTGAGTAATTCCTTGTTATTGCCTGTTAATATTTTTCATTGACATTTGGATGATCTCCAGTTTTAGTTCTTTGGAGACTGTAATGTTCTTTCACTTGAAATCTTGTAACAGTATTGGAAGAATATTAGTATTTTTAAATGGGCTTCTGTTTTAGGGAGAAGTTTGGGTTTTTTGAGAAAACAATATAATTTCCCAAAGGCAATCCATTCTATTTTTTTCCTTTTACATTCTTGTCCCAGCTCATTGTCCGTTCACCATTACCCTCCATGATATAATTGCTAATGGACAAGTTCTTTATCTGATTGTATGTCTTTGACTAGGGAGAGGGGTTCTTTTTCATCTACTTTGTCTATTTAGATAGGCTAAACTCTTTAGAACTGTGTTTCTTAACCTCTTGTTTCATGAACCCCTTTTATCTAAAGTCTATAGACTTCTCATTCATCCTCAGAATTAAGTTTTTAAATATATATGATAAAATATATAGGAAATTAGTTTATTGAAATAATTGATAGTAAAATATGTGATCTAACAGCAAGGCTAATAACAAAAGGAATTGCAAAGTAGTGATGAGTACAAGTGATATTTTGAAATTTGCAACATTTGTAATGTGTTAGGAAAATCTGTGATTTTTATTGCTCAAAGTCCCTGTTAATAATACTGTGATTTGTAACCTACATTCATAATTGAAGGAAATGCTGAGTTTCATTTAGAAGTTAATGAAAATAAAGAGATAATTTTTTTCCCATCTGATTTTATGGATCTCCTGATATCTATCCATGAACCCGTTGACCTCAGGTTAATAATCCCTGCGTTAGAGTGATTATGGAGGTTTCTGCACTGTTGTGGGACTCGCTGTAATCAGAATAATGTTATCCACAAACAGGAGCCATCTGAAGAACCTCGTCATTTATATAGAATCCTTTGATTTTAACTCAGTCTTGGAGCTGGTCCAGGAAAATGATATATACCATTGGGCAATATACATATTAATGTTTTATGCCTCCCTTGATATTTATGATTAGAGAATGATCATGCCTGTTCTATTTTTTCAAAGAATATTGCATAGTTTTGATATATTTGGGGAAGATATCTTTAAGGCAGCTTTTTCCTTTAATAAACCAATTGTATTTTTTTGTTTTGATTTTTGGTCAATAAATCGTAAGCACAGGGAATTTTGTGTTCTCTACATCTTTTAGTCAAATGTGTGATATAGTCTACTGTGGAATATTACTTAGGGAAACTATGCTCTTCCCTTCTAAAATACCCTTATGAGCGATGCCCTAGATAGTTGTTGAGGTTGTTCTCACAAATACTTTAAATAGATAAGTCTATAGTTATTGATAAAGTTTTGGGGTTTGGGAGGCAGCATGTAAACCTATGGAGTTTTGGTGATTTGGGGACAGCAGTAAAGCCTTACATTTCTCACACCTTCCCCCCCTTTGGTATATCTTCTTCCATGAGATATCTTGAGAGAACCTCTCAGCCCAGAAATAAGAGAATAATAGTTTTTCCTCCTGTATTTCTAAAGATGTCATTTGATATAATACCATAATTATTTGTTCCTTATAAATTCCATGAGTACAAGGATCCTATTTTATTTTAATTTTTAATCTCCCAGAGCACTTAGCAGAGTATTTTGCACACAATATCCTTTTAAGATATTGAACAAAAGAGTGAGAGTGATTGGAAAACTCAAGAAAAATTGCACTTTTAAAAAAAGGGTTGTTTTTTTTTCATTTTTACATCATCTAGATTTCTTCCTATAATCCCTCTTTCCCAAAGAGTCACTTATAGCAAAGAATTTAAAATGGGAAAAAAAGAAAAGATTAATACAGATCAACACATTAAAAAAAAATCTGACCTTACATGCAGTGTTCCATGTAGGTGACCCTCTACCTCTATAAAAAAGTAGAGGAAAATGTCCTCTTACTTCACTTCTTTGGAACCAAACTTAATCCTTTGTAACTCAGTTTTGATTGTTTTATACTGGTTCTTTTGATAACCATTTGTGTGCATTATTTTCCTGACTGCTTGCTTAACTTTACATTTGTTAATTTTAAGTCTTTCCATGCTTCAGTGTATTCATTATGTTTGTATTTTCTTACAGCACAATATTATTGCAAACTAAAATTTATTCAGTTATTCCCTAATCTATACACATCAACTTTATTTCCAGTTCTTTGCTCTCACAAAACATCCTGTTGTAAATATTTTGGTGTATATGGACCCTATTTCTTCAATCTCTTTATAGATTACTTCCCCAAATTTGACTCTGGTTTATCTTTCCAGCGTGATTTCACAAATTACATCCCTAAATGCAGTCAATTAAACTGATCTTCTCTGTTCCTCTCATTTTATCTACCATCTCTGTGCTTTTTTGCTGGCTTCCCCCTTAGATAGAAAGTACCCTGGAATGTACTCCCTCCTCACCTTCTCCTAAGTAAAAATAAGTCTCTTTGTTCAAATGCATCTCAAGTACCCTTCTACATGAAACCTTTCTTGATTACCACAATTTTTGATTACTGCTGTACCCTCCTTCTGTAACTACCTTTTATTTAACTAACTTGAATTTAATTTTTAATTATCTTGCACATGTGTATTCTCTCTATATATTAGATAATACTGTTCAGTATTACTATGTGGAGTAGATTGGCTTAAAAGTCCAGAATGGCAGTCATTTCCCAAACCTTATTAAATCTATATTTGCATATTCCCTCCCCTATTAGAATGTAAGCTCCCTGAAAGTAAGGATTGTTTCACTTTCTTGTATATGTATTTTTGTACCTGTCAGTAAATACTTGATTGGTTGATTGATTGGCTCCTACTGATTTCCGGGCTACATTGTGCTTGAAATAATATAGCTTATGGACATTACATAAGTGGAAACCTTTTTTTGTGGGGTAAAGGGGGATAATTCTCAAGGTGGAGTCAGTAAGGTTGTATCGTATTATTAAATGTTGATCCATTGACTGCATTGACCCTCTACTAGGCCTGGTTAGGCAGAAGTCTAAGCAAGGGGCTTTTAATGCTCTTTGTAAATGTTGATTTTGTTGAAGGTGATAATTTTGACCTACTGACCTGATTGTGGAGTGTGGAGTACCCTAGAGGACCAGTGAAATGCCAAGTCCCAATGTAGGCATGATCTTCAACCCTTAAACCTCTCCACTTTGGACAGGCAGTTTGTTACCTCTGAAATTTTAAGAGAAATTAAAAAGTACGTTTTGACAGAAGAACCCAAGTCATTGCATGAAGTCAGTTTTCTTTGAAATTTCATTAAATTTTAAGAATCACAAAGTGATTTTATGATCAAGGCTATTGTAAACCTTAGGGAAATGCTAGTGTGAATTGGCAACATCTGTTCCTTGATTTAGATCCCTCTCTGGGGTTCAAATACAGTGTTTGGGTTGTTTCCTCCCTGAGGGAAGTTGCTTCTAGTTTTTCTTTTTCATTTAGGAAAATTATGTAGAAAATACATTTCTGGTATTTTTGTCATTGTTATAGCCTTATGTCTAGATGCTGAAAGGTATCTCCCCAAGTGATTGTCTTGCTATACTTCTTTCTTTCAAAGTGGGCCTCTTGTATAGTTACTTGTTGAATTGTGTACCTACTGAATTAGTCAAAGACCTGGCTAAAGCCATTTTTTTCTTTTCCTCTCCCCTCCCCCAAACTTGCTTTTGTTATGTATTGGCTCGCTAATCCTTGTGTTGAGCAGTATCAGACATCACCTTTCTTGGGGGCAGTTAGTCCACTCTTCCGCTTTCTTTGTCAAAGGGCTCCCTTAATAGGAGAAGTCAACAGGGAGGACAAAAAGGATTGAAAGTTGTATTTAATCAGGGTCAGAGAGGTGGTGTTCAGAGTGACGGGCCCACAGGCAAGCTGGCCTTTTATGCTTGCCGCTGCAGATGGTCCCAAAGCATTCAGCTAAGTGAAGAGAAAGCTGCCCAGTGAAAGCTATTGTAGGGTAGCATCGTTACAGTTGAGAAGGGTTGCCAGGGGTAACTAGAGAGTATCACCAGTATCGTGTGATCCCTAGTCTGTGCCATTGAAAATGTTAGACTGAGGATTGTGTTGGGTCCCTTGGCATCTTGGTGTTCATATGTAAGCAGTATTATCCCACATGAGTTTTAATTTCATTTTTCCTTTTTCTTCTCATTTCCCACTATTTATTTGGAAGTACATAAAGTCTAGGATCATTTGCATTTATTAATTTGAAAGAAGCTACCTTCGTAAAGTATAGAGTCCTTCAGCAATTTACAAGCTATAATATTGTTTGACATATGCACCTTTTTTAAAAAAAAAAATTGAGAATAAGTTTAATAGTAGGTATAAGTATATTACTGGGATCCACTATTTTCCATTGGCGGAGCCTGAAATTGGTTTTCCAGAATTCTGAAAAACACTCCCAGAGGATGCCCAGTTTTGTTCTTTACATAGGTTTAAAAAAAATAAACTTGTGGCAAAATCTTTAGATATATTTATCTAAAAGCTATATGTGTTACTACCAAATGCTTAGAGATATTTATGAAACCTCTGTTTAGCTTTAATTTTTAACCTAAGGCAAAGGTTAAATATATGCATCCCAAATGAATGAGAGCTCAGTGGCATAACAATAATTGATCTTAATTTAATATACTATGAATACAATTTTAATAGACAAATTTCATTTTAAAAGGCCCAGAATCAGGCTTCTCTCTATATTGGAAAATACAAAGCTGCTTAGTCACAAAAATCATTCCAAGAAATACAAAATACAAACTCCTAGTTAGTAGCAAAGAATATGTAATTTTTTAATCACCAAAACAGTGCAATTTGAATCTAACCTCTGCTTTAAATACAGGATAAATTCCAATATATTTGGTAACAATTTTTTTTTAATTTAATTACCAGCCCCTCCAAATTACACCAGTCCCATCCTCTTGGAGCACATCTAGAGCCCTGTAGAACCTATAACTCAGTATGTATCACCCCACCTGCTGGCACAGCCCTCCTAGAAAAGGAACATAACTGTGGAGAGTTATGATGATACTATGTCACTTTTGTGACATATTATGTAATATTGTCACTTTCGTGTTAGAGAATTCACATATCACCTATATATAGATTTACTTGGAGGCAAATTAAACTTAACAGAATTTACCAAATACTGCTAAAAAAATGCTTATTAAAGTAAGTCATATTTCTGAAATCCAAGAGTGAGTCTATTTTGGATTCTGTGAAAATTAGTTCTAAATTTTCACTTAAAAATAAATTATGATATTAATTAGTTGTATGAATTGTTGAGACTGCCATATGTTAAAGTAAAAGAAATCATCTTTTTGTAGACAATTTATAGTTGCTTGCCTCAATAGTGAAAGTTTTTCTCCCAAAATGAAAAATGAGAAAAGCTGTAGTAATCCAAAGTTAACTTTAGGCGTGTTGAATCATGGCAAAAGGTAAAGTATTCTAGAAAATTACAAGGATGGTTACCTGTTTGGCTATTTAATGGAAAATTCAATTTTATTGTTATTAAAAACAAAAAACAAAGCATTGTCTTCCTTTGTCTTGTGAGAAATGAAGGATAGTAACTAAATTACTCCATCTGTTCCTTTTTGCAAGTTCATTTTATTTTTATGATATGATTATCTATAAGGTTAATTTAAAAATATTAATGTTCTTTTCCTTACTATGCTGGCAGTTGGGTCTCTAGAATTTATGAATAAAGATGGCAGCTGAGTAGCAAATTTTAATTACACCACCGCTTTAATGAACCTCAGTGAGTAGAAGATATTAATACCATTGCCATTTGTTCTCGTCATCATTTTTGTGCTTTTGATACTGTTTGTATTCCTCTTTATCTATATATACTACATGGATTTCACTGAACATATGGGAAAATTGAGTGTGCCTGAAGAATAAAAGAACAAATTTTAAATGTGCATCACATGCATTTTCATTTAAATTTGCTGTGTGTTTTGAAAAAAAATCTATATATTAGTAGGATGAAGATTGACATCATAAATTTATATTAAACTCCAAAGGAGATTTCCTATTTTTTCTTCCTTTAAATCACTGCAGGTGAAATGAAAATGAAAGTATAACATAAAATGCCAATAACCATTGGTAGCTATTTCAACAAGTATTAGTTACAAAATAATTTTTTAAATCCACATGTATTAATAATAATATTTTAGTTCCTTAATATAACTTAAGTATAGCATAATATTTTTAGAGATTTTCACGCATGAGCTGTGCCTAATACGCCAGTCCTTAAGGTTCAGACTAGGAGAAAACACCTACAAATTTGGTTAGGATGAATTTCGTCGTTACTTAAGGTTGGGAATCAAGAACACAAAATGTTAATTTTTTTTGGCAGGGGTTTAGTTTAGATTTTGAGCAATCCGCATATCTTCCTTTTTTTTTTTTAAACTTCATCATTCTACAGAGTGAGGAGAGTAGTAATCAGGTGTTTGGAGATCAGTAATTGCAGAGCACATGATATTATGAAGGGACAAGTTTCTAGCACCTGTGGTGTTAGCGTCCTGTGTTGTAGTAAGAGATGCAGAAAGAGCAGCATCATTCAGGTCAGATACCATTACAACAAATCTCTGTATAACTGAAAGATTCCCAGGCTTCCAGTTCAAGAAAAGAATTTTGACAGCCCTTAAGTTTCGTTATACGTCTCATGTGTGAGTGAAGGTGTTGAGTGCTACACTTACTTATTCTTTATGCCTTATTTATGTAACTTGTGTTTATTTACATAGAGATAGACATGTATTTACATACTTTCCCTCGTTAGAAAAAGGGATTATTAATATGCTGAAAAATAAAACGTGTGAGTGATACCTTGAATGATAATGTGTCGCACATGAGTCCTTTTTCTGCTTCTCTGCTTTGTCATCACCAGATTGGGTTGGTTGCTTTTTCTCAGGTCCTAAATCAAAAAGTAAAAGTAGAGAGGATAGATTTGCTTTTGTGCTGATATATATTTGTTGCACGCAGAGCAGTATTTTTCTCCTGTTTCAGTTTTAGTAAAATCCTACACTTTCACATGTGGTCACTTCTGGGTTGTATTCCCACTTCCCTACTTCTGGCCCAGAGCCTTTCCTTTGTAACTGCTCCTCCGCCTCTTCTAGGACGAGGGGGGAGGGCGCAGAGCTTGGTCATTATTAGTTACATTAATGTACTTTTCACCGACATTTTTATACGCGTTGTTCTATTTACTTCACTATTCATCAGTTTATTACACTCAACAAAGGGTATGAAAACATTTGTGCCTGAGCTCATGTATGTCTAGTTAAAGAAACTATCCTTGGGTGAGCCTTCTCCCGCTCACTGTGATCCAGGAACTTCCTTCTTGTTCAGGTGTTTTACTGGCGCTGCCACCTCAGCTGCTGCTCTTACAAGAGGAAACTGTCTGGAGAATGCTGGGAGGATGATGGAGAAGAAGATAATCCAGTTTTCATTTACCCTTGCCATCATTAATCAACAAGAAAGTTACCCCCACAATCGGCAAAAAACAAGAAATGTCACTAGAAATAACTTTTCTAGAAAAGACTTATTGCCACATAATACTTTTGCTCCCATCTCTGCAGTCAGTCAGTGTCAGCCTCTAACAATATTGACCTTAGGCAGTTCCTCATGTGTTCTTGCAGCACTAGCTTCTGATACCTGTTTTAGGCATCGATTTTTGGTGGTGACCCTTCAATATACAGTATCTTTGGAATCCTCTCCCCAGGGTAGATTGATGCCCAGAACTCAAGAAAAGATAGTGGTCGAAGACGCAGATTGAGGTCAAGTGAAAAAGAGTTTCCCCCCATGCCAGTTTCTTGACTGGACTCTTGAGGACATCTTAGGGACAGAGGAAAGTTAGTTCTTGAGAGAAGGGAGGAGCCTGGAAAAATGGGGTAGAGAATAGATCCTGGTCACAATGACTTGGTAGAACCTTGCTGGAGGGGTGAACTGGCTACAGAAGAGCTGCAGATCCTACTTCACTTGAGTTTATTGAGGACAGGCAACACATACTTGGATGGAGTCAGCACAGAGGAGAAGGGATGAACTGTAAGAAACCTAATTATATCAGGGATACCAAAGGAAAATAATTGTGATAATGACAAATAAAATGTGACAAAGATGAAAAAATGAGCAAGCAATCAAAATAAAAAGCTGCAACAAAAAACAGATTCATCACCGCAAAGTATATTGAGTCATATCCCCAAAGGAACATAAAAGAACTGCAGTGAATTCTGTGTAAGCTTCCAGAAATCACAGTGAAACATCTCCAAGAACTTAAATAATATTTCAGAAGAATAGTAAAAAAAAAATAAGTGAAGATATCATAGAAATAAAATAGGGACAGATATTTTATCTCTGAAGGAAGAAATCATTAGCAATGGAGTGAAGTGATTAGAGCAAAAGAGTAGATGCTCTGAAACAGTGGAACACAAAATACAGGTAGAGGAATTATTTGAACAAATTCAAAAGAAAAAATTGTTAAAAGTACGTAGGAAATAGCTCTAAAAACAAAAGTATTTTAAAATATAGTTTATGAATAGACAATCTTCAAGTGCAAATTTTTATAGTTTTTTCTAATTACATATAAGTATAGTTTTTAATATTTTTTAATTTTGTGTTTCAGATGTCTTCCTCTCTCCTCTCCCAATTCCTTAAAAAGGCAAGCAGTTTGGTATAGATTCTGCATGTGCAGTCATACCAAACACATTTCTGTATTAGCCATGTTGGGAAAGAAAGCAGACAAAATGAAAACAAAAATCTATGATTTGATCTGCATTCAGACTGCATTAGTTCTTTCTCTGGAGGTGGATAGTATTTTTCATCATGAGTTCTTTGTAATTGTCTTGGATCATTGTATTGCTGAGAATAGCCAAGTCATTCACAGTTGATCATTGTACAAAATTGCTTTTACTATGTAAAGTTCTCCTGGTTCTGCTCACTTCATCTTGCATCAGTTCATATAAGTCTTCTAGAAGAATACAAAGGAAAGACTCTCTCCTGTATTTATAAATACCATGTATAAAAACTGTCCACAGATATTGAAAATAAATGGCAAAGTACTGATGGAGAAAACATACAGAACACCAACAGAATGAGGCATCAATTTCATTGTATGAATACTGTGATCATACTTCAGAACTGCAAAGCTAAACAACATGTGGACACTGAGAGAGGAAAATTTTTTTAAAACCCTAATATGAATATGGTATTCATCTAAGCTTATCAAACAGAAACATAAGCTTATTTACCTAGCATTAGAATAGTAAGAAATACATGGGAGTTACAGAATGTCAGCTATAAGGAAATTCAGGAAAATTCAATCTAAGAAAACCATTCCAAATAGTTTAAATTGTTCTAAGTTGCTACTGTGTATGGTGGGCATTATTTCTAGAAGACTTCAGGAGAAGCCTCGATGACTCCCCTGGCCAAGGGTATTGTATAGGGCTTACTAATCAGGTAAGATTTTTAGCTAGATGACTGCTGAGCTCCCTGCTATGGCTGAGATTCCTCAGTTTTTTTCTTATTCTGTTGCCTGACTCTGTAACATTTTCCAGTCTACACTACAGTGAACCAAGGAAACACAGGATACCAGTGTGTTGTTGTTGAGTCATTCAGTCACGCCAGCTTCATGACCCCGTGGACCATAGTGTCCATGGGTTTTTCTTGGTAAATACTGGAGTGGTTTGCCATTTCCTTCTTGAGTGGATTAAGTGACTAGCTCAGGGTCACACAGCTAGTAAGTGTCTGAGGCCAAATTTGGATCCATCTTCCTGACTCCAGGTCTGTCTACTGAGCGATCGAGCTGTCCAGTGCTTTACTTGGGACTTTCATGTGCAATGGAGATAGTACTCAGAATACTTAGGTTGGTTTCATCTTTTCTTGTGCAACCTTGAGCAAGTCAGTTTAACTCCCTGCACCTTTTTCCTAATCTCTAAAATGAGGAGTCTGGACTAATAGCCTGAAATTTCTTCAGGCCCTAGAGCCTGATTTCTGTACATCCCACTTGATGAATATTTCTGAGAATTAGTCCCTTTCAAAGATAAAGGGCAGAGAGTGGGAAGGGGGGGGAGGATAGAAAGGAAAGTGGTAAATGGATTTTGAATTTTGTTAATGAGTGAGCTCCTTAGGCATAAGAGCAAAGCTTATATTCACCAGATGTTGTACCTGATATGAGGTCCAGAAGGATCACCAAGAAGGATTATGTAAACACAGTACTCATGAATGGGAGATTAGGTTCTGGAATATCTTAGGAGTGGAATAAAGAGAAGGGGTAGAATGAAAAATGTTTTGTAGAAAGGGGACATTAAAATTGGTATCATTGAAATTAAAGAGAATGGATGAAGTGAAATGGGGTCAGGAGACAGGAAACATTTGTTTCTCTTATCTGAGCTGGGAAAAGGAAGAGTAATATAGAGAGATAGAGGGAAAGTAAACTCAAGGAATTTGGAATTGGGAAGAGTAGGTAACAGGAGGGATTTGATTGGAGGAAACTGGAATCAGATTTACACAATCAGAAGAGACAGTGTCGACTTCAAAGAGGAGTGAGGAGGATGTAAAAAAAATGAAGAAAAACAAACATCAGTTATCCTAAATATGGAAAAAGAGGGGAAAAGATTTGAGAAATATATTTTTCTTTTCACTCGCAACAAATTTTTTTCTTTTCCTTTTTTTTTAAATTTTTTTTAAATTTTTAAATTTTTTTTGGTATGCAAACAGTGCATTTGAAACATCCAGAAAATGAGGGGATGGAACAAAATTTATCATACTTTATGTGGCTTAGACTGACCCTATGCAGTCTTAGAGTCAAGAAAAGGTAGGTTCAAGTCTAGCCTCTGACACTTATTGTTTGTGTGACCCTAGGAAATTTACTTCACCTCTCAGTGCTCCTAGGCAATTCTTTAGGGCTGAGCTGCAACATTTGCAGTTCTGCAATGGTAGAGAGAGTTTCCTCACCTTGACATCCTTTGAAGTCATAGATCCAGAACAAAAAATAAAAGCAATGCAATAAAAATAATTAATACAGGAAATATGGACAAGAGATATAGACCTAAATGGATACTAAGTAATGATATCCTTAATATAGGGCCATTGAATGAATCATAGAAACAATAAATAATTGTCATAGACTTTATAATAGAGAATGATAACAAAACAGTGTACTAAAGCACATAGAGTGAGCTAAAAAAAAAGTCAGAGAAAAAAAGTTACCGCATTAAAACTTTTCTTCACAAAATTGATCTAATTATCAGGTAGAATGGGTGATCACTGGATGGGGGAAGGGGGTATGCATGAGGACTGCTTTTCTCCCCTCTTCTTGCAATTAGCTTAAAAATGGCAACAGATTGAACCTAGGTGCCAAGTTACTATATTCTAAGTGACTGCTTCCCTATTGCCATCATGGCTCTTGACTTTGATGACTAATAACTAGATAGGTAGTAGATAGATGGATAGATAAAGGTAGAGTTATCTATTTCTACATATCTATAGATATATTTGTGGATCCCCCAAAGGGGAGTCAAAAACACTAAACTTTTGTTTTAGAAATTATTTAGAAATTCTCTGATCGCACCTCCAGCCCAATTGAATCTGAACAGTTTCACAAACTCCTGTAGAAAAGACTTATTCTCTAATAATCCTTCCCAAGCTTTGAACAAAAATTCAAACAGGGTCAGAATCAACGGCCATCATGTTTTATTATGGTAGATGAATAAATCTCAATTAAAAGCAGAACAAGAACACAAAAAATACAAGAACACAAAGCTAATACTCAGCAGATACTTCTACAAGTAGAGTTGGAATTGCGTAAGTATATATTTCTAAGCCAGAGGCATTTATAGGCACCTTTGAAGGAACAACAGCTAGATACTGCACAATCTGGTTCTCCTTGAAAACTGCCTTTCCAGTCTTCTCTCTCTTGATGCTCAAGTGGTCACTGATTCTGTCTTCTCATTGGTACTTAACTAAAATAGCTTTTGACCTGGACACTTTCTCCTTTTCTTGGTTGTTTCCATGCCTCACTCTGTCCCAGCTCTTCAGCCACATAGCATATGACTCATCTTTCCCTGTTCACAATCATTAACCCATCCCATAAAATTGTTCCAAGTTCAAAGAAAAGCTGCCTGGGCTTAGAGAGGGTGATTTTGAGTAATGTTTGCATGAACCTATAGGCTGACTTCCCAAGTCCTCCGACCCTGGAGAGCCGTAGCCAAATCAGGTTGGATAGAAAAACAAAGAATTGGTACACTCAGTTTACAGTCTTAAAAAAAAAAATGAGAAAACACTCCTAAAATGAGCACAAAGGAGTAAATCTTGGGAAAATTATATGTGTATGTGTGTGTATTTTTTTTCTTCTCCAGTGTCATTTAAACCCCTTCACAAAAAAAACCTTGGAAAACTTACATTGACTAATTAATGCATAGTGAAGGGAGCAGAACCAGAAGAACAATTTATACCATAACAACAATATTGTAAAGATAATGAACTTTGAAAGACTTAGTTACTGGTCAGCACAAGGATCAGTCACAGCTCCGAAGATCTTACGATAAGACATGCTGTCTATCTCCAACTAGAGAACTAATGAACTTGGAATACAAACTGAAGTGTCTCCTTCCCTCCCCTTCCTGTTTCCTTCCCTCCCTCCCTTCCTTCCTTCCCTTTCTTGTCTTTCTTTTTCTCTTTCTCTTTTCCTGTACCCAGCTAATGTGGGAATTTGTTTTTCATGAATGTACACGTTTGTCATGGGTTTTGCTTTTCCTTACCCTCTTAATAGGTGGGAGAAGAGCAGAAGAGAGGGAGAGAGAAATAATATCACAGCAGGGGAATTTATAGTTGATCCAAGAGAGAATGATGGACAGTCTGGATACTCCATTTCCTTCTCTAGCTCATTTCACAGATGAGGAAACTAGGGCAAATAAGGTTAAGTGACTTACCCAAGGTCACATAGCTAGTTCCTATTTGAGGCCAGAATTAAACTCAGGAAGATGAGTCCAGGTCCGGTAGTTTATCTTCTGTGCCACCTAGTTGCCCTTAATTGGCCTCCCTGCATCTAAATTCTCTGTTTCCTAATGCATCTTCTGCAGAGGTGCTGAAGAGGTCTGACCACATTAGTCTTCTGTTTAAGAAGCTTCAGAGTCTGCCTATTGTCTTTTAGGATAAAGCACAAATTCCCCTGTTTGGTATTTAAAGCCTTCATAATATGACTGCAGTGTATCTTTTGATACTGTTTATAGGATTACTCCCCCTCACATAGTCTGGTCTGTTTGCTGTTCTCTGTATTTCGCATCCCATCTCCTCCTCCTGTTTCCCTGAAAAAGACATATAATGGGAAGAGTAAGACCTAGTATTTCCCATTCATCACTAATTCATACTACTAGCAGCCATAGTTGTGACGCTTTTATAAACTATGTTTCCCCAACATCATCTCACATTTTTCTTTCATTTTTATTAACCTCCTCCTCTAGTAGGGGCAGCCAGGTGTTGCAGTGGATAGAGTGCTAGACCTGGTGTCAGGAAGACTCATCTTCCTTAGTTCAAATCTGGCCTCAGATAGGTACTAGCTGTGTGATCTTGAGCAAGTCACTTACCTTTTTTGCCTCAGTTTCCTCATCTGTAAGATGAGTTAGAGAAGAAAATGGTAAATCATTACAGTGTCTGCCTGGAGAGTTGAATTCTTAACAACAACTTAACAACAAAAACCTCTGGTGCAGCTTGCAGGTTTTTCATATCCCTGAGGGCATGATTACCTAGTAAAATGCCTAGAGCCACTTTGGTAGAAGGTCATTTATCATATTTGTGGTACCTTGGCACCTTTAGAGGATTGTGGTAGAAGTGGCATCTCTTTTCCCTAGGCTTTTTTTTTTTTTTAGGGGACAAGGAAGCTGTCCTTGGAACTTGATTAATCTTGTGCCTTGAACTGCTGGTGTGGCTTTTTGGCCACCTGAGGTATAAAAAGTCCAACCTATAAAGAGTTTGGGCTCCTCATATGGTGGTGTCCCCCTTTTGAGAGAGTCAACATAATTCTGATTAGGAACCGCTGCTGCTGTAAGCAATCAGAAGAGAACTTCATCCACCTGAAACAACATTGCATCCTTATTGATTTGTGATTAAGGTAAACTTTTTGTTAAGTATTTTGTGGCCCATTTAATGTTTAATGTCTCCTTACATTTCAGTCTGCAGATTGAATGTTGGACTGGTCCTAGTTAAGCCTGACCCAGAACAGGAATAAAGACCATAACCTTGCTGTTATCATCACTTATTATTTCATTGTTGTTATTTTATTTACTATTTTTGCTATATTTTTATTGCTGTTAATTTATTTTTGTAAAATTTCAAATGGTAGATTGATAGATGTGGGCAAATTTATTGTATCTCAAGAGGATATTGAAATGTGAAAAAATAAGTGTAAGTTATTATAATGACTTATTTCTGTTTGAAAAGAATGGGTCTTTTTAAAACCATATCCTTTTAATATAATAGTTCCAAGTTTTCATTTAAAAAAATCTCATCTGAAATATCTTTGACTCTTCTTTAGTTGAGAGGGTAGAGGATGAGGTCGATTCTTCATCTGATGCAGGCAGTAGGAATTTTTCTTCAGTTACTTTATAGTTACAGTGGTGAGCTGCCCCCTCCTGGTCATCTGTACCACCCAGAACACTATGTTGATTTTAAGATATATTTACAAACTTTTCCACAAATTAACAAATGTTGCTCAACTGTGGTTTTTTTGACCCTAAACATGGTCCTTTTGTCTGCTCTTTCTGTCAGCTTACAGTTAAAGTTATCTTTTTGTCCTCATATATGCTAGCATTTTCTTTTCTGATTTGTATTGTTTTGTTTTGGTTTTTGAGAAGAATGTTTAAAGTATGGCAATCTTCTGTCTTATGTCCTTTGAAATGTTGATTTCTGCTATGATTGTTGTGTATCTTTTTTGTCAGTGCTACCTTTGGAATCTTTTGGCTTTTACTCTGGTAAGATGTGCTTTGGTTTATTTCCTTCAGAACTGTCTTATAGAAAAGCATTATTTCTTAAATGATCTCAAGTAAGTAAGTTGGTCTGTAGATTTTATTTTAATGGAAGATAAGGAATTATTTCCTCATGCAGAGATATAAAAAACCATCAGCTTAAAAGATTTTTACATTTGATGATGTTATAATGATAAAGGATAAGATTATAACAAGCATCAGTATCTAGATTAGGTGCTGTGTATTGTATTTTCAGCTTTTATTAGAAATTATTCTTGCTGATTTCTCTAATACCCTTACTTGTTTCAATCCTGTACTTCATTTGCGTCAGCTTCAGTGTTCAGAAAGTATGGGAGCAGTGACTTATTGACCTCTTTTCCTCCAGGGGCAGCACTTCCTCCCTATGCTTTTGCCTTTTACAATACTACATGGTATAACAACTTAGCTGTGGGTTTATATGTTGTGTTAAAAACAGCAATTTCTGATTATCCTTTTCTGTTAAGTTGTGGATCATTCCTAGTTGGTCTCTACCCTGGTGCTTCATCATGGTATGAAAGTAATATTATTATTTGTCCTTTGTTCTCGAAGAGGACAGTGACATTATGAAGGAGATACCTTGACTTGCCTGTGAATTGGATTTAAGTGAGGCAGAACTGTGTATCTTTTTTGTCAGTGCTACCTTTGAAATCTTTTGGCTATCAGCTTTGGCTCTCTCCTCCAGAGTCTTCAAAGTCCAGTGGCAAGACAGAAGTTAAGAAGACTATGCATGACCTGGGATGCCCTGAGTGACCTTGACCTTTCTAAATTTAGGTCTTTCCCAGTCTCAGTTTGTCTGAGGCAATGCCCATACAATGACTAAGGACTCGGTATGTATTGAGACAAAAAATAGCTTCTTAATAGCTGTGTTATCAATGTCAATACCTTGGCAAGTCCCCTGGAAAGGCATTCAAGATTGAACTGATCATAAATCCTGCATATCTTCATTCAGAAAGATTCATCTCTAGTAGTTTGACCATCAACTGATGATTTCTATTTTTGGCATAACCACACATGAATATCATTCACAAAAAGTATAATGTGTTAATGAAGGGAATACCCACATCTGTGAATCCATGATTCTTTTGAAGCACTGGCTTGATATGCAGAAGAACACAGAATTAATTATCTTGAATGTTCATCCTTAAAGAAGATGCTGGCATTACTCTTTGATTTTGATTTTCATAGTCATGGTTTAGGATGAAATCTTCCCATCATCTGTATGTAAACAGTATGTGAGTTATCATCCTGGCACCTTTACTTTTAAATTCATTTTTGTAACTATCACTTCTAAGGTTGCCTTTTTTTTAGCATTTTTATCGTGAGGGAAATCTAGCACACACAATAAATAAATGAATGAGACCTCTGTGTTTACAAATATTTGTATATGCCAACTTTCCTGCCAATTACATATAATTAGTTTCTAGTCCAGGTGTTAAATGAAATCAGTGTTAAGAGAAACTTAATATATGGCCCCAAACCTAAAGATAATAAACTGAACATTTTGGAATGCAATTTATAATGTGAAAAACTTTCAAGTCTAGCCAAAGTTGTTGAATGAGATGGGCCATAACTAGGGTAGCTTTTTTCTCATTTTTTGTAATCCTGGGCTAGCAAGGTCAGAAGACTTGACCTACTTCATCTCTCAAGCTACCTGTCTTTGAATGACACTCAAAACAATGAAGGAAGCTGAGACCTACAGCTAGTCTGATCACAGTAGGGGAATTCTGATTTAGGGTTCATGTCATTTACTTAAATATTGTTTGCAGGTATTACAAACCAAAAAAACTGTGCTTGGCATAGATTGTAAATCCATGATATATAGAATAAAAATTCATTTTTGTTATGCAAAGAATCAAGGGTATTTCAGCCAAACTAAGTTACAGCAACTTTAAGCTCTTTCTTTCTGTTATACACACATTGTATATACTATACTTGGCACTATACCCTGTTGAGCAGAATAGAGGGCTGACTTTGGAGTCCAGTCATTCATTTAGCAAGCATTTCTTAAACAGGTCCAGGAATTGTTCTAAGTGCTAGAAATACCAAGACAAAAATGAAACAGTACCTATTCTCAAAGTGTTTAACATCCTGTGGCAGAAACAGCTTGCCCATATTTAGCATCTATATGCTAAATATATAGACCCTAAATCCATGGTAACTTGTGGGGATGAGGGTCTGTAGCTAGGGAAAGCAGCAAAAGTCTCTAATACAAGATGGCCCTTGAACCGAGCTTTGAAGGAAGCTTTGAAACACCTAAAAGGACGTAAAGATGGAGTATGTGTACCAGGCAAAATGGAATGTCGTATTTGATGAGTTACAAGAAGACTGGGTTGGTTTGATAATAAGAGTATGGAAAAGGGAGTAATGGATAATAAGTCTAGAAAAGTAGTTTAGAGCCCAGTTATGAAGTGCTTTTAAATAGAAAACACAGGAGTTTGTTCTTCATCCTAAAGGTAAGAGCAAAGACATTGGAATTTTTTGAGCAGGGATGTGACATGGCCATACTTGTGCTTTAGTAATATTATACTGGAAGCTATGTGGAAAATAGATTGGAGAAGAAAGATGCTTGAGGCAAGTAGGCCAAATTAGTGCAAGCAGAAGGACTAACCCTAGTTTAATATTCTGATACATAAACTCTTTGACCATGGGCTAGTGACCCCCAGGCAACTCTTTAAGACTAGTTAGACAAGTTTCTGATTTGTGTTAAGTAAAGGTAGTTTGGGAACTAATTATTTCTTGTAACAGTGAAATTAGAGGTCTGGATTTCTCTCTTATAATTTGAGCTAAAGAAAAAAAAAATCACCATTTTTATTAATGATAATGCAAATGAACACTTTGTACAAAAGAAATTATTTCCTGAAAGTTGTGTTTTGTCGAAATTTGTACTGTAATATTGTAAATAAGTCAGTGCAAGGTCCTTAAATCTATACTGATCAGAAAAAAAGATAAAATGACTGCATTTGTAGAAAACGCTGGATAACAATTTTTCAAAATATCATTTTGATGCAGTTTGCAATTAAATAAGTACCTACTCTGAAAATAAAATAGAAGAAACTAAAGATCTGCCTATTAGTCACTTAACCAGTCTATGAAGGCTGTTTAAAATAAATTTTAAATTTATGTATGTGTATGTATATATGGATGATTATTTATGTTCTTCATCTAATCAAGAAGAGTTAATAGACTTGTTTTATAGTACAATACAGCAAGTGTTTAAGCATAAAAGTCATATTTGGCATCTAGATGAATAAAGATTTATTTGATTTATCAAATGAAGCAATACATAACTCACTACTATTTGTAATATCTTATTTGTTTGATTTTTACTGATAATTGTTGTAAAGATCACAAACTTAGAACTAGAAGAGACCTTCAGTCATCAATTCCAGTCCTCTTATTTATTAACAAATGACACCAGAGAGGTGAAGTGCCTTGCAGCCAGGCCACTCTTCACATTAATAAGACTATTACTGTGGCTGTTACTATGTGTATTATAAAGATCATTTTCTCCTATTTTTTATAGAGGTCAGCTAGAAAGGGCTTGAAACAATTCGTTATCCTACTGTCATTTTCTTTATTAAAGTTCAGTGTTCTAGAGACTCTTGCACAGGCAGACAAAATATCTTTTTTTTAAAGCAGTGGAATAAAAGTATTAGGATGCAAGCTTATCCTCTGTACTCTCTCTTACTACAACATCAGTTGTGGATAGGACAGTAGGGGTGTTATATCCCTCATCCTGTTCCTTCATGATTTTGCTCTTCTCCTAGTTACTGTAGTTTGGAAGCATTTAGTTCAAAGTAATTTTGACATGGTGAGTATTTAGAATGATAGCATCTCATTAAAACGTTGTTGTTCCTAAGGCTTTTTGAAAGAATCATTGTTACAGGTAGGTGATTATTTTGAGGTAGTATGGGAATTTGTTGTGTGTCCATGAAAGGTAACAAGCCACTGGTAGATAATTCTAACCACCAGATCATGTCTTGCTAGGTATCTTGTAGGTGCTAAATTTTTATGAACTGCATGAATGTGTTGCACTGACTCCATCCTTTCTTTGCATAATAATCAATATTGATCATTAAGTGTGAATTCCTTTCAGATGAACTTTTTGTAACTGATGGTGTCAGTGATCTGGCCCTAAATGACTACCCTAAACTCCTCCATTTCCACAAACAAATGTACTTCACTTAGTCATTTTATCAGTGGTTTAAGTCAAGTGCAAGTCATTTCATTATTTCTCTGATGGCATGGTCTTCTTCGGCAACGAAGGATGAACATACACATCTGTCAGTATAGTATTGGATGAATTCATATTGTTGTTGCCCATGAAGGAACTGTGCATGGGTCTTTATGTTTTCATGGGCTCTATCCATAGGTAAACCACTTTTGGTTTTAATTTATAAAGATAATGACATGTACTTGCTATCAGCCTTTACTTGGATGAAATGATTTTTGATTATTCCAGAAGTATTTTTGTATATTTTTGGCTTCTGTTATTTGCTATAAGAATTTCAATTTTTGTCACAGACGTATTCAGCTTTTTTACCACTGTGCTATAGTTCATTAATATTATGCAGGTTTTTTTGTTAATGTGCTCCCTGAATCTTTTATGATATATTTTACTATTCTAAAAATATACATCAAGAATGGTATTGTGTAGGTATTAATTGATTTAAACATGTTCTTCCCATTTAGATTTTCTTTCAGGATGCCAAGAAGTTAACGTAGTCAGCCAAAATTTTTTCTGTCATATCATTAGACCCTGCATCTTGCCTAGGAGAGAACAGAATGCATCACCTTCATCTGTTGGTTTATTGTAACTGTTGGACTAAATCTCAGAGTCTCTTGTTCCTTAGTGTTTATCAAGAATTTTACACTTGACTCCAAATAATACTTTAGTATCATTGAAGAAAAATTATACAAGAGCTATTTAATTCAGTTTTCATTGGAGCCATATAATTTAATATCATTCATATTCATCAAGTACGTGTTAGGAACAACATTTTAACCTTTCTCTCCCTTACAAGTTAGGTTACTTTTTCCTAGACACTTGTTTGGCTCTGGAGACTAAAGGTTCAAACTATTAATATCATTTCTTCATCACCTGAGTACAAAGCAGCTACTATGAGGTAGGGAATGGGAGGAGGGGCCGGTTTAGACCACCCTCATACTTGACTTGTTTGAATCAACTCCAAGTATCCTCATTGCCTAATGTGTTTAATATCCTTCTTCGGCTATGGCTGTGTAAATCTAATTTTGTGAACTCTTATGTGATCTATGACTACCTTATTTTGAAATATTGAACTTAAAACTGCCAGAGTCCTGACCTGAGTCTCAGAATAAAATGATTAATAAGATGTTTGGTTTAAAATTCCTTTAATTTAGAAGCTAATTTAGTTCCTTTTAGGAGAGCTGATAGCGGATTTAAAGCTAGGTAGAACTATGATGATCAGAAAACTGTCTCCCCAAAATGCTGGTTTTTCTTTGAATTGTTCTTGACATTAATATGTTGGTTGCATGTTGTAAAAAATAATTTTCTAGGTGTACACTATATTTACTGTCCTCATTACACTTGGTTCTATTTTATATATTTGTAGTACAAGAATAAACCAGAAGTACAGAACTAACTTACAATCAATAAAGGGAGGGAGTGTGTGTGTGTGTGTGTGTGTGTGTGTGTGTGTGTGTGTGTGTGTGTGTAAGTGTAAGTGCGCTTTGGAGCAGTTTGAAATGACAGAATGTCTAAGTTGTTTTCTGCCTTTCTAGGATTTCTTGGCATGCTCATTTTGTTCCTTGGACAATATATCATTTTGTTATTGGTGCTTATATTTTTTATGGTAAAAACTGTGTGTTTGCATAAAATATACAAACACATAATCATACTATGTTTAGTCCTTTGATAATACATAAGTAGTGTCTTTTACATCTGAAAGAAACCTATTAAAGTGCTTTGCTAAGTAATTCATGTCCCACTGTGAAGCCCTTGAATCAACAATTCTGGATGTTACTCATTTCTTCTGCTTTCCTTTTTTTTTTTCTCTGAGAGATTGGAATTTAAAAGCTATTTTGATATAATTTCTCTCATTCATTATATCAATAATAGAATTTCGGTTTCTTATTTGATCTAACTTGTATTTTCATTATGTTGGACTTCTTATGACCATAATAATGAGTAGAAGATTTTCACACGCTCTCTTTGGAGAGTCTCTCTTGCCTCAGATTTATTTTTCAAGACTTTTGTAGTAAAATTTTTTGAGTGATCTTGAATTATCGTTTTTTTACTTCTAAGACTTCTTGTGTCATCTTAATCTTTTCTGGTTTTTTTTTTCCAGTGGCTGATTAGGTTTAACTAATATTTAATTTGTTTAAATAATTTAATTAATGATCAAATGAGATATTATTTTAAAAGTACTTAGCATACAGCCTTGCACATAGTAGGTGCTAAATACTCATTTCCATTTGCTTCCCCCTAATTAAAAGAATCTGGAATTTCTGATACACTTCTATTTTCCAAATACCATTCATTCTCAATGCTTCTTTTTTGTTATTTTCAATTGGGACATAAAGAGTTCAAGTTTTAATATACTACATACTATCTAAATATTGATATAGTCTATGCCTTACCACAAAATCTTAATAGCTGTCTCAAGTTGTTTCTCTCTTAGTCATGTTTGATGTCTATCCTTATAATTCCTTGATAACTCTATCTTTACTCCTAAAGGTCTTACTATTGCAGTAGTTGCCATATACACTTTTGGATACTGATCTTGAAATGTTTTTATACTTTTTGACAAATGATGTGGGATAATACATTTGTTCATGATGGTTATGGCAGATAATAGCTTTTGAAAATTGCTCCATATAAGTATAATTGGTCTGCTAGTTAAATTTAAACTCAAAAAGAACTATTTAAAAATATTTTCACTTAAAAAGCATTTTACTTCCCTCAATAAAAGGGAAAAAGAAAAAGACAAAAACCTTTGTAACATATCCCATAGTCATTGAAAACAAGTGTCATGTTAGCTACGTCCAAAAAGCGTATCTCTACAAATTCATCATCATCTCTCTATCAGGAGAAGAGTTAGCATTCTTATTCTTTATCACTGGCTTTCTGGAATCATGTTATTTATTGCATTGACCAGAGTTCTTAGGTCTTTCAAAGTTGCTCATTTATAGCACATGATTATAGAATAATTTTTTTCCCGTTTCAGCTCATTTCACTCTATATCATTTAATACAAGTCTTCTGAGGTTTCTCTGAAAGTGTACCTTTTATCCTTTTTATCATTTCTTTTGTTACACTACTATTCCATTTCATTCATATAGAATGATTTATTCAGCTATTCCCCAGTAGATGCATATCCTCTTTGTTTCCAATTCTTTGCCACTACTTAATTTTTAAAACCACCATAATATTTTTTGTACATGAGTCTTTCCTTTCTTTGATCCCTTTTGGAGTATAGACTCAGTATTAGTGGTTTTGTAACATCAAATGGTATGCATAGTTTAGTTACTTTGGGGGCATGGTTTAATGTTACTTTCTTCAATGACTACCAGTTCATAGCTTCAGCAGCAGTACATTAATGTGCCAGTTTTCTTGGCACCCTGCCAGTACTTAACATTTTCCTTTTGTATCATTTTTGCCAATTTGGTGAGTATGAAATAGATTGTCAGAGTTACCTTAATTTGCATTTCTTTAATTATTAGTGATTTGAAACATTTTAAAATATGGTGTTAAATAAGTAGAACATTAAGTATTTACTGTATACCTGTACTTTACTAAGTGTTAGGGATACACCTATGAAAGATAAAAAAAAAAAAAAAAATGAAACCAAAACCATCCTTTCTCTCAAAGAAAATTTTTCTAGGTAGAAAAACAAAATATAAAGTGAAACTGGAAGGGAAAGAATTAGGGAAAGGTACCCATAAAGCAAAGGAAAAAGCAGGTGGGGAAACTGGAGTAAACTGGAAAATGAATTGAGATGGAAGTGGAGTGCGCAGTGTAGCTAGAACCCCCTCAATAAATGACGTTCCTGACCAGGGACCCACAGTCTGGGGAGCAGACTTCCAGGCAGGAATTCTGAAGTGAAACAATCTGGAGAGTGAGCTAGAATAAAGCTAGGATTGATAATTTGATTTCTCTGAGGATTGCATGTTCATATCCTTTGGAATGAATGGCTCTTATTCTTATAAATTTTAATCAGTTATGTGTGTGTACATATACATATAAAATATATATATGCATGTGTGTGAATGTGAATGAAATAAGAACTTTTTCAGACTTGTTAACTTTTTTTCCAGTTAAATGTTTTCCTTTTAATCTTAGCTGTATTAGGTTTTTTTTCCCCCAAAAATACTTGTAAATGTTATATAATCAAAAATGGATCTTCTGGGTTCCTCTCTATCATTTGTATGGTCATGAACTCTTCTCTAAGGCATAGATCCTTTGCTCTTCTGACTTGTTGTCACCTTTTAGGTCTAAGCTATACATACATTTGGTATTTGTCTTAGTATATAGTGTTAAATGTTGGGCTTTTGATAATTTCTGACAGACTGCTATTTATTTTTCCCAACAGTTTTTGTTGAATAGTTTATTCATTATTTCTGTAGTTGTAGTGTTTGAGGTAAACTCTTGAGTCACTAGCTTTGTTTTCTTCTCTTTGTTGTGTACCTCATCTATTCTCTTGATTATTTTTTTAACCAGTACCAAATCATCAAAAATAACTTTTCTTATTCCAATCTAAGTTTGCCTATTTACTTTTCAAAATAATTTGAGATTTTTGTCATCTGTTTTATAATATTAGGTGTAATTTTTGGAATCTGTTAAATTTTTAATGATCTCAAGATCTTCATCTTTTCTCTCTTCAGCTTTAAGTAGTTATCACTCTTATGATAATATCTCACTCTTTTTTCAGTGGGTGTTCAAATAGAAATAGCATTGAGATAATGGATATAAGCAATCTGTTATTGTTTAATTTTAATGTTCTGGAAATAACTGCACTGGAAGATAAAATAACTGCTCTTAGTAATTGGCTAAAAGTAAGCTTATTTTCTGTGGGCTTACTGAAAACATCTTAAGGATCTACTCTAGAAACACAGAATGTTGGGAATGACATAAGACTACATGCTGTTTTCACTCCATTTTATTTTGCCTTGGTCTATATTTTGAATACTTTTTTATTCCATATTGCTTGAGTTTGAATTTTGGTGTGGTGACATCTATCAGAATATATGTATGTATACTTACATAAATGGACTTATATAGATGTGTAATTGTTGTTTTTAACCTTTATTTGTTCAGGAAGTGCCCTCCCTTCTCACCATTGCCTTTTAAAATCCCTAGATTCCTTCAAAGCAAAGGTCAAGTACTATCTCCTAAAGTGAAACTGATCTCCAGTTGTCAGAGCCACCCTACCCATAATTACTGTCTGTGTGTGTGTGTATGAATATACTTTGTATATTTTAAAATTTTATTTATGTTCATGTTTTTCCTAGCATAATGTAAGGCTTTTGAAGGTGAGGGCTGTTTTTGGTTGTTAATCTCTGATTTGGCTGAAAATTTGAATTCAGTTGAATTGAAAGAGGTCAATAAAGTCTTCATAATTTTGGAAGGAACGAAAAGGTACTGGTACCAATGTCTTAGCTACACTGCTCTTTGATCCTTTAAGCACAGGAACGATATCCCTTACCCTTCAGATACAAGATCAAAAAGAGGAAGCTCCTGGACAAAGTAGTTACTAAATTATTTTTTACTTTGAAAATATGGTAGAGAGAAATAGGTTTTCCTGTTTTGTGTGGAAGTTACAGTGTTCTTCTTTAATTATGTACAGGAATTATGATAGGATACTATAAGCAGTTTTACATAAAGTAAATTTTGTTTTGGGGAATCTTTTTGAGGTAATTCAGCCTGGTTACTTTATTTCAAATATCTGTTTCTGCAAAGAAAGAACAAGTATAAGAAGGCTTTACTTTTCAGGGAATAACCAAAAAAAATCTCCCTTCTAGTCCTTTATAACTTCTTTGTAACTATAACTTCTGCATTTACTGTCCTTCCATTATTTGCAAATAGAACACTTGCAAATAGAAATTTGAATGCTTCCTTTTACCTCTATACTATATAAATTCTCAACTAAGAAGTCCTCTTTCCTTCATATGCCTCTTGTTTTTCTTTGAACTGAAATCTTTCATATTGCATTTTAGATATCTCATTTGAAAGATCAAAATCAATAATTATTTTCTCTTTACAGGAGGAATTTTTTTTTAAAAAAAAAACTTGATTATCAAGTATTTAAATTTTGTAGAAAGTTTAGAATTATGGAAAACTTAGAAATCATCTACTCTATTCATTTTCTATATAAAGAAAAAGAGGTTCAGAGAGAAGCACCCTTATACCCACAGAGCTTGAATTCAAATTCCTTTTCCACAAGTTCAGGCATTTTTTAAACCACACCAATACTTCCTCTCTTATAACCTCATTATATCGTCTTAATAACACTTTATATGGAAACAGCTCATTTCTCCCAAGTTCCTGTTATCAAAGGGCAGCAGTTGGCCATCTTTAAACAAGAAGTGTAGATGGTTTGGTTTGTTCATCAAAATAAGTGTGACCAACCAACCAGATTTCTGAGTTCCATATTATACATTAATTTCCCATTAGCAATGAAACATTCCAATGTCCCTTTTTCTCTGTTTAACTTAAGCTGCAGTGAGGACTTGGGAGAATAGCCCTGTGGCTGAGCTGCTTATTTTTTTTAATCTATTCATTTTATACTTTCAGACAGATTTTTCCCTGGGGTGAAACAAAGGTTAACTGAAATTTCCTCTGTTGTGTACCTGAACGAATCAGCAGTTTGAGAAGGAAATCCCATTGATGGGCCAAGAGAGTGACAGGCTCTATTTAAAGAATTCCCCCGACTGTGTGGTAGACCAACCATGCCATGAATTTAACTGTTCCTGTGGTCCCCATACTTGTGCCCACCAAAAAGAGAGAGACACAGGGACAGACAGAGAGACACAGAGAGAAAGAGAGAAAAAAGGCTACTTTGTTCTGCAAACTTAGCACTAAGCTTTGAAAAAGCATGAGCCATTGAGTTTTGTGAATTCATGTTAGACAGCACCAGAGGCCACTACTCTAGGAGAACAGTATTTGAAAGGGAGGGCATAAAACCAGGTAGAAACTGTTTAACTTTTATTTATGTGTGTATATGCATATTTATATGTATGCTTTACACACGTAAAACCTTGGCATTGTTATCATTTTTGTGCATTAATATTGCTAGTAATGGTTATATTATTTTTCTGGCAGTCTGAAATAATATTTTTATTATTTTTCATTAAAGGTTTATGATTTTGGCAGTACACCTTACACGCAGCTCTTTTTCTTTTTAAAGGAAAGACAACATGTGCTAAAAGTTATTTTGTTGTGTTTTGTTTTTTATTTGACTTTTAGGTTTTTCTGAAAACATTCTGGAGATGTCTGTGTGTTTACTATTAAAAGCAGCTCATGTGTTTTGTATTTATAGTGTTCAAAGAAAGCTATTTTAAATATGAAAAGAAAGTATCTGTAGTTGGATTAAACACTCTTAATTCATGTGTATTTAACCCTGCAGTAGCTCTCAATAGAGTATGGTGCATAGGGATTATAAATTCCATGTCATAGACCCCAACTGTCAGACATTTTCTTTTTTCTATGGTGACAGTTAGTATGAGGTATTCCCAGGGGATAATAAATTGTTTAAATTTCTAACAAATTTATTTCTAATTTATTATTGATATATTTCCTTAAAAATATTTAGTATTTAAAATTTTTGAAAACATTCATTATTCTTGTATGATTTATATTGAAGTTTCATTTTGTTTTGTTTTTAAACAGAAATACTTCTTAGTTTGTTTTCTGTTAAGTATGAATGGAAACTTTCAAGCACTTTGTAGGTTACCAAAATCACAGAGGTTTATAGATACACCATATTCATCATGGTTGCTAGTCAGTAGTGCTACACACAAAGATGATGAGCAATACAGATTATAAATATGCCATCTAGAACATTTCAACAAAGAGAAGCCTTCGGCAGAGATTCTTAACTTTATGTGTCATAGACCCTTTTATAAGTCTGGTGGATCCGATGGACCCTTTCTCAGAATAATATTTTGTGTAAAATAAAATATATAGAATTACAAAGGAAAGCAATCACAATGAAAAACAGCTTTCAGATATATATATATATAGATAGATAGATAGATATATTTTTTTTTTCTAAAGTTCATGGACACTTGGTTAAGAACCCTTACAGTTTCTGGAGTATTTTTTGAACAAACTCGTGCGAAGAGTTAGGTTTCTTAAACTGGTTACCCTTAACAGTGTCCAAACTTTTATTTCAGCAAGCATTAATTAAACAACCTACCTTGTACACGATGCCAATTAGATACAAGAGAGTTTATAGGCCCTAGTGCTGCAAAGACAAAAATTAGTAACAGTCCCTACTCTTAAGGACTGATGGATGGTAATGGAAAGAACACTTTTTTTCCTCTCCCTTCTTTTAAATTTCCCTATTATCTCAGGCACCATTGTCTCCACAGTCACCTCAGCTTGAAACCTAGTCATCTTCATCTCTTTACTCTCATCTCATATGTCCAATCATTGTCCAAGTCTATCTTCATCACTTCTCTTATTATATAAGCCTCTTCCCTCAGGTCATATAGCCAACATCCTGTTGCAGGCCTTTCTCACCTCATGCCTGGATTACTACAGTAGCTTTCTGGTCATTCTCCATGCCACAAAGATCTCTCTAGTCTTCTCCATCCTCCAAAGGAGGATGCTGCCAAAGCTTAAGTCTGTCCATGTTATGCCTCCACTTAGTTAACTCCAATGACTTTTAGGATCAAATATAAAATTCTTAATTTGAATTGTTAAGCACTCCACAACCTTGTCCCCACATGTCTTTACAGTCTTCTTACCCCTTATTGCCCTCCACATATTATGCAATCCAGTGACTTTGGTTTCCTTGCTCTTCCTTTCACAACACATCATTTCTCTCTCCATACACTTCAAACTGTCTGTCCCCTGTGTCTATTCTCTCCCTCCTCAACCCTGTATCCTAGATTTCTTCAAGGCTTAGCTCAAATCCCAGTTGCTTCAGGAGACCTTTCTCAGTCACTTTCACCACTATGCCTTCCCTTTGAGTTTGCCTCTCATTTTCAGTCTATGTCTTTTATATACAGTGCTGTTTGCATGTGTACTTCTCCATTATAGGTCTTCTCCATATTTTTGAGGGTCTCTGACCATACTTTTGTTTTTCTTTGTATCTCCAGCACATGGCATAGCGACTTGGCATGGTAAACAATTAATAAATGTATGTCAGCACATCAGAACATGCCAGCAAATTCTTAGAACTTATGTGGGAGATTCATAGTGGTTTAACTTGCTTTCCAATACTAATTTTAGGTCAGATTTAAATTTAAACATTATCAATGACTTACTAACATTTTGGCATTATTTTGTTAATATATTTTGCAATCATATTAAATTTTAAGGATCACAAAGCATTTGTCTCATAACTGTGGAGTGTATTGGACTGTGTAGAGGTCTGCAGATAGGTGATGCGGTGGGTGGAGTGTCAGATCTGGAGTCAGGAAGACCTGAATTCAAATGTGGCCTCAGACGACTTACTAGCGATGTGACCTTGGGCACGTCACTTAACTACATCAGCTCTGTTTCCTCATTGGTAAAGTGAGCTGGAGAAGGAAATGACTGTGCCAGTATCTTTGCCAAGAAAACAACAATTGAGGTCGTGAAGAGTCAGACATGACTGAAATGACTAAACAATAACATTATGCTTCACCTCACACCTAGAAACCACCATCTCCCTGCCTAGAGGTTTCTGGAGTCATCATTGTTTGCTGAATAATCAGAATGCTAAAGATTTTCATTGTTTTGTTTTCATTGTGATCGTCGTATAAATTGTTCCCCTAGTACCAATGATTTCACTCTTCATCTTTATACATTTGGTCACCTTTCTCTGAAATTTTCATACTATTTTTTACTGCATAGTAATATGGGGTTACTTTCATAGACCATTGTTAGTGTGATAGAAATAGTTTTGAACTTGGAGTCATGGAACCTCATTTCAAATCCCAGCTCTGCTGTTTTCTTCTGGGGATTTGTACATGGAACATAACCTCTTCCTGGAGCTCAGCTTTCTCATCTGCAGATTTAAAGTATTGGAGAAGACTTCCAGGGTCCCTTCCAACCCCAAATCCATAATCCTTTGTAAATAATGTAATCTCTATGTTTTAGATGAAGCCACTGAGCTTAGGACTTTCCAAGTGTTTCCTGGGACTTTAGCCCATTGTCTTGAGTCTTCATGTCTAATGCACTGTCTGCCTCCTCATGGTGGTATTACTTTATTTTCTCAAAATCTAGCTAAGTCAGTGCAACAAACCAAAAACAATCTACACTATATGGTGTACTTTTTGCTTTAATACAGGCTTTTAATGAACTAATAGACTTGAAATTTTCAGTAAATTTCAAGTCTGTATTATTTCCTTGTTCTAAAAGAGACATGGAAAATTAGCACAAGTTCACATCCTCATCCTTTTCCCAATTGACAATAATCTCCTTCTTATGCTGTACATTCCCTGTTCTTTCCAGCCAAACTGAGATATGTTTTACACTTTGTACCTTTTCTCTTGTGGTGACTTATTCCTCAAATGTATTCTCTTCCTTCAAGGATAACTCCAGATGTTAACTCTTCCATGATGTCTTTCTCTATTCCTCTACCTGAAATCTTTCTTAAATTTCTTCTATTTCAGTTAGACCAAACCTTTGTACTGGGCATCTTAGCCCTTGTATTTTGATTATTTCTGCACCTCCCCAGTACAATTATTTATTATTGATATTTGTTATACATTCACTTTTTTCCTTTAATAACTATTAATCAAAACAATTGAACATACAAAAAAGAGGGCAAACTTGCCCAAACTCCTTACCTTTAATAAGGCAGAGCAAAAAGAATTAACAAACAACAAAATAAGCAAATCAGATACTTTTATTCTGTGTCCTATTCCAGACTTCACTAAAACTTGCTCTGATTTCATTATTTCTTTAAGGTAATAGGATTTAGAAAATATAAGATCACAGAATTACATATTTTTGAGGTGAAAAGAGTGTTAAGAATTAGCTAATCTAAATCCCTCATTTGATGACTTACCCAAGATGACAAGGTAGCAAATAACCAAACTCAGATTTGAATCTAGGTTCTCTGACTTCAAATCCAATGTTCTTTCCACTATACCACATGGCTAAAAAATTTTTAAAGGTCAGAGTTAATGCAGTTGTGAAATTCTTTTCTTTTTAAAAATACTCTTGTGTTTTGTGTTTAGATAGCTCTGGTTCTTCTGTTTTTACTTTGCACCACTTCATATAGATATTAATGTGTGTGTGTGTTTCATTTTTATGGCTTTACAATATTCTGTTTCATAGTTCTTAAACATGTAGGTTGATTTGGATTTGTGGTATTAGAAACATAATAGTTATGAATAATTATATACAGACAGACACTCCATTTTGTATTTTAGTGGAATTTTTTTAAAGTGACAAAGACCTAACAGCCTAAAGTTATGATCATTTTTTTAACTTGTTGCTTATTGTTATACTGTTGTCCAAAATGTTTGCATCAGTTTGCAGTGTCACCAACAGTTTATTACAATGCCTGTTTCCTCACTAGCAGTTTTAAGGTAGTATTTTAAAGTTGTCTTGGGAGGAATATCTTCGCATGTTTTAATAGTTTGTATTTAGGTCTTTGACCATTGTTTCATTGTTCTTAGAAATATACATCAGAGCCCACTTAATACATAGTAATTTTCTTGAAGGTATAGACTATATTGTTTCATCTTCGTGCCTGTTAGGCTATTTACCATAGTTCTTTGGACAGAATAATAACTTAAATGTTTGTTGAATGAAAATTTTTTTGTCTTACATTATAGAGTCAACAGACCTAGAAACCATTGAGTAACTTACCTGAGGTGATTTTTGAAGACTAGAAGTCAGGAATTCCATTTTCCAGTTCATGTTACCTAATGCACTGGTATCATCTCACTACATTATTACTTAGCTAGATTAAAAGCTCATTAAGATATGTTTTGGAAATAGAATCAATTGGTCTGGGCCAGGTATGGGGAACCTGTGTCCTTGAGGCCACATGTGGCCTTCTAGGTTTTTGAGTGCCATCTTTTGACTGAGTCCGTGTTTTACAGAACAAATTCTTTTATTAAGGGGATTTGTTCTCTGAAGTTTAGATTCAATCATAGGGGCTGCATTTGAGGACCTAGAAGGCCACATGTGGCCTCAAGGACACAGGTTCCCCATTTCTGGTCAGGGCAGTTGCCTGGATGGAACGATATAAGATCTGTTTTATGTAGCTTGAGATGGTTTCCTTTTAAGGTAACCATTCTCAGGATTTTATTGGTCTGGAATAAAAATAGCATAAAAAATTCAGTTTTCGTATTCCTAGGGCCCTGCAGAGTTTTTACTGCCCTACAAGGTATCTTTTTGATCCAACATTGTAAACCTAAGGTGTGCAGAGATGGAGAGAAGAAATGTATGTTTTTAGTAACTATATTCTTTCAATTCTTTATTACAAGAACTGTTCTTTTGTTTGTATTATATGTTCTACAAGTATTTGCACTCCAGGTAGAGCTTGAATCTCCAGTCTGTCTAGAGTTAGTGCTGGCCCAGAATATAGAGGGTAAGGATGAGAGAAGAATCAGGGTCATGAAACTGAATACTTGAGAAGATGGTAGATGGTAGACCCTCGAAAAGAAATGGGAAAACTTGGAGGAGGAACTAGTTTATGGGAGCATATGATGAGTTCTGTTTTGAAAGTTATGATCATCATTGCTGCAAACATAGGGGTGTATGTATACATTTGTACAGATAGACAGCTAGATGGACGTACGTGCATTGTGTGTGCGTTTGTGTGTCATTTTACCTCCACAGCAATCCTGGCAAGTGGGTGTTATTATACCCGTTTGCCAAGTAAGGAAACTTAGAGGAGTTAGGTGACTTACCCAAGGATCCACAGCTAACAAGTGCCTAAAAAGGGGTTCAGACACAGATCTTTCTGATTTTAAGTCCGACTCTATCCACTATGCCAGTTGGCATTGCTGGACTGGAGTTCACATAGATTAAAGCTTCCCCTGTAATGTGAAAACCATATATGATTGTTGATCCTACAAGAGCAGATGATAACAAAAGAGAGGAGATTCTAAGCCAAAACCTTGGAGCATACATTTACTTGGCAGAGTAGAGACAAATCATGAATCAAAAAAAGAGACTAAGAAAAATTGGGGGAGAACCTAGAGAAAACAGTGTCTATAGAAGCTAAAGAAGGAAAGAGCATCTAAGGAAAACACTGGATCATGGAGCAAAAGCTAGAAGAGACCCCAGAAGCAATCATTTTTCAGCATCCTCATTTTATAGGTGAGGAAATTGAAGCCTAGGGCACCTAAAAGACTTGTTCAAAATGATACAGGCAGTATGCATCAGATATGGGCTGTGAAACCAGGTCTTCTAATTCAGGAACCAGTTTTCCTTACGTTGTAGCGCATGGTTCTGGGAAAACTCTTAGAAGATTATGGGAAAATGGCAGTATTATGGTGTAGAGGAGCTCAGATCCCTTACCAGTACCCCAGTAAAGCAAGTAAAGAAAACCAAAGAAAATTCAGCCATAAACTCCTTCTTCTAGAACTTGTTATATCACAGGAGTGCTTGAGATGAAAAGTATAGAAACAGAGAGAGAGGAAGGCATCCCAGGCATGAGACTCTCCTTCGTCTTGTCCTCACACATTGTCATGCAAAGAGAAACAACATAGGGTAGAAATAGATGGGGATAGGGAGACAGGAGATGGGATTTTTAGGAGGGAAGTACCATCTAGAGGGCAGAAGATGAAGAAATAGTACAATTCCCACTTCTAATAGCCGCTTCAGGAAAAGCATCAGAAGAGCCCCAGACTCTGAAAACTATATTGAGTCATCTTTCCTGCATAAGATCTCAAATTTGACCAATAGGCAAGTGACCAAGGCAAGAACTGTGTAACAGAATTAGACTGGCCCCTTCAACCAAGCCAGTCCCTAGGGAACAGAAGAAGCCGCATTTCATGGTGGAAGGGGAGGTGGAGAGAGTTATGATGCTGTGTTCCACCAAAAGAGTGCAGACCCTTACCCTAACATAAAGTCTCATTCAGGAGGTAAGGGTCAGAGAATAAACAATTTTAGGGCCAACGAAGCCTAAGACAAGCCAAGAAAAAGAGAATTAGAACACCTGTAAGCAAAGCCTGAAAGAAAAAAACTAACATTAGAAATTCTGTAAGATTTGATGTAAGATCTTTAAAAGAAAAGAGTTTAGAAATAAAATAAGAGAGCTGGAGGGAAGAACTGGAAAAATGAGAGCTACTGAGGAAAGACTTAGAAGAAAGATTATCAACTTAGTGCAAGAAATATATAACCTTTCATAAGTAATCAGAAGTTCAGAAGAACCAAACATAAGGTAATGTTACCTTAATTATAAGTCCAATATTACAAAACCAGACAGTACTATTCAAAAGACCAAGTTAGTAAGCATTTCTTCAGTACTTACTAAATGCCAGATGCTGTGCTAAGCATTGAGGATACAAAGAAAGGATACAAAACACTCCCTGCTCTCAAATAGCACACAGTCCAATGGACCAAAGCTGAGTAGAAACTTTGAAATATAAACATGAGAGTCAAGTGAAACGTAAAAAGGTTAATGTAAGCATGTAAGCAGTCAAAAAGAGCTTTATAAGGATGAATTGTTGTTCAATTCTAATTGAAGGGCGATCGTACAAGTGTCTCTTCATGTCTCTAAGGGTCATGGAAATTACATATGACAAAACATAGGAGTGATTTTGTTATGTTTTGATGATTTTAAAGTAAGACAATAAATGGAGAAAATTATACGGAGGGGAGGGAAGAAGAGCAGAGGAAATGTGCCAATAGAAGATCCAGGAGATTTGGAAAAGGGATGCCACTTTAACATCTTTTATTTGAAGTGTCACAGGAGGGTAGAACACAGACTTGCTCCTATAAGGAGCTTGGCTTAGAAATATATTCAATAAAGAAACAGGAGTGGAAAAGGAAGAAAGGCAGTTCTTAAGGGGAGTCCAAGCTATATACAGTCATATTTATTTTTAATGCTCCAAATCACTAATAATTCAAAAAATGAAAATCAGAATAACTCTAAGGATGCAATTCACACCCATGAGAATGGCAAAGATGACCAAAACAAAAGGAAATGCTAGAGGGCCTGTGGGAAAATATATGCATTAATATACACTGTTGGTGGAGCTATGAGTTGGTAGCCATGTAGGAAAGCAATTTGGACCTTTTGACCCCAACCTAAACTCTGCATTCATTTTGGCCCCTAAAATGCCACTGCTACACTTATATGCCAAAGAGATCAAGAAAGAGGAAAATGTCGCATGTGAAAAAATATTTGTATCAGCTCTTTTTGCAGAGATAAAGAACTGGAAATTAAGGGGATCCAATATCATAAGGAATTTAGAAGAGAAGAACTCATGACCAAACAAGTGATAGAAGTGATAAGAAGGAATACCAAAAAATTAAATGGGCAATTTTTATTACATAAATTTTTTTTAAGTTTTTTTTCACAGATGAAAACCAATGAAAACCAACCAAAAATTAGAAAGGAAATAGGTAACTGGGAAATAAAATCTGCACTTATCTTTATGATAAAAGTTTCATAGCTGTGATCTATAAGAAATTGATTCAGATAGTCATATAATAGAAGACATTCCCTAATAGATCTAAACAGGCAATTTTATAAGGAAGAAAGCCAAGCTATCAATAATTATATGAGAAAATGGTCCAAATCCCTAGTAATTAGGGAAATATAAATTTAAAAAATTTGAGGTTCTGCCTTGTACTGTTAGATTGGCTAAAATGATGAAAGATGAAAATAATTGTTAAAGAGGCCACATTAATACAAGTATACTTATCTGCTGTGGATGGAGATGCAAACTGGTCCAGTTGTTCTGGAAAGACCTGAAAAGTCACCAAATTGTGCTTACTCTTGAACCTCCTGTGGTCCACGTTCCAGAAATATTTTTTAGAGTGGAAAATTACCCATAAGTACCAAAAATCTTTATAATAACCTTTTTTCTAATTGAAAAGAACTGGAAAATAGACTCCTATTTTTGGTGGGGGGAGGGAGATGACTGGGAAAATTGTGTTCTATGAGTGAAAGGGGATAAGTAGTTCTATGTAAAATGCGATGAAAGGCAGCATTTTGGAAAAACGTCTAAATATATTTATCAGCTGTTGCACAATGAATAGAACCAGGAAGACTATTTGTAAACAACATCATTGTAGAGACAAACAAGAGACTTAAGAATCCTGACCCATAATGCAATTACTACCACAATTTCTGAGAAATGATGTTTCCTGCTTTTTTTGTTTATAGACTAGTAATGAACTCAGGATACAGAATAATACTTACATTTTTGGAAACAGCCAACAGGCAGATGTTTTGTTATGAGTATTTATTACAACAATTCCCTGCCCCCCCCTTTTTCAGGAGTGGGTTGGGTTATAAAAGGAGGCATAGGGCAGCAAAAACAAGGAAAGAAAACAAGATGCGAAAGAGGATTGCTGAAGCACCTTTTAAAAAATACTCAGAAGGTGACAGAAATAAGACAGACAATACAATAGTATGGCTTCAGAACCTGGCACAAAATAAACACTTAACAAATACTGGTTTCCATAACTGCCATGGATTAAGAGTCTCCTCTACTATGAATGTCTCTCCTGACTTACTACTATTGGCTGCTTTTATTACAAAACTTTCCAGGCCATTATGTTTTATCAGTTCAATTTCTGATTTGTCCTCACCCTCTCTTGGGTTCTGTAAGTATCCTCATCATTGTCTTGACATTGTGTTTCCTATAAAATAGTCTGTTGGTAATGGTTTGCAGCCTACTCAGAGCCACCATATTCCCCTCCATTGTCCTTTGAATCCAAAACTTTAATTTTTTTAATAGACTGTGACATTTCATGACTTGCAGTCATACTGCAACATTCAAAGAAAGTTGTTGAAAAGATACTTCTTTTTTCAGGGAGATAGATGCTTGGGGTCATTAAAAGCATCTAGCAACTTGCCTAAAACAGAGTTCAGTCTATTCATTATCCTTTTGGAAAACCTGCCCAGAGTATATATGTGGGTTGTGAATAAGTGTGGACAGTAGGCGTTCCTAATCTGCTTGATTTCTTCCTGTATGGATATATAGGATGTGCTTTTCTTAGTACTTGTGGATCTCATTTAGAAGGCTTAGCAATGCTCTTGGATTGGGCCAACATCTGAGAGTCATAATATCTATAGGGAACTCTTTAATTGGAACTCTGTGCTGGACACACACCTTTTTTGGGGGGACAATGTGCAAGAAAGCAGACTAAAATGTGGTTTTTGGAATTTTTTTTTTGAGCCTGAACCAGGGAAAATTAATTAATGAGTGGTTGTATACTGCATTAAAATACTGTCAGGTAATCAACAAACATTTATTACACATCTGCTTTGTGTCCTATTATTTGGCATCCAGAGGGAATAGAAATGACAAGAGAAAAGAACTCAGGGTCCCTGAATAAAAGCCAAGCTGGAGCTATGAAAGGACTAACTTGTCCTAGTTATCACCACCAAAGTGTTTTCTCCAATGCACTGGTTAAGAAACATTACCAGTCCAATGAAGAGTCAGAACCTCATGAAGAAACTTCATCACGTTTATTAAAAATGTGCAGTAAATTATTGAGGAATTGCCAGTTTATAACCTAGAATATCACTAAATTCAGGGATAACATTTTAAATAGAGCACATTTGACCTTTAGAAGCTATCTTATTCATTACCATATTCTTGTTTGGTGCCAAAATAACAGGTTCCTTTTTTCTTTTACCTCTTACAGTCTTACACTGACTAAATTTTAAATTCCTTGCAAATATTTTGGAAGCTTAAGAAGGACACTGAGATGACAAAGATGATATTCAACATCATAACTTGGTGTCCGGGCCAAATGGCTCCTTTGAATGTTGATTAGTGTGGGTGGTTATGGCAGTACAAAGAAAAGGGGGGAGCTCTTTAATGTATTCTTCCTTCTGCTCTGTGGTTGCTGCTTCCAAACTTACAAAGAACATAATCATCAGGGAAACATCTCTGCCTTCCTTGGAGTTTTTATTTTTAAGCAGTCTGGTTTTCTTAGTGAAAATATTTTATTTTAGAATATATCTGTAAGACATTTTTTACTGCTCATAGGCCTGGAGAAATGTAGATTACCTCATGGCTCTTCAAATTTCCTTTCAATAGAATAGAATAAAGTAACTAGTCGGACAGGATTGGTGTATTTGAGATAGAGAAATAAGGTGGGGGGGGGGTGGAAGAATCTTTCCATTGCTTAAAAAAAAAAAAACAACCCAGCAACAGCCCTTTGTTTACACCCTAGCTTCTGCATTAGTCATAGTACCCTTCTCACATGTTGCCAGCAGACATGGGCTGAAGAACTAACAGCCATTTACAGTTTACAATGGGACTACAAAAATAGAGAGAGAAAAATGCTATATAAAGAAGTAGATTTTGTCCCTACATCCTTCAGGTTTTACATATTAAAATTAAAGACTAGCCATTGACTTACTGAAGGGTTTTGCTTATTTTTGTGCTCTGTTATACAGTAAATTTGAAGTTCTGTAGTGCTAGCATTGTTATATACTTCCCAGTGGTAAGGTGATAATCCTGATGTGATCAGAAAATTCTGATTTTTTAATGGCTGCATATACAATTCAAAATGGAAGCCAGTGAGAAACCAGCAATCTTGGTTCCATCTTTAATTTAAACAAATTCTGTTGGAGTTCAGGCATAGTGACCTGGCACTGTATTTGTATAAATGCTTTGAAGAGCCAAAGGATTATTTTTAATATTCAGAATTGATAGCATATACAATTATTCATTTTCACAAATTCTATTTTGAAAATAAAAATTTGAAAATTATTTGTCAGCCTATTTTTAAAATGTGAAGATACTTTTAAAAAATATGTAATGAATTAATCATGTTTATTTTTGTTTTTCAGACAAAAGTAATGTAAACTGGTTCATCAGTGAGAAAGATCTTGAGGTAAAATAAATTTCTATTAAATATTATAATAACATTCAAAGTTTATTTACATGAATCATATTTACCTTCATAGCTCTAAATGAAATCAATTTTTTTTACCGTAACATTAATTGAATTACACTAAAACCATAGACATTTTTTATCTTGAAGGGACCCTAAATATTGTACTTTGCTATCATTCCCCTCTAAGTCTCATTTCCTTCCTGTAAATTGCGGGAATTGGACTAAATAATTTCTAAGGACCATTCTAGCTCTAAATATTAAGATCTTGTTTATCTGGCCTAAACCTCTCACATATGAGTTAAGAAACTTAGGCTCTTTTCCTTACATGTCTTGATTAGTGGAATAAAATTCTGTGGTTTTTGGCATATGTATTACTATGGACTGTGTGGCTTGGCACTAATACTTTAACAAGACTGACACAGGAAATAACTGTTTCATCAGTGGAAGGAAATGGTTAGCCTATATTTAGGGTGTGACAGGTGTTTGTCGCTTTCAGATTAATAGCATTCATCTTGTTAAATGGTAGAATCATTTTATATTTTGATCGAGAAAGATTAAAGAATACTATTCAGACAGCTATGTAGATTTGAAGAAGTCTTTTAAAAATTAGATTTTTACTAAAAAATATGAAGAAAAGTGTTAGTCAGGAGTTATAAACTCCTCTGGAGTTTTGTGTGATGTCATCAATGTATTTTGCTCACTTTTTAGTTGAAGATATTTGGTTTGGGTTCCTTCAAAATAGGGGAATAAACCCATGGAAATAGAAGATTGTCATCAGTGTGAAGGCAATATGAAAAAAATCTTCATTAAAAACATTTAAATTTTTTTAACAATATTAATTATAAGCATATCTGGCAAATAGAGGGAATTGTTAACGAAGTCCTCAGAGGAAGAAACACATTGACACTTGGGTCAAGAAACTAGCAAAATGGGAAAACTAGGCACTTTGCCTAGACCCTACTAACTGTTAAAAGCCCCTAAAAGAGAAGTTTTATAGTAGAGGTAGAGCAATTTCAGTTGAATTAACAGAGTAAGAGAGAGCAGCAACAGTGTAAAGTTATGAATGAAGACCATGGAAGGGTCATTCTTAAAACATTTACTCAACAACTCTCCTTCACCAGCCTCCACACTCAGCAAGAATGTGCAGACCTTCCCAGAGACTCATACATAATCCCCATGTTGGGATTTGTTCCTGCCATAGGCACTTTGCTAGCACACCCAGCACCCCACAGCAAGTGACACTAATTCCCACCCCCTCCCAGGAGAAAGGGAAGCATTCTCCTGCCTCAGGTGTTTCTTTGTTTAAGAACCCCCAGGGTTGTCTAGAGTGCCATCATTCAATCTTGATAAAAGTGAGAGTAGCTAACTCAGTTTAGCCAGAGAAGTAGAAAAGGAGATATAAAGGAGGAACTGGAGAGGCCAGTGGACCAGTGTGAATAACTTACACCAGGCCTGAAGGAAAGGGGACTGAAACCCACTTGGGACCATAATGTGCTTCCAGAGGCCACTTAGGGCAGGAGCCAAAGCAGTGAAACCTAAATCAGCCAGTGTAGGAAGAAGCTGATTGTGCTTTACAATACAGCCCTGGAGGTATTACACACAACCAGAGGGGGAAGATTCAGAAAGTGAGTGACAGGAGAAAATATAAGGATAAATTAATGTAAAGACAAAGATTTTAAGAGGAAGAAATTCGATAAACCTAAAACATAAGCAAATAAATCAACAGAAAGTGCTGTAAACTGGAAGAAAGGATGACTACTAAATGGGCAGAAAGTTTTTTTTTTTAACAAATATAAGACAAAAGAATTCCACAGAAGCCTTTGGAATCCCAAGAGAGCATGGAATAACATTCAGAAATTCCAAAATGGTTCAGAAATTAACTCTATAAGAGAAGAATTTAGGAATTAATATTTGTTAGAAGTTGTAGCTATCAGTGCAGAAATAAAAACAATATTAGAGGGAAAAATACAAACAACTTTCTCCATGATGAAGAGTTTTTCCTAGGAAGAGAAAGAGTAACAGATTTGGAATATGAACATACTGAAATTAAGGAAAATATGGCAATAGAGAAGAAAATGACAACTGTATTAAAAGAACATATATCTGTAAGCTAGAGTCATTTACCTCAAATACAGGATATACCTACAGAAAAGTTAAAGTTTCCCTGAAGGATGAGGCAATTTCTTTTAAATACCTTAATATGGGAAATCATACAGGAAAATTATTCTGAACTTCTGAATATAGAAAACAAAGGGCAAATTGAAAGAATATGTTTCAAACTCCAAGATACATCCAGACTGAATAAATTTAGTGGTATCAGTGACAGATACTGCAAGTGACCAAGAGAAAGACATCCAAACATAAAAGAAAAGTTAACACAAAATTATTCCGCCCCTGTTTGAATCTGCAGGATGATACAGAATTATATATTCCAAAAAACTCCAACCTTTCAAATCTGAGCATAACACTAATGAAAAAAAATGTGAGACTAATCAAAAAAAAGAGTTCAAGTACTAAGGAACTGTAGTCAAGATCACACCAGACCTGGCAGCTTTTATTGTAAATTTAAAATCTTGGAATACTGTATTAAAAAAAGAAAAAGATGTGGGCATATTAAACAGAATAAATTATTCTGCAAAGCTTAATATAATCCTACCCGGGAAAAATAGATGTTTAATGAAATAGAAGACTTTCAGATATATTTGATGAAATGACCTGAGGTAAATGCAGAACTTTGAAATACAAAAAACAAAACTCAAAGAAATTGGACTGAACAGTTGGAAGGACTGATTGATACAAAATCCTAACACACTGAAAGGGTGAAGAAATAAGTATTTCTTCAGAACATTAATGTCTTCAAAAGGTATTGAGGAAATTAAATAAGAAAACTAGGGGACCTGTGGATGATTGGTTCTGCTCCAAGGATTTAAGGAGGGTAAAAGGAACACATTGGTATAAAAAGAAAGAATAATGCTGTGATGGTAATAGTATTAAGGAAAATAAATTTTCTGATCCTGAAGGATGAATTAAACGAAAAAGAAAAGATTTAGAAACTAAAGGGGTAGCCTTTCCATTGGGAAATAATTGAACATATGGTGATATATGAAGGTAATGGAATATTATCATGCCATAAGAAATGAGATGGTGTCAGAGAATCTTGGAAAGCATGAACTGATGCAGTGACTTGATTAAAACCAGGAGGTAAATTTATATGACCACATTGTAAAGAAAAACAACTTGGAGAGCTCTATGGCAAATTGTTTGCCATAAGAATATTGTTATTGTTTGTTGTTTCGGTAATATCTGACTCTTCACAGCCCTATTTGGGGTTTTCTTAGAAAAGATGCTAGAGTGGCGGAGTAGAAAGATGTACCTACTCTCTAGGTGTTCCCTCACAACCCATAAAATGACCCTAAACAAATTCTAGAGTAGCAGAAACCACAAAATGAGAGAGTGAAAGAGATTTCCAGCCCAAGGTACCCTGGCGGGCCAACAAGAAAGGTCTGCTGCACAGGGCATGGAGTGGAGTACAGCCCACAGAGCCCAGCCTAGCCTTGACCACGCAGCATCAGCAGGAACAGAATGGGAACAGGTCTCGGGGGCAGAATGCATGGCAGCAGCTGTGTTTCCCAGATCCCTCAACCCATAAATGCCAAAGATAGCTTCAAAGGTCTTTCCCCTGAAGTATTATACTCAGTTTTGCTGGGTAGGTGATTCTTGGTTTTAATTCTAGTTCTTTTGACTTCTGCAATATCATATTCCATCAAAGGAATCCTTCAATTCCTTAATGTAGAAGATGCTAGACCTTGTGTTATCCTGATTGTATTTCCACAATACTCAAATTGTTTCTCTCTGACTGCTTGCAATATTTTCTCCTTAACCTGGGAACTCTGGAATTTGGCTACAGTATTCCTTGGAGAAAGCTTTTTCACCTGGTTGAGAAGGGAGCAGGGTCCTCTCCTAGCCCTGATCCCAGGAGGCAGTGACAGCAGCTGCATCCATTTTGGGAGCCCGTAGCCTAACACCTCTGGGGAAATTGAGCCGCTGATCTGGGTCTCAGCCCTGAGTGGTGGTCCTGGGGTGAGGAAAAGTATTGGTGTGGTAGAGCTGGTGGAGGCTCTGGAAAGGGAATTCTATTTGGAAATCCTGGGCAGAAAAGCTTTGGTAGCTCCCAGACCAGAGCGCAGGCCAGAGTTTACTCCTCTCCCTTGATTGTGCCACCTTGGAGGAACTGAGAAGTTACAGGTCCCCAGAATATACCCTCCTCTTGACAAAGGACTCAAAAGTCAAGTAACTGACAGAGAAAATGCTCAGAAAGGGGGGAAAAATAAGAGTATAGAAGGCTACTTTCTTGGTGGACAGGTATTTTCCTTCATCCTTTTGAAGGAGAAAGAACAATGCCTACCATCAGAGGAAGACCCAAAAGTCAAAGCTTCTGCATCCAAAACCTCCGAAGTAAATATGCAGTGCTCTCAGGCCATGGAATAGCTCAAAAAGGATTTTGAAAGTCAAGTAAGAGAGGTGGAGGAAAAATTGGGAAAAGAAATGAGAGCAATAGAAGAAATTCATGAAAAGTGAGTCAACAGCTTGCTAAAGGAGAGCCCCCAAAAATGCTGAAGAAAATAACACCTTTAAAAATAGACTAACTCAAATAGCAAAAGAGGTCCAAAAAGCCAATGAGGAGAAGAATGCTTTAAAAAGCAGAATTAGGCAAATGGAAAAGGAGGTTCAGAAGTTCACTGAAGAAAATACTTCTTTAAAAATTAGAGTGGAGCAGATGGAAGTTAATGACTTTATGAGAAACCAAGAAATACAAAATAAAACCAAAAGAAGGAAAAAATTGAATACAATGCGAAATATCTCATTGGAAAAACAACTGACCTGGAAAATAGATCCAGGAGAGATAATTTAAAAATTATGGGGCTATCTGAAAGTCATGATCAGAAAAAAAGAGCCTAGACATCATCTTTTATGAAATTTTCAAGGAAAACTGTCCTGATATTCTGGAGCCAGAGGATAAAATAAATATTAGAAGAATCCATTTCCTGAAAGAGATCCAAAAAGAAAAACTCCTAGGAATATTGTAGCCAAATTCCAGAATTCCCAGGTTAAGGAGAAAATATTGCAAGCAGCCAGAGAGAAACAATTTGAGTATTGTGGAAATACAATCAGGATAACACAGCTTCTACACTAAGGGATCGAAGGGCTTGGAATATATTTCAGAGGTCAAAGGAGATAGGATTAAAACCAAGAATCACCTACCCAGCAAAACTGAGTATAATACTTAAGGGGAAAAAATTGTCTTTCAAAAAAACAGAGGACTTTCAAGTGTTTTTGATGAGAAGATCAGAGCTGAATAGAAAATTTGACTTTCAAACACAAGAATCAAGAGAAGCATGAAAAGCTAAACAGAAAAGAGAAATCATAAGGGACTTACTAAAGTTGAACTGTTTACATTCCTACATGGAAAGACAATATTTGTAACTCTTGAGACTTTTCCAAGCATTAGGGTAGTTGGAGGGATTTTATGTGTGTGTGTGTGTGTGTGTGTGTGTGTGTGTGTGTGTGTGTATAGACAGAGGGCACAGTGAATTGAATAAGAAGGGATGCTATCTAAAAAAATAAAATTAAGGTGTGAGAGAGGAATATATTGGAAGTAGAAAGGGAGAAATAGAATGGGGTAAATTATCTCTCATAAAAGAGGCAAGAAAAAGCTTTTTCAGTGGAGGGGAAAAGAAGGGAGGTAATAGGGAAAAAGTGAAGCTTACTTTCATCACATTTAACTTAAGGAGCGAATAACATGCACACTCAATTTGGTATGAAAATCTGTCTTATGCTACAGAAAAGTAGGGGAGAAAGGGGATAAGTGGGGTGGGAGATGATAGAAGGGAGGGCAGATGGGAGGAGGGAGTAATAAGAAGTAATCACTGTAGAGGAGGGACAAGGTCTAAAGAGAGAATAGAATAAATGGGGGGCAGGATAGGATGGAGCAAAATATAGTTAGTCTTTCCCAACATGACTATTATGGAAGTCTTTTGCAAAACTACACATATATAGCTTATATTGAATTGCTTGCCTTCTGAGTGGGGATGGGTGGGGAGAGAGGAAGGGGGAGAAGTTAGAACTCAAAGTTTAAGGAATGAATGTTTAGAATTGTTTTTGCATGCACCTGGGAAATAAAAAATACAGGTAATGGGTTGTAGAAACCTATCTTCCCCTACAAAAAAAGAGAGAAGATGGGGATAAGGGAAGGGAGGGGTGTGATAGAACGGAGAACAGATTGGGAGAAGGGGTAATCAGAATGCATGGTGTTTCAGAGTGAAGGAGGGGAGAGGTGGGGAGAAAATTTGGAACTCAAAATCTTAGGAAAATGAATGTTGAAAACCAAAAATAAGTAAAGGGGGAAAAAAGACAAAGTGCTAGAGCAGTTTGCCATTCCTTCTCTAGCTTATTTTTCAGATGAGGAAAATGAGGCAAGCAAAGTTAAGTGATTTTTCCAGCACCTCCCAGCTAGTAAGTGTCTCCGGCTGGATTTGAACTCAGGAAGATGAGTCTTCCTGACTCAGGCCTGTAACTACTATCCATTGACCTATTGCACACACACACCCTTCCCCTCCACCCCCAATAAAATATCTGACCAGTTTCTCTTCCAGCTTTTGCTCAAAGGCTGCTCTATTGATGGGTAAACCCAAGACCTCCCAAGTCAGCCCATTCTGTTCACTATATGAGGCCTTCCTCTATGTGCCTGCATTAATGACCAGCACCTTAAAACATCATTTCACACTGTGCACAAATTCAGGGAGGTATGACTGGACAACAGTGCAACACAAGAATTCTGAGTGTGTCACTAACTTAGGAACAATATTGATAAGAAAGAGAACATGAAGGTAGTAAACAAGATGTTGAAAGACTTGAGATCGTGCCCTACAAAGGTCAATTAAATGAGCGATTGAAGAGTTAGCTCTCTCCAGTGTGTGAGTAGATGTCATGGGAAAGACGCACTAAACTTACGTTATCTTCTTGGCTCCAGAGAGTAGAGCTAAGACTCGGTGGGTTTATGCTTGAGATAAGGACAACACGAAATTTCTTCATTGGAGTTACATCAAAACAGAATAGGCTAACTTGTACTCCACCAAACCCTTAGATCTTTTGCAGTAGAACTGTTGTCCATGCATCCCATAATATGCCAAAGTTGAGCTTTTTTGAATCTTACGTTTTGTTACTGGAGTGCACAAATGTTGTTCGTCTACTTACCCGAGAGAAACGGCGGAAGTTCTCGTCACATTTTCTGTTGTCCTAGGATCGTTACTTTGTATCTTGTTAATTAGGTACCTATGGACATTTGAGACTAGAGGTTTTGCTAGAATTTTGGAAGTCACTACCATTGTTATAATCTTACATTGTAAGATATTGTATCTAGCATAGTAGATACATGTAGGCAATTTTTTACTTTCTCCTTCCATTTCAGTTTAATGCCATTTTTATTAGGTATACAAGACTTTAGGGAAATAACTTTTTATCTACCTTGTTAGGTACATTCATTTTAAGCTGTATTGTTTTCTATTTTCCTGTCAAGGTAGTGGAATTTTGGTAAACTTAATATTTTTTTTTCTCTATACACCGTTTGGATTGCCTTTAATTTTTTAATATAATGGAAAATCCCAGGAAGTATTTTCTTTAGTTGAATGGGTTCATATGTCAGACTGCTACAAATCTTAATAAATAACAGAATTCTTTATTTTCTTTTTTTAGGCTCAAATAAGTAATAAAAGATCATCCGGTAAACGAACCAGATACTATTCAACTGACAAAAATGTCACCTGTAGAAATTGTGAAAAACGTGGTCATTTATCAAAAAACTGTCCTGTTCCACAGGTAAGTAAAATACCAAGTACTTCTTTCAAGGATATTATAATCAAAGAACTTGAGAGCTCCTCTGGGCTGACCAGATTGCAAGAATCTCTTGTGCAATGTCCCTTTTTTTATTATGGGGTATTTTAATGATTCTTTTTTATAACGAGCTGAAATCTGCATACTTGAAACTTTCAATAAATAGTTCCAGTTCTGCCCTTAGATATTAAAAAGTTAAGAATTAGAAAGAGCATTAGAATTTATCTAGCCCAGAGGTTCTTAACCAGACCTTGAACTTGTTTTAAAAAATATTTTGATGATTGTTTTTAAAAAGTTTCCTTTATAATTCTATGTATTTTATTTTATGCATATAAAAATACTATTTTAAGCAGTGGCCCAGAAGTTTCACTAGAGTCCATGAAAGAAAAAAGATTAATGACTCCTGATTTTAACTAGTCCAGCCTTACAAGACTGATTCCTGCCAACTACGTCATAGAGTTTTCCTGGCTCCTTGTCCAGTATTTATGCCTTTTAACATGAAGCCTTCTCGTTGTGCATGGAAATCTTTTGAATATTATTAAAATGCCTGTCATGTCTCCCTTTAGTTTTCTCTGTAGGCTAAGTAGCCTTTGTACTGGTGTTGTTGTTGTTTTTAAGTAAACATTTATGTAGCACATACTCCATGCCAGGCCCTGTGCTAAGCATCTTCCAATTACTATCTCATTGATCCTCACATAATCCTTGGGGGGAGGGGCTGTTACTATCCTCATTTTATGGTTGAAGAAACTGAGACAGAGAGAGGTTAGAGGATTTGCCCAGGATTACACAACCACTAAGTGTCTGAGGCTAGATTTAAACTCTGGTCTTCTGACTCTAGACCCAGCATTCTATCCACTGCACTTCCTGGCTCCCCTACTTCTCTACTTCTTTCATATTGTATGATTTTCAGCCCACTCAAATTCCTAATCATTTTACTATGGATAATATAGCCTATTAATTTCCCTGCAAGCTTTGTCTGACCACCCTCACCAGACTGAATGGAATTTAATGTTGTGATTCAATCAATGTAGCTTTAACTTTTTTTAGTAGTTGTGTCTAATTTGATCCTTGTCAAAATCTTATTTCAAAGTTTTTCACTTAAAAATATGCTAAGAATTTAATTAATATCGCATTAGAAGAATTTTGCTTCACACGTAATAAAAAGAGTATTCTATCTTACAAAAGTGCTTTTGAGAAATTTTATATCCTAAAACAATTACATGGATAAATGGATTTGGAACAGTATGTTAGACTACAGTCAAATTCATTTTAAAAATTTAATCTCAAGCTGATCTTCATGTCTCATAGTTTACCATTGCAAAATTCCTTCTCATAAGTCTTTAGACATTTAACACATTTACTGTTATATTTTATGTTCAGTTCTACTCTGTTCCCCTCCCCTCCTTTCTGCATATAAGGGGCTAAAATTCTTTCATATAACATTTTCTTCTCTACAGAAAGTACGTGCCTGTTGCCTGTGTGCTGAGAGAGGACATCTACAGTATGATTGCCCTGCTCGGTTTTGTTTAGATTGTTTTTTGCCTGCGTGTTACTCCCACAAATGCCTTGAAAGACCTTCATGGAAAAAACATTGTGAACGGTGTGATATGAAAGGTCACTATGCTGATGTGAGTATCCCATTTTATAAATCTATTTATTGGCCATTTCAAGGAGAATGAGAAAAATAGTTGTGTCTATTTCCAGTATAATTCTATTTTCCCTTATAGCTTTCTTCCTTCCTTTTTATGATACATGGAAGGATTTATCCTATGAACTGGATCAAGTGAAGCTGAGGACTGACTTTGTAAGTCAGTATTCCATAATGCCTAGAGTCCTAGTCTTGGAGTCAAAGAAGACCTAGGTTCATATCTTGCCCTCACACATGCACTTAGTGGTCTGAGCAAGTCACTCAGTCCCTCATCTGAAAACTGAGGGAGCTGGTGAAGATGAACTTAAATAGTCTTTCCAGTTCTGAGTCTTTGATCCTTATGGTCACTAGGAAAGGTTTCTTCAGTTCAGTTCAACAGATGTTAGAAGAGTTAAGTCTCTGTAACTGAATCTTGAAGGATCAGAAGATGATGGATTGAGAGCTGGAAGGGGAAGCTGGAATCTAGATGAGGAGTTTTGGGCCTTTTTTATGTCATGGACCTCTTGGGCAGTCTGAGGAAGTCTAGAGACCCCTTCTTAAATGATATTTTTAGGATTACAAAGGAAACCAATTATTGAAATAGAATTATCAAAAAAAGAACTTTTTTGAGTTTAGAGACCTCAGGTTAAGAAGCTCCAACCTTTTATTTCCTCACCCAATAGTATTTAATTGCTTCCAATTACATGTAAAGATATTTTTTAACATTCATATTTGTAAAATGTTGAGTTCCAAGTTTTTCTCCCTCCCTTCCCTCCCCTCTTCCCAAGACAGGAAGCAGTCTGGTGTAGATTATACATGTACAATCGTGTTAAACCTATGTCCTCATTAGTCATGCTGCGAAAGAAGAATCAGAACAAAAGGGGAAAACCATGAGATAGAAAAACCGAAAAGAGTGAGAATAGTACGCTTCAAGATCTTTCTCTGCATATGGATAGCATTTTCCATCATGAGCCTTTGGAATTGTTTTGGAGTATTTTATTGCTGAGAAAAGCTAAGTCCGTCATAGTTGATCATTGCACAATGTTAAGAAGCTCCAATATTAGTCTGACTTGCCACTCCCAAAACCAGTGCTTTTAACCCTTCGTCAAGACAAAACTGTGATTGTTAAGTTAGGAATGGTATGGTCAGATTGATGTTCTGTACTTCTGCATTAATTACTAGCTCATCAGGTTATAAAATAAACCCGCAGACTTCAGCAGCATTTCTATTTATAATAATAGCAGTAACACTCGTAGCAAAGGAAATACCATTCATAAAGACTAAAAATGCATGAAATGTCTGGGAGTCAGTTTATTAAAGCACCCTGAGAACCTGAAATATAATTACAAAATGTTCCTTTGAATAAAGTACACCTTAAGTACTTGAAGAGATAATTAATACTCATGGCTGAGCCATGCTATTATAATAAAAATGGCAATTCTGTGAGAATTACTCACCGTTATAGTGCTTTGCCAATTAAACTACCAAGGGAATATTTTAAAGAGCTAGACAAAATGATAACAGTTTATTTGAAAGAGTAAAAAGATCTAGAATATCTAGGGAAATAATGAGGAAAAGAGATTGGAAAAGGAAGAATAGAACTTCCAGATCTTAAACCATATTAAATTAGTAATTATAAAAAAATCCTCTTGGTACTAGTTAAAAAATAGAAAAGTAGATCAGTGGAATAGAGAGGACAAAAGAATCAAGTATTTTAACTCAGTAATTCAGTGTTTGATAAACTTGAAAAAATTATTCAGAGAAGAATAAATAGTATGGTAGAACTTGCCAAAGCTTATGCTTCACTGGCATCTTTGAAAACCAATGTTCACTTCCCTGCCATAGTAAGGCATTGGTCTAGCGCTTTTTGCTAGCCATGGAGAGACTCTGTAGAGCCAGAGGTAACTATAACAATATTAATTTGGACAGAGGTTTGGAATCTCAAGAGAATTAATAAAGAGTATATGAACAAATTATACTATAAAGTGTAGTAGTCATCAAAACTACTTGTTACTGATTAAAAAATAGATCAGTGGCACAGATTAGATAAAGACGAAACAGACAATTATTGTGACAAACATGATGAAAGAAGGACACAAAAACGAATGCAGCATGCACAGCAATTATAACAATGTAAATGGAAAGACCAGTAACAACCAGTAACACAGACAATAATAATAAATAAGACAACCTTTAATGCTTTGTGATTCCAGTGACTGAGTTTGGCCCTAGAGAAGAGAAGCAGAGACAAGGGAAGGATGAATGTAAAGCATTGCACTGTCAGACTTGGTTAATTTTTTTGTTGTTACAAGTTTTGTTCATCTACTTTTTTTCCCTTCACTTTTTATTTTTGTTACAAAGTATATCTACCTAGGTAGGAGAGGTGGGAAAGATATATTTGGAAAAGAGGAGATGTTAAGGTAAAGATATCAGTTTAAAAAAAAAAACTATCTTTTTTAAAAAAAGATGGTTCTGGAAAATATGACAAATTCTTCTGTCCTCAGCCAAAGGTAGGGGATTGCTAGGGCATATTTCTTGTTTTGTCATATGTGTCCATTGGGTAGTTTTTGTTTCTGATGTTTGTTATGGGAAGGTATTTAAATTTGATCCTCCCCAATCTAAAACTGTAACATAACAAGTAGTAGTAGTAACATAGCATAGAGTTGTAGTGTAGCTCTTAAACTGGAGGGGACCTTAGAGGTCATCTAGTCCAGCCTTCTCATATTGCATATGAGAAAACTGATGCCTAAGATGTTTAAGAGACTTGCTCAGGGTCATATAGGTAGTAATAGTCCAAAGCAGGATTTCAGTCTAGACACTCTGATTCTAGAGATAATGTTCTTTCTGATGATTTGTAGGATAAAGTATCTGAATTTTATCACATTCTGCACAGTTTCCAACATTGATGTAACTGTACATGTTTCATGGATTTCCTGTGAGATAATATGAGTATCCTGTAGACTACAGCAATATATTCAGAAAAGTAGCTAGATGAAGTAAAGGGGTTTGGGATTCAAGGAGTTGGGAGGGGATAATTGCCTGATTTAATGAAAAGACTAAATTATATTAAAATAAAAAGAAGTTTATTATTTCAAATATAGCATGTATTATAAGCAATATAATTATTTCATGATCAGAAATACTGTTCTCCCAAATCCAAATTTTCCATTTTCTATCAGATACCACCATTTTTCCAGTCATTCAGGTTAACCTTTATGTCATCTTTAACTCCTCACTTTTCCAGTATAACAATATAGTTAAAACTCAGTCATGTAAAATAAAGAATTAATTGTTGCACCTAAAAATTGAAATCATATTGTAAAGTCCTTAATGTCTTAAACCTTTAGTGTGGAGGAGGCTCTGATTAGAGACAATTTTCCTTGCTTAAAATGAGTAAAATCTTGAAAATTCAGAGCAGAATAATTAACAAAATTCAAAAAGGTCTTAAAAATCATAACTAGCCTCCTACCTTCCCCTTTTAAGTACAGAAGAAGTGTGTATATATACCATTCTTGAATTGTGCCCTGTTCCTTATTAATAATCTGAATTAAGAAATGTTACCTGTATAAAGAGCTCAGCCCCTACCTTCAGTTTGTTTCTCAAAAGATAGTAGGAGCAGTAAAGAGCCGTCATTATAGTACATCTCTGAAATATCAGAAATCCTCAGAAGAATAAAACTGTTAAGAGGGTGGAGCCAAGATGGCAGAGTAGAAGGACACATATATACAGGGTCTCCCCACACAGCCCATAAAATACCTGTAGAGAGGGACTTTCAACAAATTCTGGACTAGCAGAAGTGGAGAACAACAGATGGAGGAGATTTCCAGCCCACGGTGACCTGAAAGACCCATGGGAAATGTTAGTTTCACCGGACACAGAGCAGAGCCCAGCCTGGCCTTGGCTGCGCTGGGTGGCTCATGAACAGCCCTCAGGGGTGGAATCTCCAGTCGCGGAATCCCCAGTCCCAGTAGCAGCAAGTTCCCAGATCCCTCAACCCACAGGCACCAAAGGTCTGTGACGGGGTATTTTCAGCTGACCAGAAAGGGAGAAGGGCCTTCCCATAGCTCCGGCAGCAGGCAGCGGCCACAGAGGCTGCACAGTAGCCCGTGTGGACTGCTCCATTGTTAGAGTGTAAAAACTCCTGGGAGGCACTGAAGAGCTGAGTCTTACCTCAGCCCTGTGTGGAGGCCCTGGCTAAGCTGGTCTTTGTCTCAAACTGAATGGTGGCCCTGCCCATCCAGCTTATCTGAAAATCAGCCCCCAGTGCTGACTTGGGAACTGGAGGCTAAGTGGCTGTGGAGAGGAACCTCTGCTAAGGTTCTGGGCACAAAAATCCATCTCTGCATCCAGGGCAGTACACGCTTGATTGTTCCACCCTGGAGGAACTGAGATCTCACAGATCCCCAGAGTATACCCTACTCTTCACAAAGGACCCAAAAGTCAAGTAACTGGTTGGGAAAATGCCCAAAAAAGGGGAAAAAAAATAAGACTATAGAAGGTTACTTTCTTGGTGAACAGATATCTTCTTCCATCCTTTCAGATGAGGAAGAACAATGCTTACCATCAGGGAAAGACATAAAAGTCAAGGCTTCTAAATCCCAAACATCCAAAATAAATATTCAATTGGCTCAGACCATGGAAGATCTCAAAAAGGATTTTGAAGATCAAGTAAGAGGGGTGGAGGAAAAACTGGGAAGAGAAATGAGAGAGATGCAAGAAAAGCATGAAAAGCAGGTCAACACCTGGCTAAAGGAGACCCAAAAAAATGCTGAAGAAAGTAATACCTTGAAAAATAGGCTAACTCAATTGGCAAAAGAGGTTCAAAAAGCCAACGAGGAGAAGAATGCTTTCAAAAGCAGAATTAGTCAAATGGAAAAGGAGGTTCAAAAGCTCACTGAAGAAAATAGTTCTTTCAAAATCAGAATGGAACAGATGGAGGCCAATGACTTTAGGACAAACCAAGAAATTATAAAACAAAACCAAAAGAATGAAAAAAATGGAAGATAATGTGAAATATCTCATTGGAAAAACAACTGACCTGGAAAATAGATCCAGGAGAGACAGTTTAAAAATTATGGGACTACCTGAAAGCCAAAAAAAGAGCCTAGACATCATCTTTCATGAAATTATCAAGGAAAAATGCCCTGATATTCTAGAACCAGGGGGCAAAATCAATATTGAAAGAATCCACCAATCCCCTCCTGAAAGAGATCCTAAAAGAGAAACTCCTAGGAACACTATGGACAAATTCCAGAGTTCCCAGGTCAAGGAGAAAATACTACAAGTAGCTAGAAAGAAACAATTCCAGTACTGTGGAAATACCATCAGGATAACACAAGATCTAGCACCTTCTACATTAAGAGATCGAAGGGCATGGAATAGGATATTCCAGAAGTCAAAGGAACTAGAACTAAAACCGAGGATCACCTACCCAGCAAAACTGAGTATAATACTTCAGGGGAAAAAATGGTCTTTCAATGAAATGGAGGACTTTCAAGCATTCTTGATGAAAAGACCAGAGCTGAAAAGAAAATCTGACTTTCAAACACAAGAATCAAGAGAAGCATGAAAAGGTAAACACCAATGAGAAGTCATAAGGGACTTAATAGTAAGTTGAACTGTTTACATTCCTACATGGAAAGACAATATTTGTAACTCTTGGAACTGTTTTCAGTATCTGGGTAGTTGGTGGGATCACACACACACACACACACACACACACACACACACACAGCACAGGGTGAATTGAATAGGATGGGATCATATCTTAAAATAATGAAATTAAGCAGTGAAAGAGAAATATATTGGGAGGAGAAAGGGAGAAATGAAATGGGGCAAATTATCTCTCATGAAAGAGGCAAGTAAAAGACTTTTCAGTGGAGGGAAAAAGGGGGGAGGTGAGAGAAAAAAACATGAAGTTTACTCTCATCACATTTAACTAAAGGAAGGAACAAAATGCACACTTATTTTGGTATGAAAACCTATCTTACAATATAGGATAGTGGGGGAGAAGGGGATAAGCAGGGTGGGGGGCATAATGGAAGGGAGGGCAGTGGGAGGAGGGAGCAATCTTGGGGAGGGAAGGATCAAAAGAGAGAATAGAAGAAACGTGGGGAAGGATAGGATGGAAGGAAATATAGTTAGTCTTACACAACACAACTATTATGAAAGTCATTTGCAAAACTACACAGATATGGCCTATATTGAATTGCCTGCCTTCCCAAAGGGAATGGGTGGGGAGGGAGGGATGGGGAGAAGTTGGGACTCAAAGTTTTAGGAACAACTGTTGAGTATTGTTCTTGCTACTAGGAAATAAGAAATACAGGTAATGGGGAATAGAAATTTATCTTGCCCTTCAGGACAAAAGAGAAGATGGGGATAAAGGAAAGGAGGGATGTTAGAAGGGAGGACAGATTGGTGATAGGGATAATTAGAATGTTCATTGTTTTGGGGTGGGGGAGGGGAGAAATGGGGAGAAAATTTGGAACCCAAAAGTTTGTGGAAATGAATGTTGAAAACTTAAATAAATTTAAATACAGGAAAAAAAGGGTTGCATTTTTTTCATATTTTACAAATCTCTTTAATTGTTTTAATAGACAAGATTTGGATCCTCATATCAGCTTCTACATTATGTGTGTGTGTGGACCTCATATAGCTACGTAGTTGGAAAAGAGAAGTTATTTCATTTGTCTGCCTCAGTTTCCTCATCTGTAAAATGAGAATAATAAGACTTCTCAGGGTTGTTGTGGGGAGTAAATGGGATAATCCTTTTAAAGCGTGCAGCACAGTCCCTGGCACAAAGTCAGTGCTATTTAAATGTTTGCTATTATTATTGTTAAAAAATAAGTTTCTGTTGATATCTTTGTTTTTTATCATCGTGGTTTTCCCTAGTATCACTCCTTCCCTTCCCAGACAACCATTCCATATAACAAATTTTATTTATGCATATGTACATATATTTAAAGCCAAACAAATAAAAACAAAAAGAAGAAAAAAATCAACTCAGGTCTTGAGTTCAAAAATAGGTGCAATGAACAACATCTGTGTACTTCCATGTGTGTGAAGGAGTGGGTTGGGAAAGTCATTTCCTTTCTCTTCTTATTTATAATTTTGCAACATTCACTTTTGATATGATGATGTGTGGTTGTTTTGTTTACATTGGTAAAAGTCATTATGTATATATATTTTGGCTCTGCTTTTATTACTCTGTACCAGTTAATGTAGATCTGTCCATGCTTTTCTGTATTCATTACATTCAAAATTTTTACATTAAAGTAAAACTGCATTCACTTAACATAATTTGCTTTAGGTGTTCCCCAACCGATGGATATTTACTATGTTTCCAGTTCTTTGCAATAAAAAAAATCGTTGATATAAATGTTTCAGTGAATATGGAGACTTTTTCTTGGCATCCTTGGGGCATAAGCCCTGTAATGGAATCTGTGGTTCAAAGGGTATGGACATTTTAGTTAATCTATTTGCATAATTTCAAACTGATTTCCAAAATGCTTGTACTATGACACTCTACCAAAAAAGTACATGTGTCTATGTTCTCACACTAACGTTGCAAACTGACAATTTTTTTCATGTTTGTCAATTTGAAAGGTATGAGCTGAAACCTCAGTGTTGTTTTGACTTGCGTTTATATTATTATTAGTGATCTGAAACATTCTTTGAGGTAACTGTTAACACTTCATAATTCTTCTGAGAACTGTTTGTTCATATCCTCTGACAACTTATCTAATGATAGGGAAAGGCTCCTAATCAGATTCATACACGCACATGCTACTGAGTTCAGATGATAGTAAGGGAAGTGTCAGCTACCCCTATCTCACTTCTTTAGCTGTCTACTTGTAAATCCTGTTTATGTAAGATAATTTTCCCCAACCTTTCTCTTCCTTCTCCCCAATATATTCTTCTTCTCTTTTTATTATTCTCCTAAGATCAAGACATATCAGATAAACTCAGAGATCCTGTCTACTTAGACTCCCTCTATGATCCTGGTGGATGACAGAGTTCAGACAGGGCACAGGTTATCATCTCCCCAAATCTGGATGTAAAGAAATCTGTTTATTCCTTTAAGGTTGTTCAGTCATATTTACCATTTAATGTTTCTTTTAACACTTGTTTGAACTTCAAAGTTTCTATGTAGTTCTGTTCTTTTCATGAGGAATGCTTGGAAGTCCTCTATTTCACTATAGATCCTTTCCTCCTTTCCATCCCTTGGGCCCTCAGAAGGCTTACATGCAACTGTACTGATCAAATTATACATGGCAAGGCTGTAAACCTGTATTCACTGCCTTCTTGAATATTGTATTCCAAGGTCTCTGATTATTTTGCCTTCTTTTCTTTTAAATATAGAATGAGAAAAAAACAAAACACTGCCATGTGCACAGCAGACCATAAGAGAGAATTCATTATAAAACAATAAATTTCCATTTCAAGAAAACCTGTATAGTAAGTACTACACATTGTTTTCACAACTACCTAGCTTTTCTTTGCATCCTTGTTGGTTTTCTTTTGTTCTCTGCTATGCACTTTTTTCTTTATTTTTTCCCTTCCCCCTCCACTTTCACCCTAAAGAAGGCTACAATTAAGTATAGATATGTATGTATATATACATATATATATATACACACATAGATAGCTACAAACATACACATATGCATTCATACACATATTTGTAAGACCATACTTATTTCTACTTGTCATGTTTCTCTGAAGGTGGGTAGCTTCTTCCTTCATAGGTCCAAGTCTTTCTATGTTTTTGTAAATCAACCAGCTCCTCATTTCCTACACCACAGCAGTATTCCAACCCAATCACATCCTATCTGAAAGACTGTCTATGAAAGTTTGCCCCCAATTTTCTGCATTCCTTCTATTTTCAGCTACAAAGGTTTTATTTATACAAGCAAATTTTAATTTAAAATAACTGAAATTATCCTTTTTACATTTTCAACAATGCTCTCCCTTATACTATAGTTTAAGGTCTCATACTGCTGAATCTACTTCCTTTACATCTTTTTTTTTTCCTGGTTTCTTTGAAGTTCCTGAACTTTTGCTCTTTCAAATGAACTTACCATTTTCTTCTAACTCAGTAAGAGTTTTTTAAAGTAATTTAATTAGGATGATAATGAATAAATAGATTAGTTAGGTAAAACTTATTTTAAAAATCATATTGGGTTTACATACTCATGAACAATAAATACTACTTCAATTACTTAGATATGAGTTTATCTGTATAAAAAGTGTGCTCATATTAGTTCCTGTGTCTGTTCTGGCACTTAAATAGTCTAAAACAATACTGAATAATATTGACACATAGTAGAGTTTCTCTATTTTTCACTTGTGATTAAATCTATTTTAACCTCGACTTCGTCTGAGATCATGATTACTAGCCCTGATTTTTTACACAATAATAAATTTTACTCCTGCCCTTTATTTTATCTTTGTGTATATCTCTCACTTTTGTTTCCTGAAAGCAACATTGTTGAATTCAAATTTTTAATCTGCTACCCATTTCCCTTTCATAGGGGAAGTTCGTCCCATTCATATTCTAAGCTACCATTACTGGTGTATTTTCTTCCTTTCTATTTTTCCTCACTATCTTCATCTTATTTACCCTATATCTCCTCACTTCTCTGCTTTATTTCTACCAACCACCTTACGCTCCCATTCCTTAACTTACGTACCCCTCTAAAAGTCCCTCCTTTATCCTCTCTGCCTGCCCTATCCCTTTGCCCTCATTTCTTTCTGAAGACTTTTAAACACACATGCACATCCCTTTAACCTGTTTCCAATGAGAGTAAGGTTCCAGCACTACCTGCTCTCCCCCGACTTTTTTCCTTTTATGCCTTATTTATGAGATAATATTCCTTTTTTTAAATCTCTCCTTAGGTTTATTTTTTAATAATCATCTCATCATATTCAACTGAGTCCAAGCCTTTCTTTCAAACTACCCAAATAATAATGAAAATTATAAAAATATAGCTCATATTTTCACACATACAAAGTAAACAATTTGACCTTAATGAGCCCCTTATAATTAGTCTTTAATGTTTACCTTATATTTTTCGTGGATGTTATAGTCAAATTTTCCTTTAAGTTCTGAGGTTTCTGTCACAAAAACCTGTCAGTCTTTCAGTTCACTAAATGTCCATTTTTTTTTCCATTCAGGATTATACTTAACTTTCCTTACTCTTGGCTGTAATCCCAGCTCTTCTGCTCTATGAAATACAGAATTCCAAGATCTACGGTCCTTCAGCATAATAAGGTCTTATGTAATCCTTATTATAGCTCCATGATACTTAAATTATTTTTTTCTTGTTGCTTCCAATATTTTCTCCTTAACCTTGGAGCTTTGAAACCTGGCTGTGGTATTTCTGTAAGTTTTTCGCCTGGGATCTGTATCAGGTGGTAATCAGTGAATTCTTTTCTATTTTTGCTTTCTATTTCAGGGCAATTTTCCTTTATAATTCCCTGTAATACCATATTTAAGATTCTTTTTTTAATTATAATTTTCAGGTAGTCTCACTATTCTTACATCATTTCTCCTTGATGTGTTCTCCAGATCAGCTGTTTTTCTGATGAGAGGTTTCACATTCTCTACTTTTTCATTCTTTTGATTTTGTTTTATGATTTCTTGCCAACTTAGAATGTCATTAGCTTTCCTTTGTTCAATTCTAGTTTTCAAGGAATTATTTTCTTCCTTAAGCTTTTGATTATTTCAGGTTGGCTGACTTTCTTTTCATAATTTTCTTGGATTGCTATTAATATTTTTCTAATTTTTTCCTCAATATTTCTTATTTGATTTTTAAAGTCCTTTCTAACTTCTTCCAAGAACTCTTTCTGTCCTTGGGACCATGTGACATTTCTCATTTGGAAAAAAAAAGGGTGGCTTTTTTAGTTCCATTATTTTCCTCTGAATATGAACTCAGATGTTCTCTATCCCCACAGCAACTATCTATGGTTGGGTGTGTTCTCCTTTACTCATTTTTATCTCTTTATTTTTTTGTTTTATTTTGTTTTTAGCAGCTATTAGTGTAATCCAATTGTAGTCCTGAGGAATAGGGAAAGATGTCCCAAGTCTCAGGTTCTTCTCACTTGTATTTTCTGAGGTCTCTCTTGGCTCTCCACTCCACTCCTAAGCCATGACTAGGGCCCTCAGCCTCACTGTCCTGCAAATGATCTTGCTCCCTGCAGTCCTTCTGGTAGTTGCAAATTACAGCTGTCCTCTCTGCCCTGGAACTGAAACAAGAGACTTTGTTCTCCTGCAAGGGCCCACAGCCAAGAGGGTCCCAGGCCCTTGCTACTGTACTCACTAGGTGTGTGCTAGCTCCTTCTCCCTGAAGCCACAGTCCAGATACATGTGGTCAGCATAGCTGTTTTTGGTATTCCTCAACAGGGTAAGGTCCTTCAATATCTTTCTACTCAGCTGTCAGACCCACCACACTGTCTGCAAAATGAATGTTTCTAAGGCTGAGATCACCTCTAACAAAATGACTCAACAACAACAGCTTCTCACTCTAAATCCAGCGTTCTTTCTAATATACCATACTACCAAGTTTCTGATCAAATTTCAATATTCTTTATTTAGTGATTTTGGAAGGGTTCCAGTGAATTTTTAATTCCTAATTCTGGGATTTATTCCCTATACAATGAATACATGCCACTCCCATTAACATTACTATGATTTCTGCAAGCATATATTAAGGAATTCTAGACCTTCAGGCCCTGAAATAGACTATGTCCTTGGAGTCAATCTGGTCTCTCAGGTAAGAAACATTTTATAAAATCTATTCAAGAATTATATTTATTAAACAAATTAATCTTTCAATATTATGTTTAAATAATATTAAAAATGTGAAAGAAATTGGCAAAAATAGGCATATTCAAATTAAGAATTAAATTTTACTCTCAAAGGCACGTAAGAGCTTTCTCATCTATGTCAATGAAAAGAACATATTATCTCTAAAGGTAAAAAACTGATTCCTTATAACAACAAGTTGCTTTCTGACATTTTATTTTCAATGGTGATGTTTTCTAGTCATTGTTAGTCCTCTTGGAACTTGGTGCTTCTTGTTATACCACATAATTGGAAACAAAGTGATGCTCATCAATTCGGGAATGTAATGTAGTATCATTTTGCTTTAAGAAGTGATGAAAATGATATATTCACAGAAACCTAGGAAGACTTATGTGAATGGATGCAGCGTAGTAAATGAACTGGGAGAATAATTTATATTACCACAATATAAAGGAAAACAACTATTTAAACCTTATAAAGCTGGCTCTGTTTAGTTTGATGATTTCTATATCCTAAGAAGTCACACTAAGGATGCATGTTCATAATTTAGTTTACTGGATCTGACTGCCTGCATAAGATGCAGGTAGGGGTCTTTCGGCTCTGGTTGGGACATTTACTCACAATTTTATCCTACTGTGAATTGCTTCAGAATGTGATACTGTTGTGTAATGGGAGACTGACCAACAACATGAATGTGAATAACCTAACTTTGGGAAGAAAAATATTTGGGTGAAGAAAGGACTGACAGTAAGACTTAATATTTCTTTTTGTTAGAGATGCTTATTCTGGGGCCTGGTTCTCAAGTACTTCCATTTTCAAATCTGACTGACATAAATGAGCAAATGCAGAAAGCTTATTGCAGTAGTAAATAAAATGGGTTTTACTTGTCCAGCTAGGTAGAAGCTAATTCTAATAGCTTAGGTAGAATCCTAATAGCTACTTAGCTTTCTGTTAGTGCTTTAAGCATTCATATTATTTCAGTATTGACAATTCTCTTTTTTTAAACTCAGCCTCCCCCCCACCTCCTACACCTCTACTGGAAATATGATTCTGTATAGGGAGCTCCCAATGGGAAGCAACCACTGCCAATAAAAATTAATACCTTTTCTACAACTTGTGATTTTAAGAGGGGTACCTGGGGCACACACTAAGAGGTTAGGTGAATTGCCCATGACCACAAAGCCAGAAGGTATCATGGGCAGGACATGAATCCAGATCTTCCTGGCTCTAAGGCCAGTTCTCCATACACTAAATCATGATGTTTCTTTTTTTTTCTCTCATATTTTCTTAAAATAAAAAATAACCAACTCCAGGAAACACGGGAAATAATTAAATATGAAAAAACCAACATATGGTTTAAATACTTAAACAGGATTATTATGAAAAGAAGACTCACTTGGGAAAAGGGTGGGGCTAAAAATAAATATAAACTGACTTAAAAAAGTCAATAAGAAAAAAACATTAAAACAAATGGATATTCACTCAATGTTCAAAAATTTTGCATACTACTGGCACATTTAACTAACCATACGATAATCACATAAGCATTTAAAGATGGAAATGGGAAGAGGAAAATAGACAAAAACTGGAACAAATACATCAGCATTTCTGTAACAATAGCAGAAATGCCCTATTTTAATATTGGAATCTGGATTAGGACTACATGAGAATGCAGAAATCACACTAAAGAAGATAAAGGACAGGGAAGGAAGGAGAGCTTTAACTTGGTATTCTGTGCTGGAGGCCACAATTCTGCAAGTTCTCCATCAGATGATTTTTTAAGATATTTCAAAGTACAAGATAACAAAGTAAAGAAAAAAATTTGACAGTATTACTATCAAGAAAAGGCTATGTCTCAATAACTACTGATCTATATGCCTGTGGTCTCTTCTATACAAACATTTTTACAAGAGTGAACTGCAGGTGTATTAAGGGACATTCTTGACAAAAGTGTGAGCAGGAAGGGGCAATTGTTCACAACCAGTTTTCTATGATAGACCACATTTCCATAGTCTTAGAAGTAGCTGAAATAGGCCAGCAGATTTCATTATATTTAATGCTGGTTTCACTATAAAAAGCAAAGGACTCAGTAAAACACAACCTTAAAAGCTTATCTAACAAGGTGTCACGGTCATACAGCTTTCTTTGACAGACACAAAGTGAGAACTTTGTTCAATCATTCCTTGATTGTCAATTACGGCAGAAATAAGGGAAAGCTATGACTGCGCAAGTTATTTGCTCCTTTCATAAAGATGCACAGGTTCCAAATGGAAGAGGGATTCTTTATCAGTGAGGTCCTCCAAGAGTTCCAGTCTGAAGATGACAGTGTTGCCAAATACAGTCTCCTTCATGAGATCTCTAACTACTCAAAGTTGGTCTAATGATACATGTGGGACAAACAAAGTAAGTCAATGTATACTATATTGTTTAGATGATGAAATGTAATATGGCCAGTACGGTGACTTAGTCCATCTGCGTATGTCTATGTGTGAATGTGTGTATAATAACACATCACAGATGGATGGAGAGCTGAAGCCACAATCAAATAAGTGAGTATATGGACCGCATTTGGGAAACTGCTTTTGGCAACCCCAAGCTGTTCTTTGACACTAGGGACATCCTTTATATTTTTTAAACACCTATTTTCTACAAATCACAATTCACTGTGATTGTGGGGTGGAGCCAAGATGGCAGAATAAAAAGATGGACCTGCTCTAGCTCTCCCCCTATAGCCCATAAAATACCTGTAAAAATGACTCTAAACAAATTCTAAAGCAACAGAAACTACCAAATGACAGAGTGAAACAGATTTCCAGCCCAAGACAGCCTGGAAGGGTCTATTGCACCAGGTTCAGAACGGAGCGTAGCCCAGCCTGGGCCATATGGCACAGACAGGACTGTAGCAGACTTCAGGGTACAGGAATCACAGGCAGCGGCTGTGGTTTCCAGATTTCTCAACCCATGAATGCCAAAAACAGCTTCAAAGGTAAGAAAGCTCTTTTACCTAGGTAAGAGAGGAGTACAGTGTAGCTCCAGTCCCAGGGTGGTAGCAGCCACTGTGGCTCAGTGTCCACTTTTGGAGCCCTAAGCCTAAAGACCCTGGGGGAATCGAGCTGCTAATCTGGATCTCTGTCCTGAGTGGTGGTCCTGGGGTGAGGAGGAAAAACTGGCATTGGTGTGGTGGAGCTGGTGGTGGTTGTGGAGAGGGAATCCCTTGCAATTCCAGGACAGAAAAGAGTGCTTGTGGTTGCTTATAGACCAGAGTGCAGGTCAGGAGAGGAATAAACTCCTCTCCCTTAATTGTGCCACCTTGGAGGAACTGAGAAATTACAGGTCTCTAGAGCTATCTCAGAGAACAGCTGCACAAAACCTCTGAAGCCTAGGGTAGTATGCTCTCCACTTGACAAAGGACTCAAAAGTCAAGTAATTGGCCAGGAAAATGCCCTAAGAAGGGGAAAAAATAAGACTACAGAAAGTTACTTTCTTGGTGAAAAGGTATTTTCTTCCATCCTTTCAAAGGAGGAAGAGTAAAGCATACATACAATCAGAGGAAGATAGAAAGGTCAAGGCTTCCAAAAAAAAATATGCAATGGTTTCAGGTCACAGAAGAACTCAAAAGGGATTTTGAAAACCAAGTAAGAGAAGTGGAGGAAAAACTGGGAAGAAAAATAAGAGCAATGCAAGAAAATCATGAAAAGTGGGTCAACACCTTGCTAAAGGAAACCCAAAGAAATGCTGAAGACAATAACATCTTTAAAAATAGATCAATCCAAATGGCAAAAGAGGTCCAAAAAGCCAATGAGGAGAAGGATGATTTAAAAGTAGAATTGGCCATATGGAAAAGGAGGTTCAAAGGCTCACTGAAGAAAAGAGTTCTTTAAAAATTAGAATGGAGTAGATGGAAGCTAATGACTTTATGAGTAACCAAGAAATTATAAAACAAAACCAAAATAATGAAAAAATAGAAGACAATGTGAAATATTTCATTGGAAAGACAACTGACCTGGAAAATAGATTCAGGAGAAATTATTTAAAAATTATTGGTCTACCTGAAAGCCATGATCAAAAAAAGAGCCTAGACATCATATTCCAAGAAATTATCAAGGAAAACTGCCCTGATATTCTAGAACCACCAGATAAAACAGAAATGGAAAGAATTCACTGATCACCTCCTGAAAGAGATCCCAAAAGGAAAACTCCTAGGAATATTATAGCCAGATTCCAGAGTTCTCAGGTCAAGGAGAAAATATTACAAGCAGTCAGAAAGAAACAATTCAAGTACTATGGAAATACAATCAAGATGACACAGGATTTTGCAGCTTCTACACTAAGGGATCAGAGGGCTTGGAATATGATATTCCAGAGGTCAAAGGAGATAGGATTAAAACCAAGAATCAGCTACCCAGCAAAACTGAGTATAATATTTCAGGGGAAAAAATGGAATTCAATGAAATAGAGAACTTCCAAGCATTCTTGTTGAAAAGCCCAGAGCTGAATAGAAAATGTGACTTTCAAATACAAGAATCAAGAGAAACATGAAAAGATAAGCAGGAAAGAGAAGCCTTAAGGAATTCATTAAAATTGAAGTGTTTACATTCCTACATGGAAAGATGTTATTTGTAACTCATGAGACTTTTTTCCAGTATTAGGGTAGATAGAGGGAATAAATATGTAGGCATGTATGCGCATATTATATATATGTAGGTATGTGAATGTACATAGGTGTATGTACATATGTGTATAAGTATGAGTGTGCGTATACACACGCACACACAGAGGGCACAGGGTGAGTGGAATATGAAGGCAGAATATCTAAAAAAAAATTTACTGTTGAATGGAATGTACTAGGAGTAAGAAAAAGGGAGAGTTAGAATGTAGCAAATCATCTCACATAAAAGGAGGAAAAAAAAGAGCTTTTACAATGCAGGGGAAAACTGGGGAGATGAAATAAGTGAGCTTACTCTCATGAGATTTGGCTTAAGGAGGAATAACACATATTCAACTGAATATGGAAATCTATTTTACCCTGCAGTAAGGCAAGGGAGAAGGGGACAGGAGAGAGCAGATAATAGAAGGGACAGCAATTAGGGAAAGGGATAATCAGAAGCAAACACTTATTATGGGAGGACAGATCAAAGAAGAGAATGGAATAAACTGAGGGCAGGATAGGACAGAGGAAATGTGGTTAGTCTTTTATAACATAACTATTAAGGGAAGTGCTTTGCTTTGTTATACATATATGACCTGCATTGAATTGCTTGTTTTCTCAATGAAGGTAGGTTAGAAGGGAGGGAAAGAATATGGAACTCAAAGCTTTAATAATGAATGTTAAATATTGTTTTAGCATGCAACTGGAAATTAAGCTATACAGTCAATGGAGTACAGAAATCTATTTCACCCTACAGGAAAATAGAGAGTAAGGGGAATGGAAGAAGGTTTGGTAATAGAAAGGAGGACAGACTGGAGGAAGGGTGGGATGCATGTTGTCCTGGGGTGGTGGATGGGGCAGATGAGGAGAAAATTTTGAATTCAAATTCTTGTGAAAGTGAATGTTGAGAACTGAAAAATAAATAAATTTAAAAAAAACTCACTATGATTTCGAATGTCAAAATTATAGATGATCCAAAGGACAATGTAGAGATATTGAGCACAACACAATACCAATGATGACTTGTATGTAAAAGTGACACAATAGATAGAGGGCAACAAAGCAATGAGCATCACAAAAGGAGATGAGTTAGTCATAGAGTCAGTGTTACACCACCTCAGTAACTAAGAGATAATTATGAAGAATTCAATGAAATATGGAAAGACTTCTATAAAGTGGTGCCATAGAACCAAAAGATCAGTATTCGAGAAATGGCAATGGCACTATAGATGAAATTGGAAATAATGGCCAGATCAAATCAAATCCATATAGAAGGAATCTAAATTACAAGTAATATATTTTTTTCATTTCCCCCTCTCCTCTAAACTGAAACTTAAGTGCTATCAGCAAGTAAAAGTTTTGAAATGAATAGCCACCCTGAGGAAATAAAATCATTGTAGATAGTCATTAATGCCTGTTATATGCAGATTGATAAAGAAAAACACAAGTTGTATACTGTAACTTTAATGAGCCAATAAATAAAATGACTTTTTCTGTGTCTTTTTCAGTATATATTTTGTGTTTGCTTGCTGTTGCTATTTAAAAATTGTTTTAGGATAACTATGTTTTTACACATCTTCATTACTAAAAATATTCCTCCCCTACTCCTATCTAGAAACATGTAAAAAAAAATTTTGTTAGTTGTGTTATGTTGTATTTTGATCTTCTGATTCAGCTTCCTTTCCCCTTAAGCACTCTTGTATCACGACACATACATTCTTCCCATATTTCTTTGAATTTTTCGTAATTATTTATTATAGTATGATAACATTCCATCACATTAGTATAAAAACTGGTCCGACTCTTCAGTAAATTATGGTTATGACTGCTTGGGCTATTATGAATTGTACTGCTGGGAATATTTTTGTGCAGATTGACCTTGATCCCCACCCTACCATGACCCTTGTTCCAGTTTTTAACTTTCCTAGGGTATAAGCTTAATAGGATCACAATAGGGTACAGTTAATTTTGTCACTTTTATTGTATAATTTCAAACTCTCTTTAAAAGAGAGCAATAAAGTATGCCTATTTTTCAGAGTGCCACCACTGAATTTAATAAAGTTTCTTCTTTAAAAAAATTATGTTTGCTGGTTTGATGGGTATAAGATGGCATCTCAGAACTGTATTTATACTTTAATTATCAGAGAATTGGACTCTTTCATGTTGTAATGGAGAGTTTGTTTCTTTTGAGAACTTCCTATTCATATCTTTTGATCATGTATTTATTGCAATTCTATCTAGATTTTGGATATCATACTGTTATCAGATGTTTATTGGACCAATTTACCCCAACCTACTGCTTCCTTCCTCCCTTTCTCGATCATTGCCCCACAACTATCCATTCCTATACACCTTCCCGTGTTTATTTATTTATTTCGGCTGGGTTTTCCTCTTTTCAAAAGTACAGCAGCTATTCATATGCCTGAATCCACTGCAAATCAGCAAAACAGCAAAGCTTTGACCTGCTCCATTTCTGATTTGGAAATGGAAGTCTGCCCCTCCATAGGCAATCTGGCCACTCACTCTCCTCCTGAGGGTGCTCCATAATGGTGCTGGACTTAATGCAGATATCCTAATGGTTTTTAGACCTAATACAACTAGGAACTTAAGTGATCTACCCGTCTCATCTTTCCCAGTAGCAGGTACAGACATGCTTTCCCCATGCCCAACAGAAGCCTCTCTTCTTATACGGTCAAGCAAAATAAATTCATATAATGGTCATGTCTGAAAATGTATGCCTTATGTCATATCTACTGAATATCACTTCTCTACTAAGAAGAAGGTGGCATGCTTCACATACCAAATACTGTGAAACAATGATTGGTCAGTACACTGAGAATCATTTGGTCTTAATGTTGTTTTCCTTCATATTACTGACAATCTCTTTCTTTCTGATTCTGGATGTATTGGTTTTTCTTTTGAAAAAGTTCTTCGCTTTTATACAATCAAATTCATTTTGCCTCAACATTTCTAAGCAATGTCTAGGAGATTTTCCCTTCCCCACAGTTGTAAGAGATAGAATAATCCATTATTCTCTGTTAACAGTTAGATAGTCAACACATTTGGAATTTTTTGTGGTATAGGGAATGAGATAAAATCATACTGGCATTTTTTGTCAAACTGTTACTCATTTAATAGAATAAGGAATCCTTTCCCCAGTGTTTCATGAATCTGAGTTTGTCAAACATTAGTTTACTGTATGAGTATGAAATCTATACAAGAATTATCTAGTCTTCTTTTCCTAATTTTTTGTCTAGTACCAAACAGTTTAATAACCACTGCTTTACAGATAATTACTGTTTTTTATTTGTATAGTATACTCTGAGATTGGGCATGGGAATCTATGTTTCTTCATCTTTCTCTTTAAAGTGTGCCCTTGATAGTTTAGTCTTCTGTTTTTCTTCCCATATATGTTTGTTTTTATTTTATCTAATTCTAAGAAATATTTCATTGGAATAGATATTTGATTAAATCCATAATTAATTTGGGTAGTACCATGTCATTTAGATTAGCCTAACCTAACCATAAACACTTTGTCTCTATTTAATTCCTCTATTTCTCTAAAATTTGTTTATACTTGTCTTTATACATACACACTAGGAGGAATAGGTGCATGAATCTTGGGAGAAAATTACCATTCCATCTTAGAATAAGTGATAAAGAAGAAAGCCTGGCACAGTCTCACATACACCAATGACATGGCAACAGTTGATTCCATAGGGTTCAGAGAAAAGATAGGCAGGTTTCCAGGTCCTAAAATTATATGAGAAGCAAAGTTAGAAAGGATGGGAAGCCTGCAGAAGATAATTGTGTGGATACAAAAGAAACAAATCAGATGAGGAAAAAAGGGAGGAAGTTGTTTAAGAAGAAAGATATGTATTCATTCAACGCCTCCCCCATCTGAATTCATTCTCTTTCATTTTAAGAAAATCAAGATATTTGCCTCTTGTGGTACCTCTTTCTTTCTCCATATAGTTAATCTTAGATGGGTGACTAATTCATCAAGGAGAGGCTGGCACTCTCTCTTATTATTTACTCATTTATTTTTAGTATCAGTTTCCTACTAGTCATTTTTGTCCTTTTTATTTCAAAGACTATTCTCCTTTGCAGAGAAAATAGAGGCAAAACAAGAATGAAGTGATAGAACAGGGGTATACATTTACCTGTTTCACTTTTTAAATTTTGGTATCAGGTTGATATTGGGATAATATTTATCGCTTCTATAATTTAATCTTTGGCTCTATTATTAAATCCTATTATTAAAAAGATTAGACTATCTTCTTTTTTAAAATCTCCATTTACACCTGTGTCTACTTTTCCATATTTCATTTATTGTGATTTTGGTGTTATGGTCTATAAATGTTATGGCAAACTGGATTGAGTGCAAGGATCAGCAAGATGAGTCCAAGTTGTACCTGTGACTTACAAGCTGGATGACTGGATAAGTCACTTAAACTTTCTCAACTTTAGGTTCTTCATTTGCAAGATTAGGATAACAGTAGTACCTACCCTCATAAGACTGTTGTGAGAATCAAATAAGAAAATGTGTAAAATACTATATAAATTCTAGCTATTACTGCTTAAAATTAGTTTTTTAATTTATAATTTAACATAACTTAATTTGTCCCATGTAATATGAGAACAGATCTATGAAATACTACTTGTCAGCAGAATATTTAAATATGATACAGTAAACTTGTTTATATTTAATAGTGTTCAAACTGAATTTAACTTTGTTTGACATAACAATTGCATCCCCACCCCCAAGTCCGCTGAGTAGACTGTATTTTATCCCAAACGTCTCCTTTTAAATCTTTGTGGGTTTTCCTGTATTAAGTGTGTTTCCTATATGCAATGTATTTGGTTAGATTTTTGAAAATCCATTCTCCAAGAGCCCTTTTATCTTTTTAGGGGAATTCAAATTCACTTATGTTTAGTGCAGTAATTGTTTAATTTAGTATTTCCTCAATCAACTGTCATACTGTTAGTTTTGTCAAATTAAATATAATTTCTCTAGCACTAATTCTATTCTTTTTGTCACACATCCATATATCACTGAACACAATTTCTTATTTTATATTATCTCTACACATTTTAAAGAAAGTTATTTCACTGTCTCCCCCTTCCTAGATAGAAAGTTCAAGTTTTACTATGCTTCTTATGTGAATCCCATAACCAGTGTATTCCTTGCCCTTATTTCTTTGTCTATACTTAAAATTAAATGTTAATATATATAAAATGTTCACTTCTCCCCCAAATCCTTTTGTATTTCTTGCACTGCTACCCAAAACAATCCTATTGAATTTCTGATTATTTTCCTTACGAAATCTCTCTTTCCATATACTTATACAAATACACACACACACACACACACACACACACACACACACACACACACACACACACACACACATATTTTTTGAGACTGGCTCTCCTTATCTCTTCCACTCTGGAAGTATAGTAGCCACTCATAGGTTCAAACTCATTGCTGCTTAGAATGGAAGCTTTCACTTGCTGTGTAACCATACTGGATTGGTTTGTCCCTCCTCCAGTATCCTAGTGTTTCCCTATCTTCACTCCAGCCTCTGCCCCCTGCTCTTTCTGGAGGCTCAACATACCAGTGCTAGACTTACTTCAACTATCCTATCAACTTTAACTCTACTGCAGATCAGAAATTGCCAGTTCAAGTGCCCCATCAGCTTCTTGTCTGCCTGGCAGCAGGGAGTACAGATTTATACCACCAGGTGCCATCTTTAAGTATCTGTTAATGAAATTAAAGCAAACTTTGATTTGATATACCCCTATGGTGATCATCTTAGTTATATCAGCTCTATCTCTTGCCTTATCTATTGTCATGAACTCACAGAATTCACTTCTCTCTAGGCTCTGTTCATGAGTGTCACCTACTGCTACTTGATTCAGCAACAGATGCTCTGACTACTTTCAGCCTTGGATGACTGTACCAGTAATCACCCCCTTTCTGAGGATGCTTTAATAATTTTTCTCCATTGTCTTCATTTCAATATTTAAAATTTATACACAGGTCTTCCTTCATCTTTAAAAAAATAAAACAAAAACCCTTCTCTCAACCATTTTACCACCATCTCATCTCTAGTCTCTTCTTTTGTCCCCAAACTGCAAAAACAAATTTGATGTCCTTGCTTCCTTACCATTTCTTTACTCCTGAATTCTTCTGTATGTGAGTTTCATCCTCACCACTCTACTGAAACTGCTCTTTCAAGTGTCACCAATGAATTCCTTGGTTCCAAACTCAAAGATCTTTTCTCAGTCCTCATTCTCTTTGATTTGACAGCAATAAAGATTTCTTCTCCTCCTTGTCTTCTATGTTTCTGACCACAATTCCTCAATCTTGTAGGATCTTCTCAGCCTTCTGTCAGTATTCCTTAAATTCTGTCCTTGATCTTATCTCTTGACATTCTTTCTTTAGGCAAGCTTATTTATCTACTTTCAACCCTTTAACTACACTATTTATGAGGATTTCTCCCAAATTTTTACCACAAACACTGACCTCCATGTTTATATTTACAACTATCAACTCCGCATCTTCACCTAGATGTCCTATTAACACCTCAAACTTGGTATTTATAAAAACCTAGCTTTTTTTTTTTTGCCCCAAATCCTTTCTTTTTGCTAAAAACGCTTGACTTTTCTATTTCTCAAAATGATATCACTGTTTACTCAATCACTCACACTAGAAACCTTTGCTTCACCTTTAACTCTTCCTTGTTCCTTAAAACGTATATCTATCATTTGCATTGATAATCACTGTTCCTTTCAAATCCACCCCCTAATGTAGATAATCACTGCTAAAACTATTGTTACTACCTGCCTAAACTAGCCTCCTAATCTGTTTCCTCAACCTCTTTCTCCCCCTACTCTTCCTATAAGAACTCCTTTAGGAGAAGCACTCTAGATCTTTGAATTTCAGCTATAGAGCAGATTCTATGATGCTAAAGAATTGTGTCTCTCATGGGAAAACACAATAGCGCCCAACAAGTCCCTAACATTTTTTTTCATCTTCAATACAAGAAAATCATGTTTAACTTTTTTGGCATCACTCCAGCATAGAGATGTACTAGTTGAAAAAAAGTGACTGGAAAGATGAAGTTGATTACGATTTCATTTTTGCAATGTCTTTCAAAGGTTCCTCCCTTCTCATCTCTGACACTGGCTGGTGACAATGCCATCGCTATAGTACAGGCACTTACTACTTCATTCCTGTATTACTGCAGTAGTTTGCTGGTGGGTCTGCATGTCTCAAATCTCTCCACACACTAATCTATCCTGCATTCAGACTTTAAAATGATCTTCCTAGAATGGAGGTCCGACCATGTTACCTCCTGTTACTCAATAAACTCCAGTGGCTCCCTATCACCTTCAGGACCAAATACAAAACCCTTTGCTTGAACTAGTTCCAAGCCCTTTATAACTTTAGCCTCCTCCTACCTTTCCAGTCCTCTTATATCTTATTCCCTAATAGGTATTCTTTGATTCAGTGCCACTGGCAACAAACAAGATGCTTCACCTCTTGGTTCCAGGCATTCTCTCTGGCTGTCTCCCATACTTGGATGTTCTCCTGTCTCATCTCTATCTAGCAGCTTCCACGGCATCCTTTAAGTCTCAGCTAAGATCCTGTCTTCTACAGAAGCCTTTCCTAAACCCTCTGAATTCCAGTGCCTACTCTTTGTTCAGTATTACCTCTTTATCTTGCATATACCTTTATATTTGGTTTTTATATTTGGGCTTGTCGTTAGCTTCTCAGATTATGAAAGCAAAGACTGTCTTTTGCCTCTTTTTGTAAGGATAGTGCCTGATATGTAACAGATTGAAACATCATTCTCTTTAGCTATCGTGTCTTCCCAATAATATTCTGTGAACTACACAAGGACACCTAGAAAAGGTTACTGTATATGATAATCTGTTGTAGCACTTATGACAAGGCTATGAGACATCCAGTTTGAAATGTCAAAAGGCAACTGGTAATTCAGGACTGAACTTCAGAGGAGAGAGTGAAGCTAGATGAACTGTGGGGAGCTGCTACGGTCACTAAGAGTGGGAATTAAGAAAGAAAAAAGGGTCCAGAACAAAGCCTTGGGGAATACCCACAATTGGATGTGATAGGGATGATGAATCAGGTATGGAGAGGGAGAAAGACGAGACAGGTGTGGGATAACCAGGAAAGAGCAGTATTATGATTATACAGAGAAGAGAAAGAAAGGATTGAAGTTAGTGTCAAGAAGGATGAGGACTGAGAAAATTAGATTTTGCAATTAAGAGTTCACTAGATGAGTTCAAGGGCTCACATTAGAAGGTTCAACCTTAGCAAGGAGAAATGCTACCTCATAACAAGACTGTGGAAAATGAGACATTGAAGGAAGGATATTCAAGGCATTCTGAGATTAAGAGAATGAGCTCAATGCAAATAGTCAAAATATTCTGAATAAAGTAAGAAACTTGGTCTTTAGCTGAGAGTTGAAAAAAGGAGATATGCTGCACACTGCTTGTGTATGTAAATCACTGTTGCTATGTGGCACCCTATTTATACCCACTGTGCATTTTTCCATTCCCCTGTGGGGTCAACCTGATATTGTTATTTTTCTGAGACCATAGTACTCTATTATTCACAGCTATATGATACAACCAGGAGAATACTGGTGTTGAAAAGATAGGCTTTTGTGGTAGCAAGCAACTTGGGATAAAGGAATGTGTTGTACAGCATTCCAGCTCAATGTCTTATTGTTCAGATTCTAGGCCTAGTTCATGGTCTATCTCTAGTGTATTCCCTACACACACACACACCCCCACACACATCCATACTCACATATGCGCTGCATGTGTGCATACAGATGTGTATATATATGTATATATATATATGTGTGTGTGTGTGTGTATGTATATATATATACATATATATATATATGTATATATATATATATATATGTATATATATATATATTTTGTGTATCCCCTCAGCCCCTCATGGAATAACTTAATGGTTTGCCCATGTAAAAATATGTCATATATTATATAAATGCATTCTTTAGTTCTTCATTTTTCCCTTGCAAGTGAACAAGTCAACGTTTAAAGTGACCATGAAATCTCATTGAGTTACTGTGGTGTACTAGGGGGCTTCATGTAACCAGCATAATGATATCTAAATACAATATAATCAGTATAACAACACCATCAACAGAGAAAGGTTATTCTCTTTGGTCTTTTACTGCATATTCTTAATGATGATGGCAAACATTTTTGGTGGGTATCTCTCCTTGTTGACATTCAGTACATCCTAACAAACTATTTCCATAGTACTGACTTACCTGTCATGGTAGCTGGCATTACTTTAACATATGCACAAAAGATACACTACTGTGGAAAAACTTGAAAGTTTGCATTATGATGGACTCATTCAAATATATTTCCATAGGATCATAGATTTGGAGTTGGAGTGGACCTTAGAGGTCATTGAGTCCAACTATTTCATTTTACAGAGGAGAAAATCAAATCCCATAGAGGTAGAAAGACTTGAATAAGGTCAGACAAGCAGCAAATGGAAGAGGTGGTGAATAAAGGTAAAACAACAAAACAGTGTACATTCCATTGCATTAGGATGGCCTCAAAATTGAGACAGAAATTGCATGAAAATGTGCCTGATCTCCTCTCATATTTTGGATTCACATAATCTATTCTCAGAAAAATGGAAATTTCCAATGTTGGAATGACTATGGAAAAACAAGCACATTAATCACTGTTGGTACAGCTGTGAATTGATCTGACCATTTTAGAAAGCAATTTGGGGTTATGCTATAAAGGTAACGAAAATGTCTATATTCATTGACTGAGAGATCCTTGTGCTAGGCATTATAGCCTAAAGAGGCCAAAGACAGTAAGCAAGATCCTGCATACAAAATATTTATAGCAGTATTTGTAGTATCAAATAATTGGGGAATGACTAAAGAAATTATGGAAAATTAATATAATGGAACATTACCACACTAAAAAGCTGTGAATATGATATGAAGAATTCAGAGATTTCTGGGGAAGACATATGAATTGAATCAGAGTGACTTGTAGACATAAAACTGTCAACTTAAGCCTTTTAAAAAGGTTCAGTTTCAAAGCCGGCTCTTTCTGACATTGTATCAATAATAAGGGCTCTTGATGAATCAGTTTTTAGAAATAAGACCCTTCTCTTGTAACCTTTCTCAGTGGACTCCAAGTAGGGGCTGACTCCAAGAGATGAACGATCAACCAAACAGAGGGTGGGAAAATGGTAGCACCCTACTCTTCCCTCATTGGCCAATAGTGGAGTTTATACGTCAATAAAATTACACCTACTATCATCTTCTATTACTCCCTCACTTATTGCCCCCTTCTCCACATAAGTAGCCAATGGTCCAGCAGTGGGGAATTTGCAGCCTTAAGGCTACACATAGCCTTCTAGATCCTTGGGTAAGACCTTCTGACTGGGTCCAAATTTAAAAAACAAATCTTTTTATTAAGGGGATTTATTATGTGAAGTTTGGATTCAGTCATAGGGCCATCTGCACTTGAGGACGAGAGGACCACATGTAGCCTTGAGGCCACAGGTTTCCTTCCCACCCCTGAAAACCCTTCCACTTTGGAGACAGGTAAATTCTCAGGGAAGTTATAATTTAACTGCACCCATATCCTTTTGTAAATCCTACAATGCTTTTCCTGATAGTAACACTAAAGACACTATTTCAGAATGGATGCATAGGTACCATTAGGAAAATTCCATCCTCTACCTTCTAGGGCTGCTATGTGGTAGAGTGGATAGAGTGCCAAGCCTAGAGTGAGGAAGACCTGAGTTCAAATCTGATCTGAGACACTTATTAGTGACCTCAGCAAGTCATTAAACCCTGTTTGCCTCAGTTTTCTCAGCTGTAAAATGAAATGGAGAAGGAAATGGTAAGTCACTCTAGTATTTTTGTCAAGAGAACTTTAAATGACTCCAAGAAGAGTTGGACACGACTGAACAACAATAACAACCTTCTAGTATGCTCATCAACTTGTGGCTACAACAGGTAATCATCAGTACTGAATGGTAAGAGCTCTGCTGCATCCCAACCCCTTTTGTTTTGGGTTGGATGCACAAGATGACACAAAACCTATGGGATGAAGAGGTTGGCTGGATGACTTGCAATTTTCATCGAAGATCTCATTACATTTTCTTTCTCCTCAAAACAATGACTCTTGATAAGGGTACAACCATTTTTCCAGGTTCACAACCTTTGCATCATCTTTGACTCCATATTCTCCCTCATTTCACATATTAAATTAGTTGCCAAATTTTGTCATGTCTACCTCCACAAAATCCCTTTCATCTCTTTCTTCTTATGCAGTCATCACCTACATCAAGACCATATTGCCTCTCAAATGAACTACTGTAATAGTCACCATTCTTCATATAGTTGTCAAAGCACTAAAGCACGTCTGACCTGTTCATTCCCTTCTTCAACAGAATTCAGTTCTTCCTTATTCACTGTAGTATCAATATGACTTTGCCTTTAAAAATTTCTACTTTTGTGGAAAATTTTAAAACATATAATTTAGTAGAGTATTACATATAAAAATTTATAAATCACCAAATGTGCACATACTGAGGGAAGATGCTCAAAATTATTTTACTGATAAGGGTGGGGCAGCTAGATGGTATAGTGGCTAGAGCACCAGTGCAGGAGTCAGAAGGACCTGACTTCAAATCTCACTTCAGACACTTGACACTCACTAGCTGTGTGACCTTGGGCAAGTCACTTAACCCCAGTTGCCTCATCCTGGGTCCTCTCCAATCATCTTGATGAATATTTAGTCACTGGATTCAGATGGCTCTGGAGGAGAAGTGAGGCTGTTGACTTGCACAGCCCTCCCTCACTGAAAACAAAGTCAAGTGCAAGTCATGTCATCATTCCTCTGTTGGCATGGTCTTTTTTGGCAACGAAGGATGAACACACACATACTGATAAGGGTGTATAATCAAAAAAGTTTGGAGCCCACTGCCTTATCTACTAGCAGAGGAGAAAAAACTGTTCTGAAGTGAAGACACCAACAGTAAGTAAAATATTCTCAAGGCAAATATGTGACAGATGTCTGATCAATTAATTTAAAATGCTGAATGGCATCTAGGGAAAAGTAACATAATAAAGGGTAAAGGAGAAACAAATAACTATGAAAACAACTGCTATCTTAAAGTTACAATCTAGGTGAGGATAAGAGCCATATACATAAAAAAATATAAATAAAAATTTTTTGCAGGAAATCTGGGACTACAATAGGCAGAGGGAAAACGGGCACTCAAGATGGTTTCTATATCAGCAAAGATTAGAGGGGGAAAGTATATGGGAAATTGGAGAAAGAAGAACAAATGGAGCAAAGAGTAAAGAGATCAATTTGATTGGAGGAGAGTGGTGAGAAAGGAGTAGAAAGATAGATTGGTGTTAAATTGTGGGGAGCCCTGAAGGTCAGGCTAACGTAGAACCTTACCTGTAGTTGCTTCCCCCTGAACAGCTTTATTCTTTTTTTTATAATTTATTTAAGTTTTCAACATCCATTTCCATAAAATTTTGGGTTCCAAATTTTCTCCCCATTTCTCCCCTCCCCACCCCAAAACAATGAGCATTCTAATTACCCCTATCACCAATATGTCCTCCCTTCTAACATCCCTTCCTTCCTTTATCCCCATCTTCTCTTTTGTCCTGAAGGGCAAGATAAATTTCTATACCCCATTACCTGTATTTCTTATTTCCTAGTAGCAAGAACAATACTCAACAGTTGTTCCTAAAACTTTGAGTCCCAACTTCTCCCCATCCCTCCCTCCCCACCCATTCCCTTTGGGAAGGCAGGCAATTCGATATAGGCCATATCTGTGTAGTTTTGCAAATGACTTTCATAATAGTTGTGTTGTGTAAGACTAACTATATTTCCTTCCATCCTATCCTTCCCCACGTTTCTTCTATTCTCTCTTTTGATCCTTCCCTCCCCAAGATTGCTCCCTCCTCCCACTGCCCTCCCTTCCATTATGCCCCCCACCCT
>CM053772.1:112191423-112196725 GCA_028658325.1 Potorous gilbertii | reverse complement strand
AAGTCATTGGCCTCCATCTGTTCCATTCTGATTTTGAAAGAACTATTTTCTTCAGTGAACTTTTGAACCTCCTTTTCCATTTGGCTAATTCTGCTTTTGAAAGCATTCTTCTCCTTGTTGGCTTTTTGAACCTGTTTTGCCAATTGAGTTAGCCTATTTTTAAAGGTGTTATTTTCTTCAGCAATTTTTAGGGTCTCCTTTAGCCAGGTGTTGACCTGCTTTTCTTGCATCTCTCTCATTTCTCTTCCCAGTTTTTCCTCCACCTTTCCTACTTGATCTTTAAAATCCTTTTTTGAGCTCTTCCATGGTCTGATCCTACTGAATATTTATTTTGGATGTTTGGGATACAGAAGCTTTGATTTTTATGTCTTTCCCTGATGGTAAGCATTGTTCTTCCTCATCTAAAAGGATGGGAGAAGATATCTGTTCACCAAGAAAGTAACCTTCTATAGTCTTATTTTTTTTTCCCCTTTTTTGGGCATTTTCCCAACCGGTCACTTGACTTTTGGGTCCTTTGTGAAGAGTAGGATATACTCTGGGAATCTGTGAGATCTCAGTTCTCACAGTGTGGCACGATCAAGCGTGTACTGCCCTGGAGGCAGAGATGGATTTTTGTGCCCAGAATCTTAGCAGAAGTTCCTCTCCACAGCCACCTAGCCTCCAGTTCCCAAGTCAGCACTGGGCGGCTGATTTTCAGATAAGCTGGATGGGCAAGGCCGCCATTCAGTGTGAGACAAAGACCAGCTTGGCCAGGGCCTCCACACAGGGCTGAGGCAAGAATCAGCTCTTCAATGCCCCTAGGGATTTTTACGCCCCGAAACACATAGCCTCTGTGGCAGCTGCCTGCTGCCGGAGCTATAGGAAGGCCCTTCTCCCTCCACAGCCAGCTGGAAAAACCCTGTCACTGACCTTTGGCGCCTGTGGGCTGAGAGATCTTTGAACCTGCTGCTGCTGGGACTGGGGATTCTACAACTGGAGATTCCATCCCCAAGGGCTGTTCCCGAGCCACCCGGCCAAGACTGGACTGGACTCCTCTCCACGTCTGGTGCAACCCACGTTCCTGTGGGCCTTTCAGGTCACCCGGGGCTGGAAATCTCCTCCACTCTGTTCTCCACTTCTGCTGCTCCAAAATTTGTTGAGAGTCCCTCTCTACAGGTATTTTATGGGCTGTGTGGGGAGACCCTGCATGTATGTGTCTTTGTACTCCACCATCTTGGCTCCGCCCCCCCAACAATGCAACTCTTCTATTTTTTATTTAGAAAAATAGTTATTTTCACAGAGAAAAGATTTATGTTAAATAGGTAATGGTTTTAGTGTTCTTTTTCATGGATTAATTGATATTTTTAAATTTTAGTAGTTTTAATTTCAAATATGGTCAGGATCTATTTCAGGAGATACAAACTACATAGCCAAAAGCTGTGTGACATTCTTAGTAATTTTAAAAGTGCCAAGATTAAAAAAACCAAACACTTCTGTCTTATTCAAAAGAAAGAGGAAAGTAAAATAAGGGTAGGAATAGGGATAACATTCTGTATTAAGAAGGTATACTCATGATTAGATCCAGGAACTAGATGGGGGAAGCATGGTGAAGCGTAATTGGGGGAAGATAAATGAAGGAACAAACACAAATGATTTTGTCATTGTATTACTGCAGACCATCTCAATAGAAAGAGGAAGCAGATGAAGATTTTGGTAAATAAATCACAGAAGTGGTGCAAAAGCATGATATAATAGTAATGAGGGACCACTGCCTCCCACAGTTTGTGATAGAGGTAAGGAAATCTGAACATATTTTGACAGGCAGCCTAAATTTTGGGAACACAGATTTCAGAGGATTCAGTTATCATTTTATGAACTAAAATGCTGTTGGGCAAGTCAGCCAAGTAGTAAAGGAAGATACTGAAGAGTGAGTTCTGAAGATATCAGAGGAAGCAGTCCTAGTGAGAAGGCAATATTGCATTTTTCTGAAGATGCTGAAGTGGATGGCACAGAGATCTGACCAAGGAAACGTTGATTTTTAAAGAAATGTACAGAAGATTAAAGTCAGGCCAGGTAACAGTATGACTGTATAGAGCATGGCACATCCCTGGAAAAATATCAGGAGTGCTATAGCTGAGAAGGAACTGAGTATGATGCAGGTAACTATGAACAACCAAAAATCAAGAGAAAAATAGCTGTATTGGCAGAAAAGGGAGATCAGTGAAGGAATAGCAAGTATGCTTGGGTGGCTGAAATGATAACTTCAGAACACCACTATTTAATTCTTAGTTTGGTTCTGTATTCTTGGTCAAGGAAAGTGAACTTTGTGGTGATAGAACAGTGACAGGCTAAGGAAAGAGAAAGTAAGAAATCACCTAGTTAGCTACCTTTGATGAATTCAAGTCCCTTGACCCCGGTGAACTAAACTAGGGCACTGGAAAGAGATTATGGAGAGCAGGAATGGAATCACAAGATTAGAAAAGGACAAATGTCTTGCAATTGAAAAATGAGAAGAGAGCAAAGTCTACAAACTATAGGCCAATAAACTTGACTTTGCTGAGAATGTTCTAGAACCTATCATTAAAGAAATGGCTAGAGAACATCTAGCAAGGGAAGGAATGATTACTGCTTCATCTACTGACCCTACTGACAGAATACGTTATATAGTCATATTACTCAGCTTCAGCTGAGGCCTCACTCCATCCATTCAGTATTTTTATTCCTCCCTAATTGATTCCCTGAATCATTCCTCATAGAAGTTCTCCTTTCACATTGAATTCATTCTGTGAATCAGCCAAACTAGCCTTCTCTCTGTTCCTTGCACATGACATTACTTTTTCTGCCAGCGTGTATGGGCTATTTAGGGAGAACTATCATCTCTGCTGTGAGGGCTTGTTGAGCTCTTTTCAGGGCTGCTCATCTACCTTTAGTGTCCCCCCTGGCACTCAGCTCTCACCTGTGACTCCAAGAAGCTTTAGGAAGTGCAGCAGCCACACCTTGGTAAACCTTTCAGTAGATGGGCTAAACCAGGTTGAGGGTAGCTGACAGGCCTCAAACCCATTGATGAGTTGGGGGGTGATCTTCCCAGGCATGTGAACACTTCTCTCAGCAGAATGGGCAGATGAGAGCAGCCATGACAGTGGGTAGAAGGAGACAGTGTGAAGGGCTTAGAGCTTGGTTAGACCTTGAAGATAACAAGGTCATCCATTGCATCCTTGGGCATCACCAGTTGTTTTTTTGTCCCACAACTAGACATCAATGACTCTGGAAGAGAGAGTAAGGCTGATGACTTGTACAACTTTGCCTTTCTTAAGTTCAGTTATTATGAAAGTGAGAACATTACCCTGTGATACAGTTGGTCCTTTTCAGGGGGTGAGGGAAATGTCAACATTTCCTTTCTCCATGCCATTGTACTAGCTATCTCCTAAGCCTGGAATGTGCTCCCTTCTTACATCCACTTCAAAGGATCTTCCTCATCCTTTGTTGTTTGTCTTGTTCGTCCTTTGTTCTTGAAGAGGAACAACAGCATCAGGGGTTGATGTCTTGACTTGCAAGTGAATTAGATTTGAGTGAGACAGAGTTGTGCAAAATCATCAACCCTGCTCTCTCCTCCAGTCATAGGAGTGCAATGGCAAGACTTAGGTTGGAATGACTGGTGATGGCTAAGGTTTTTCTCAGGTCTCAGTTTGTCTGAGGCAACACCCATTCAGTAATTAACAGCTAGATAAGATGGCCTAGTTTCCCTTCTCAGAAAATCACTCTGGGAGGGGAAGACCTCAGAGTTTCTGGCCATAACAGACACAATTGCTATTTATGTTCACCCTGAACCATCAAAACTCAGATTATAAGCAAGTGAAGCTTTGACTGGGACCTGTTATTTGGTCAGTCAATGAGAGTTCTTGTCAGATAACTCCATTTGAATCCCAATGGGCATTATCAAAGCCTGGTTTTCCAGAGCTATATTTCAAGAAATCATACATGAAAACCATATGAAACAAAAGAGTTAATTGTCCCAGTTTTTAGGGGGGATAAACAATGATAGAATAAGTAGAGAAGAAAAAAATCTAGCCCTCAAGCCCCAAGATACCTTGTGAAGTATAAGAAATAAAAATTTATATTCCTTTGGGTAGAGCACCCACCCACATGTAAGAGTATGACTCCCCATGTGGACAGAGGAAAAAAAAGGGGGAGGAGATGCAGGTCAAACAACCCCTTCTACATAAAACCATTACTGGTCCTTCTAATTGTAGTGCCCACCCTTCCAAACTACTTGGTCTTTATTTGTAATTTCTTTATTCTATATGTAGTTATTGATGTATTTATTGTCTTTTTCCATTCAAATGCAAGGTCTTTCAAAGTAAGAATTGTTTCATTCTTTGTTTTTGCATCCCTAGTGCTTGGTGCAAGATTTGACATCCAATATTTATATGACCCTTTAAGATTTTCAAAGCATTTTACACTCAGTTGTCTTATTTGGTCCTCACTTTAATCCTGTGCGGTAGATACTCTTTGCATCTCCATGTTATGGATAAGAAAATTGAGATTTAACATTGACTTGCCCAGGATCACATAACTAGTAAATGGCTGAATTTGAACTCCAAGACCATCACTATGCTATGTACCACTTAGCTGCTTTATTGGAAACAAATCATGCCATGATAACATCATTTCCTTGTTGGATAAGTTTAGTAAACTAGGAGATGAGAGGTATGCTGTGGATACAATTTTCCTTTTTAAAGTATCTCTAGTATTACTTTTATGGGGCTGACAGAGAGGTACAGTGATTAAGAATGAATTCAGAACTGGTTGGATGACCTGACTTAGTAGTTGTATGTGACTCAGTGTAAAACATGGAAGAATGTCTCCTAAGAACTCTACAGGATCTGTGCTAAAGGTTGGAGATCACATGCTCATCATATTCGGAGGTGACACAAATCTGGGAAGAATAGCTAATATACTGGACAAAAGATTCAGAGTTCAGAAAGACTGACAAACTAGGGCATTGTCACAGATAGAGCATGAATCTAATCAGATTAAATTCAGTAGAGATAAATATAAAGTCTTAGTCTTGAGTACAACAAACCAACTTTGCAAGCATAAGATGGGGAAGTCTTGGTTAGGCAGCCATTCTCAGAGACCTAAGGGCAAATTGCAGTTTCAATGTGAGTCAGTGATGTGATGAAGCAACTCAGAAAGCTCATGCCATTTTGGCTACATTGAGAAACAGATTTCAGGATTAGGGAGGTATTCGTCCCTCTGTCCTTTGCCCTCACCAGGAGAACTGTATTCCTTTTTGGGTAGGGAAGGACAAGAGAGTAAGTAT
>CM053772.1:112138923-112186423 GCA_028658325.1 Potorous gilbertii | reverse complement strand
ACCTTGCTACAGAAAAGTACCTAGAGTCATTAAACTTTAAATGCATATAATAGGCATAATATGGATTTTGTCATTCAAAAGCATTATTTTCTACAGTGTTTCAAGATCTATAGACACTTTAATGACAGTTGTTTAATTTCTGTACTTATGTACTTAAAAATAATTGTAACTTATTCATTGGGTCATTTCCAGCATGTGTGAAAGCAAGAAATAGAATCCTTTAAACTGAAAGAAAATAAAAACAGTATTAAATATAAACTGATTTTAAAATCACTGTAAGAATTCATAGAAAATTCAGTGGCATATATCTTTTTCTTAACTCTTAGTCTATTTCTGTAAAGAATATTGAAATAAAAAGACTTGTTATAATAAGCCACAATAATCCTTTTTTTCTGAAAAGATGGTGAGATATTAATGATTTGTTAAAATAATGACCTGTTTTATTTTTTAAAAACTGTATCCTTAACACAAACGTCTAACTCCCGCTGAGTCACAGTTGGATAGAGTTTCGAGTAGAAGAGAGAGGGCTTATGTGTGTGTACATAAGGAAAGGGCTTTTCCTGTTGTTGTTGTTGTTGTTGTTTTTTCTTAACTATTTTTGTTTATTTTAACTACTTCAGTACTAATTTTGCAATTGCTGAGATTAAAAGGACAAAAAGTTAGGCAAGGTACAGATTTGTTTTATTTAAAAAAAACAACTTGGCACCTGAGCATTGTGGCATAAAGTAATTATGGCCTATGGTAATTAGGTGAAACATATCAAGATGCACTGAAGTGTTTTTAAAAGTAGTAGCTTGTAAATTATTTCCTAAGGCTCAAGATGAAAAGGTATGTGCAGAGAGGGTTATTGATTTTTTTTTAACCACAGCTGTGTATTTATCAGTTTAACTACAGTTATGGCTCTTAATCGCATCTTAGTCCCCAAAACTTCTAAGCAAAAAAAAGAGAGAGAGAGAAAACTTTGTTCCTGGCTTCCTGACAATGGCAGGGAGTGTGTTAAACCAGTGTAAAATTCAATTAAACTGTCTAGCCAGGTTTTTGAAGCTGAAATGCAGACCCTTTCAGCTAAGCTTCTTATTTTGCTGTGACCGACACCAGTGGATACTGTGTTATGCCAAAACCAACAGGCTGTAAAGCACCTTGTTTCATGCTCCCAGCTGATCAATATTTTTATTTTCCAGACTTGCCCAGAAATATGGAGGCAGTATCACCTAACGGTAAGTAGAAACACCTTTTTTATTTTCTCCTAGACCCAGCCTATTTACTCTTCTGTGAACTGCTGACCATAAAATATAGACAAGCATCTTCTGCAGGAAGATAATAAACATCTGAAGAGTTTTTGTACTAGAGGAAGCAATAAGGCACTCTTTTTTTTTTCTCAGCCCCCCCCCCCCAAACTTCCAATCCCATCCTTCCTCTTGTTATTCTTCAAAGATTCTCATTTTTTTTTTTTATTGCTGGCATCATTTAATGATTACATCACATTGCCACTGTCTTCCAGTCTGCTTTTGTTATGATGTTTAAAAAAATTAAAATTTATGTTGAGAGCCATAAATTGCAACCCAGTCTTTGAAAATAAAAAGTTATGTTATCTGCAACACACATAGTGTGCCTTCAATATAATTTCTTCAGTTTCATTAAAGTTTGAAAATGTGAATTTTAAAATTAAGCTTTAAAAGTTCTTTACGTCTTTCATGAGAATAGTTTAGCTTCTTTATCCTCTAGCCACTCTCAGGTGTAAAAATATCAACTTGCTATCATCTAAGCCATTCATTTCTCCTTTTTATCATCATTTGAGGCTAAGTAGAAGTATAATACACATTCTTGGTTTATGATAGTTTGCTGCAAAATTTAATTGGCTAATAATTGAGGATTGTGAAGTCAATTCATTTTTAATATTTAGTTTAAATTATGTTTTCACTAATTCATTAACACCCTCCTGTCATTTCCTATAGTATCTTAACTGTTTGGCTCACATTGTAAATTTTTGAAAAGTGACTATAGTTGTGTAATCTAATTAAAACTTATTCCTTGGGATTTTAAATATTTGACAACTTTCACATGAAAGCTAGTGGTAAAATAGGCAGGTAGAAATGTGACTATACATTGTTTTGTTTCTTAACACTCTTACAGATTTTGGGGGGAAAAGCAAACCAGCAAACAAGTGTACTTGGAAAGTGCCGGTTCTATTTGTACTTGTTCTTTGCCTTTTAATTTAAGAGATGAAAAGTTAGTAGGAAAAAAAGCAATGGATGGGATCATGTACTTTCACTTTCTTTGTTATATTTGCTTTATTTCTTTAAAGACACTCCATGGAAAGCAGTAATTCCTTTATCATTCTTTGCTCCAGAAGAGAGGTGTCAAGAAACATTTAGATACATCTCCCTAGCTACTCTGCTTAGGCACTTTGTTAATTTACAAGGTATCTCAGTATTTATGTATTGTATTGTTCAGGTTTTTGGCTAGTCCATGGCAATTCCCTAATAAAATAGCATTCACGTATTTTACTCATTTGTAGTGTAAGTGGTCTTCATTAAGACAACTGTATACTTTTAAAATATTTTATAAAAAGAAACCTTGAAAATTAGCCAGTGAATGAAATCAAATTATCAAATGAAATGTGCGCAATTTTAAGGTTTTTTTTATTAAATGTGAAAGTTTCCATCAAGATAATATTATACAAATGTTGTGAATATATATTTCATATTTAATCACAGTAAGTTCATACCTTACATTTGGTACAATAGTTTCCTTCACCTATAATCTGTAGCTTCTCAATTTGATATACTTTACATCAAGTCCCTAAATAATTTTTGATAATGCCTTTGCTCTCTTCATGGACATATTGTGCTCCATGGTGGCAACTTTGCAACCTGTACTTAATTTAAATATGATCATGTTTTGCATATTTTAAGATCTAAGATTTACTTACAACAAAACTAATTTCATCAATGTTTTTGTTGTGTAATAACTTAAAATACCCTTTTTGTCTTCCCTCCCTTTCTTTCCTAATGACACTTCTATATGAATGAAAATAGATAAAAGTTAAAGTATTTATTATATAAAGTATTTAAAGATTCTGTTTACTTCATAGGTTGGCAGAAATGCAGACTTTAAAATGAGTAGTTCCTTAATAAGGAGAAAAACACGAAAGGAAAAGAAATGAGTTTGATTTCCAGATTTTCATCATAAACTATATATAGTGCAGAAATATGCCTCTAAAGTAATTTACTCCAAACTAGAATATACATACTTATTTTCCCAAAAGATTATTGAATTTGACATCATAGTTTTCAAGTTACCCTATAAAACATGCTGTTAAATGGATAACTATGTTAGTGTACAAGTACAAGGACTAACATCCAGTGTTTTATTCCTTCAGACATATTTATAATGTTTTTATGTTTGTGCATCTAAAACAGTTATGGAAAGTGCATATAAAATATGCCTTAGCATTATAACAGCATGATATTAAAAAGTGTATAACTAAACAGTATGGATGCCTTTTGGAAATAGAACCAGAATGCATGGTGATTTTATTCATCATCAGTCTCTTTTCTAGGAGATGGACTGCCATCTATCGGCTCCTAATAGTTCTCACACTATAATGTAACAGCAGCAGGAACAATGACCAAAAAATATAGCTTATGTTGCAATTGCTTAAGTAGGCTTTCATGTGACCCAGTCTGTTAAGAACTATGGAACATTCAAAAACTAAGACTTAAATGAGATTTTCTTCTCTGAACATCCATCATTGCAGGTTTCTTAGAATGGTAAAAGCAAGTACAAAACAGAATATTGAAATTTAATTTGTAGATCATTATTGGGAATCAGATTCTAATTGCTGTAGGTTAAACACAAAAGTCGGTGATTATTAAAATTCCATTCATGAATAAAGGTAGAATTTTATAGCTTTTTTTACATGAATTATTGCATTCATATAGCATTCAGCATAACAAAGCATACTTTGTTAGAAAATGGAACTGTTTGATCCATTTTGGGAACTTTAAAAAAGTATTTTAAATAAGGCTTTTAGCATATATTTGATTCCCACAAATAACAGATATTTTTAATACAAATTGATAGTTGACAAGTCCAGTCTACCTTTATTCAGAATCTGACACCTTCAAAAGAGCATCACACCCTTGAACATATAAGTAGGAAGAGGACTGGGTGTGTTCTGTTGCTGTAGCTAGAATTATTTAGTGACACATTGTCCTGGAAGTGGCAAATACACTGAAAAAGTTCACTATTTCATCTGTTTAATGAGACCAACGGGATATTTCTACCCAAGTATGGATTGAACAGTTTTCTAACCAGTCTTAACCACACATCATCTATAGGTGCATAGCCTCATGGGATACATACTAACAATTCTTCTGAAGGATACATGCCTATAAATTTGGATGGTATTCCCTGTTTATGTAAATATATTCCATTTACTATGACTTCACCTTTCTTCTTACATATTTCAGCTTGTAAAATTTTATTTACCAATACATTGATTATTCACATCTCAGTTCACAGTCTACATGGATTAAATAAAAATAGGAAGATTCTGATTTAATTAAATCAAAAACATTTTTTACTTCTAACAGGAAATAGATTTAGAATATTTAGGAAAAAGTCTTCAATGGCAAGACTTGTGTTTTAATTTCTGATATTTTTGAGATTATACTCCACTTGATTGTTTTTTTTAGTAGATTTTTTTTTTTATCTTGTAAATAACTAATTCTTGATCTTTTTGTTTACCTTCCTTCAATGATGTTCAGGCAATAAGACCCCTCCCCCAACCCCTATCATTTCTAGCCTCATTTATATTGAAAATCCCAAGGCAAAATGACCACCAGCCGAGTTTTACATCTAACAAAATTCTTAGCTAGTGGATAATTTGACATGCTTTTGACAGTTAGTTAATCTTATTTTTAATCTACTTATGTAAAAAAGTAAACTAGGAATACACTATTTTAATATGTATATATTAAAGATAGAAAAATAAAATACATGTTCTGTGTTGAATTTTGCTTTTACTTCATGTGCCACTGTCAAAATAATGTGCAATTTACCATCATTTTTATAAAAAAAAAATTTTTGTCAATAAAAATGTCAAGCAGCCTAGAACTTAGAAAATTATGGCTCTTTCAAATAAGACTTTCTTATGATAATTAAGCCCAGAATTCACCTTTATTTTAAAAATATTTGGGCAACTTAGGCGACACACTAGCCAGAAACAAATAGCCTTGCAGTTAATGTGGAAGCTGTGCTTTAAAGTATTTGGGGGAAGAATAATTGTTTTCTTCCTTTCCTACTCTGGCAGGTAGAAATTGGACGAACTTGCATAAGGTCAAAGTTCACTAGTAATTACCATGGGCTTTACCTGAGCTCATTGAATGACAGTTTTCAATAATGACATTTTGTATACATTAATATTCCATTCCATCAAACTGACTATTCAGTTTTCTTTCCTTATTTTCAAAACACAATTTGAAAATGAATTTTTTTTTTTCATTTTACATTATATAGAAGTGTATGCACATCATTGCTTTGTAGGTTGTTCCACCAAGGCTTCCCAGGTCCATATGGTAGAGCAAAATATTCAAGAAGATAGAATTTAAAATTAGAAGTATGTTAAATGTTTTAAGTAAAAGAAATGTTCGAGATATATATATATATATATATATATATATATATATATATATATATATATATATATAGAGAGAGAGAGAGAGAGAGAGAGAGAGAGAGAGAGAGAGAGAGAGAGAGGTTGATTTGGTAGCTATATAAGTTTTTGTCCTAGAATTTTGGATTGAAGTACAATACTTATCCAAACACTAGAGGATAGAATCTATAATTGTTACTTTAAAATAAAGTAATAGAACATCATAGTAAATCATTTTAAATGCTTATTTCAAACAAGTCTTTTTTTGATATAAAATACATTTCCTCCAATTTGACATATACCAGGTACTTAATAAATATTCTTTTCCATGATCTTTAAAGGCCTTTATTTACAACTTTGATTATTAGCATAGTATCTGCTACAAAAAGTATTTTCTGTGATTTAACATGTATTATTTTAGAAAGTGGAAGGGTGGTTTAAATTTTAATTGTTTTGGTAAGTTAGAGTGTTTTTAAGTTAATAGAGCTGACGTATCTGTCTTTAAAAACATTTTTTTCTCATCAGTTGTTGAATCTACAAATATAAATCATTCCAAAAGTAATGCTTCACAATCAGTCAATAAGTATTTGTTAAATGTTTACTATATGCCTAGTACCATGCTCGGTACTGGAGATACAAGTACAATCAATGAAACAAGGTACTTACATTGTAGTTAATAACAAGCTAATAGTTTAGAAGTTTTGCTTTGGTATTTAAAGATTACTTTGCTAACTTCCTGAGAAATTAAGAGTTCTGTTACTTAGGTAAAGCATAAATAATTGCAAGATGGATACTGTATAGAAACTTTTACAGTGAACTTCCCTGGATCCCAAATGACTAATTTTGAGGAGATATGCCATCTTGTCATATGTAACATAATTACTTTTTTTTCCAAAGAATTGGAAATCAATAAAATATACTTCGTATTGTTACTCATTGAAACCAGATACACTTGTAATTATTAGTTTGCTTTTGGTTCTAAATCTGTAAAGGGTTCTGGAAAAATAAAGAAGTATATAAACATTTTCCCATTCTTTTATTACTAGCTTTCATGTAAAAGAGAAAAATTGTCATTTTTAAAACCCCAAGGAATAGATTTTAGTTAAATTATGTTACTATGTTCAATTTTTAAAGCTTCACTGAGTGATAGTTTGTTTGATAGTTTATTAGTCATAGTAGGTTCTGGCAGTGATTCAGTTATCATTCTGAATATGATTTTCCTTGTACAGACCTTAAAAAAAAGTTGGAATGATTTTATCTTTTTGATTGTTTGAATTCTACCTAAATTAGAATTGTATACATAACCAATCATTTTTTCTTAATACTGTATCTGAGATCTTAGGGATAATAAATATATCTGAATAATTATGTTTTAAAAGCAATTTTTCAACTAGCAAAATGTACTTATAAAATTTTTAGGTAACCGAAATTTACCAAAATTATAAAATTACTAGTATAAAGTTCAAACTTGCAAATGAAACTAAAGTTACATTGGTAAGATAAAAACTTTCTTTCACAGTGTCATTACTTTGGTTATAATTCAACCATTTGTATTAATTCTATATCTTTACATATAGACCAACTACTACATATTTTTAAAAATCTGTCACAAGTATATCATACCACATTTTGACAAAATGTATCCTTGGAAGATATTGAAAAACAAGTGCTAAAGCCCATGTATTCCAAAAAATATTGATTCTGCTAGATTTACTAATTATACTAGACCACCTCATTGAAAAGCAGTTTCTCAATGCTTCTGTAAAATGAAAAAAAAAGTGATTGTTGTAAATTACCTAGTCATGTGTTATTTTTCATTATTGTCCCAGAGAACCTAGTTGTTGATTAAGGTTCCTACAGTTTGTATGAAGTATATGAAGTCTTGATGTAAAAGGGAGAAACAAAGAAGAGTATGATTGGCTTTTAGCGTTGCTGCTTTTACTAAAAAAAAAAGAAAAGAAAAAGAAAAGAAATTTAGGATGCAACAGAGTACAGACTTTTCTCCCTTTCAGAGAAAAATTGAATTGTATATATCTCCTAAGGCTAGGATTCCTGACTTCGTTTATTTTCAGTATTATACTGTACTAATCATTTTTATTTAAATGAGAACCTAACATAATAGAATTTGAACATAATTTCTTTAATTTTAGTATTTTACTCCCATGTTAACAAGCAACTAATGTCTCTGATTCTCTTGTAAATTTAAAGATTTCAGCTACCTAATGATGAAAGTTGGGTAATTATTTTACAACTAAGAAGTAAAGTTATTTCAGTCTGAGTTAAGCCAGAGCATACTTTTATAATCTTCTAAATGTCCTTAAATTCTCAATAGCCAATGAATTTAGAAGCTGCTGTAGTATAGCAAAAAGAGCTCTGGATTTGGAATAAAAGGACCCAGTTTCAAATTCCAGACTTGCTATTTATTACTTATGTAACCACAGGCAAATCACTCTCTAGGGCTCAGTGTAAAATCGGGAGGTTGCACTAGGTGACCTTTAAGGGTCCCTTCATGCTCTAAATCTATGATCCTATTCGTTTGGTTTTCATTCTTTTCTCAATTGAAATGCAGCCTAGCATAGTGGAAAGAAAATTGTCCTCAGAGCCAGGATGAGCCTGGGTTGAAATCCCACCTCTGACAGGTATTGGCTCTAGGACCCAGGACCTGAGACAACTCTCTAAAGCTTTAAGGGGCAGAACAGCCAAACATCTGCCTTGGTAGAAGAAATCTCCTCACTGGGAGTTCCCTACACCAATGACATCACACAGGTCCAGTACAATACGTTAGATCAAACAAAATCATTTCATCTGAAGTTTAGAAACAATGGAAAATCATCGTGTATTTCTTTCCTTTTAGGAAAAAGCACTGTTTTCTTTATACCTTCTGCTTAATTACTACAAAAAGAGCAGCATATTTAGAATTTACATTATTGGGTTCAAGTTTCACTTCTGCTTAAGTTTTTTTCAAAATATGCATGTTGCTGTTAGTTTTGTTCTCATCCCCAAGTCTTTGTCATTAGGATAATAACAGGTAAAAGAAAACGTGAAGAAGGCCATTTGGCTTTGGTGATGTATTTTAGTGCTTCTCCCAAGAGTGCTTAACATTATGTTGCTAACAGTAGAGATGATAATATTCATTTAAAAATTGTGGACTCATTTGCAAAATTGAGTTGAAATCCGTTTTATCTGGGCCTGTGATTTACCACTGTGGTGAGAGGTCCACAGGGCAGAAACTCCTTCCACCAATGCTGATCAGCCTAACTCCATCTATTAGTGAGTGATCTGAAGAAATACCAAGACCACTCAGAGAGTAAGTGATAAAGGTATTGATCATGGTCACAAAGGTAACAGGTGCCTTGAGGCATCACTTGAACTCAGATTTTTCTGACTCCAAAATCAGCCTTCATCAAACTAGCTATGCTGTGCTCCTTCTCAAATCAGCTATTGTGTTTTTTTCTATATTTGGATAGGCTCTGGATCTCTGTTTTCATTGATATAAGGAACCCCAGGGTGAGGAAACTTCCTCTACCAATGCAGTTTAGCCCTTTTCTTCAGGCACTCTGCATCAGTCGTAGAACCTGAGCCACAGTTTTCGCGTGTGTGGGGGGAAGGGGGGGGCAGGGGTGCCATTTGAAGTATTTTATCTCTCTGTCAACTTTTTTTTTTTGGTAGATAGAGAAAACCTACTACATACATGTTTGGTTTTGTGTGCATATGTTTTAATATACTCCTGAGAAAAATGTTTTAAATATCCAATGGTGTACTATTCTACTAACTAAGCCAACTCCTCCAAAAAACAGTGCTATTATTATGACAAAAATTTGAATATATCAGACCTAGATCATGAGTAGTATTTTGAAATTAGGGGTTTTTTTCTAAGTATTTGCTAGTTTGAGGATTATGAATTATTCTATTTCTTTGAAGTTTGAATCTTGAGTTCTTGCTTTTATCAACTCTTTGGCCTGTCATTTGTATGTATGTAATGGGCACAATAATTTTAAGCCATTCCAGCATATGTAGGTGATTGTTTTAAGGGCTGTTCTTTAGGAACTAACCATTTCAGGGATTAGAATCTGGTGAGTGCAGTCATAGAAGCAGATAGCACTGAACTGTTCTGGATTTTAATAGCTGTGTATAGGACTTTGTAAATGTCCACATGGTTGATGGCTTGATAAGTGAATAGAAAGCCAGCCTTCCTGTGTATACATGTTGGCTCTGTTACTCTGGCCAAGTCACTTTACCTCAGTGTACCCAGACAACTCCTTAGGAGCGCAATTTGTGGAACAGTGACTTTCCTTATTGAGAATTACTTGTACCAATGAAATCACACCAAAAATGAATTATTGACATGTTAAATTATATGTGTTAAATTTCATATTCAGATATGTGCATATTCACACGTCTAAGAGATCTTAAATATTTGAAAGTCATTGAGATGCTTGAGATATTTTCAACCATAACCTTTAAATATAATAAGCAATCTTATTTAGAATTTGCATGTCATGATTCACTAAAAGTATCCATTGTCCTAAGCAGTTAATAAAAGTTTTCAAATTCATGACATTCTTTTACATCAATAAATAAGCTACAGTGACAAACACTAAGCATTGTAAGATGATCTTTAAAGGTCCCTTCAGACTCTGAATTCCATGATCCTAAGTATAAAGGAAGAAAAAGGATGGTGAACTAAACGGATTGTTGACAAAACCTGATTGAAAATTTTAAAACAGAAGTGTTATATGTCATTTAATTTCTCGTGTGCATGTTTATATCCACAGTCTCTGAACCCAATTGAGCCTCAGTCAACAAGCATTCATTTATAAAGTGCCTACTATGCACCAGGCACTGGGGAATAGTAGCCAGGGAGTAGTTTGTCATTCCCTTTGCAGTAGCATTTGTAATGATAAGAGACAGCTAGAATTTTCGTCTCTGCATCTCTAGCACCAAATACAGTCACGTACTTACTAGACAGCTAGTAAATGCTTGTCAGAATTGTAGAATAATGCACAGGTCTGGAAGCCAGGCACATGGTACAAATTCAGGGCCTAGAAAGAAGTGTGCAGTTCTTTGGGTTACTCCTTGGCAAAAATAAGCCTCATGTACACATCACCTAAATGATATTAGACCATGTTGATGAGTTTTTTATATCCTTTATCAACTTGGCAAATTGAATTAGTTGTCCTAGGCTCTCAGGTAGTATTTCTTCTACCTTCATGACTGTTTAATTATTGTGCAGTTCTCTGTGTGTGCATATTTACATCTTCAGGTGTGTTTTATAAAAGTGTGAGGGGCAACATTGCATTGTAGACAGAACACTAGACTAGCCTTGGAGCCTAGAAGATCTGGATTCCAGTCTTGTCTCTCTCAAGCACTGGCTCAGTGACCCCCAAGGAAGACATTTAATTTCTTTCTATACAACATACAGGGACTATTAATTGTAGAGATGTTGATGTTTTGCGTTATCAAAGAAAACGTCCTTGTCTAGGAGATCCCTGTATCAACACAATCATGGATTCAGTCCATATTCTTTTTTTATAAGTGTAACCATTTTTTTTTATGTGACCTTAAAAAAGGTTTGGTTTAGTTTTTCTGACACAAGTGCTTCATCCCACAAAAATTTTCCATTGGATAAATTGTATTCCAAATCATTATATGGTATTCCGTCATTGTTTACACATTGGGACCTTTGGTTTACATGATCATAATTTATGCTTTTAACCTGGATCTGTTAATGTTAAAATGTCCCACTGTTAATACTCCATCTCATGGGATTTTTCCTCTTCTCCCAAGTCCTGAGTAGGAGGAAATGTTATTTTAAAACTGGTCCTTAAAAGCAGACTGAATTCCTAAACAAGTGATTAGGAACTAGCATTCTCTAGTGTTTAGCACCTCCTTTAGAGGTATATTGCTGACTTGTCATCAATTCAGGAATGCTTGACAAGCTTAAAATGAGGAGAGACTCGATCTTAGTTTGGATGAGGAATATCCATACTGACCATTCTGTTCAGGGCCTGCAGTTGATATTAAGTTGATTTAGTAGACAATTGTCATTTTCTTTGTTAACATTGTTTGCCTCAGTTTTTACTTTTGATGTATTTGCAGTATTTCTCTTCCTTCTTCTAGAAGTGCATATAAGAATTTTTACTATAGATATTTAGGGAATTCTGGAAACTCAGTCAACAAGCATTTCCTAAATGGTTTATTAGGTAACTATGTGTCAGACTCTGTTTTAAGAAAAAGCGAAGATGACCCCATCTGTAAGAAGCACTCTGATGAAGGAGACAGCATGTACACAATCTTAATCTCCTTAATCTCAGTATCTTCCCTCTGAGACTGTCTCATGTTACATGTATGTGGGTGTGTATATGTGTCCTGTTTGCACATGACTGCTTGCATGTTGTCTCCCTCATTAGACTGTGAGTTGCTTGAGAACAGGGGCTAACTTTTGTCTCGTTTTGTATCTTCAAAACTTAACATGGTACTTGGCACGTAGTAGTTACCTAATACGCATTTGTTGACTGAGTGACTAAATCAGTATGTATAAGACACATAGCGAACAGATAAAAGATAACCAGGAGGACCGGGAAAGGGCCCCTTCAAGAAGTGCCCTTTTAAGAACTGAATCTTGGAGGATACCAGGGATCCCCAAAGGCAGAGTTCCAGAGGGAGAATATTCCATGCTTAGAGGAGAGCCAGCACAAAGCCACAAAGAAAGAAAATGGACAGGAGTGGTATATGCCCAACAAGTTGACTGAGTGTATGGAGGGGAGTCATGAGTTAAAAGACTGATAGAAAGGTGTAAATGTTTAGAGGCAATATGGAGCAATTGGAGTTTACTGAGTAGGGAGAGAGATATGGTCATACTTACAGTTTAGGAAAATCGCTTTGGCCGCCAGGTGGAGACTGGATTGGAATGGCGACAGACTTGAGGCAGAGGGTACAGTGAGAAGCTGCAATAATACAGGCCAGAGGTGAGAAGAGTTTGAACTAGGATGTTAGTTGTATCTTGGAAAAAAGAGAATGTAAGCAAAAGATGTTTTAAAGGAAGAAAATACAAGAAGTGTCAGATAAATTAAGAGTTGAAGGTGACATGAAGTTTGTGGACCTGAGGAACTGGAAGAATGAAGGTGCCATTTGAATTCTAGAGGAAGGGACGGGAAGGGAGAGTGGAGTTCTGTTTTGGACATGTGGAAGTCTACAATAGGAGTGTAGAATAGGGGTGTATATGTCAGAATAGGAATTCGGGTTGATCTGGGAATCATCTCCATAGAGATAATCATTGAACCTGTAAGAGTGGAGGAGATTACAGAGTGAATATATCAAGAAACAGAAAGAGAGCCTAGGACACAAGTTTTGGGGGACATCCAGAGGTATTGGAAAAAACCTGCAAAGGACCCTAGGGAAACAGAAAGAGAACCAAATGAAAGCAGAATCACAAAAACCTAGCTATTAGAGAGTATTCTGGAGCAGAAAGTGTCCATTGCTCCAGAGAGGTTGAAAAGGATGAAGGTTGAGAAAAGGCCATTAGATTGAGCAATTAAGAAATTTCTGGTAACTTTGTGAGAGCAGTTTCGTTTAACCAGTGAGGTCAAAAACCAGATTGTAGAGAGTTTAGCAGGGAGTGAGAGAAGTGGAGGCACTCATTGAGCAGAGGAAGCAAAGGGAACAAGCACCTATGTGTCATGCACTCTGCTAAGTGATTTATCAATATATCTCAGTTGACCCTCATGACAGCCCAGGGAGGTAAGTACTGTTAAAATCCCCATTTCACAGCTGGAGAAGTGGAAGTAGAGGTACTGACTTGCCAACAACTACTAAGTGTCTAGGGCTGGATTTGAACTCAGGTCTTCATTCTATGCACTGCACCACATAGCTAACAGCTCTTTTGAGGAATTTAGCTGAGAAGGAAAAGAGAACTACAGGATGATAGATAGCAAGGGTGGTGGGATCTAATGAGGCATTTTTGTTTGGTTGTTTTTTTTAAAGATAAAAGAGACTTGAAGCAGCAAGGAAGGAAATATAGAGATAGCTTGAAAATTAGAGAAGTTGAGATGATGAGGGCAGTCTGCTGAAGAATACAGGAGTGAGGTGAGATCTTGATTGCCTGTAGAATTGTTGACCCTGACAAGCAGCAGGGCCCGCCTCATTGGGAGACCAAATTGAAAGAAGAAAAAAATTAGAAAAAAAATGACTGATGATATGAGCTGAGGCAGAGGAAAGAACCAGTAATTCCTGATGAATGGCCTTAGTCTTTTTTGTGAAGTAAGAGAGGAGGTCTTCAGCTGAGAAAAAAAGATGAGAGAGGGTAACTCAGGAAGCTTTGGAACAGCTGCTGTGGTGAGCAGGCTCAGAGATCACCTGGAAGATCTCCTTGCTGCATGCAGGTAGGGACCAGTAGAGATTAGTAGCACTCTTCCACTCAGCTATAGAAAGGATCATCCTAAAATGGAGATCTAACTATGTTACCCCACGTTTAATAAATTCCAGTTCCTCTAGGATCAAATCTAAAATATTCTGTTTGACTTTTAATGTCCTTCATTACCTGCCCCCTTTCTGACTTTTCAGTCTTCTCACACGTTACTCCTCTTTGTCTTCTATGATCCAGTGCCACTGACCTCTTTACTGTTGCACTGCATCTCCCAACTCCTTGCAGTTTCAGGCTTTGAAAGCTTCCCTGGCTTTTTTTATAATTAAAGTCCCACCTTTTGTAAAACTTCCTTCCTTGTCCCTTCTAATTATCCTTCCCTTTGAGATTATCTCCAGGTTATCCTGTGTATATTTCATTTGCATATAATTGTTTGCATGTGGTCTCTTCACTTTGAGGGTTTCTTGAGAGCAGAACCTGTTTTTGCCTTTCTTTATATACCCAGCACTTAGGGTAGTGACTGGCGCATAACAGGTATTTAATAAATGTTTGTTGATTTGATTGGCCAGCATGCATTTGTAGTGGAACCTGTCAGCATGGATTGATGATTTTTTTCCGTTCTGATCAGCAGCACCTGAGTGGGAGCCCAGGAGGCAGTCAGTGGGGATAATGCAGGGTTGGAGTTTGACCAGAATTTTTCTCTTTAGGATCAGCTATCAAGGGATTAAGAGCTCACTCTGCACTTCATGAGACACAAAAATAAGAAAGAAACAATCTTTGTCCTCATGGAGCCTACATTCTGTCAGAGAGGAGGAAAGACAATTAACTCGGCACTGTGATTTCTGAAAAACATTTTGAAAAAATAGACTTGCTTTCTGTGAAGTTCAAGTTTAGTTTTGCCAATGCAAAGAACTAAATTTTTTTGTTTATTCAATTTATCTTAAGTCATTATAAGGACTAATCATTTTATCTAATAACAAGAAATCTTTATGACCGACTCATTTTTAAATGAAAATGGCCATGTAAAATAAATGCTATTTTAAAAATACGATGGGATAATTGAGGGGTAATACAAGTGAACAGCATATTTCGTATTTCATGTGGAAATGATAGTCACTTACTAGTCACAAATAGAACGATATAAATCTTGGGTTCCTGCATATATGTTGAGAAAAATATTCTCATCTTAATCCTACCACCAAAAAAAGTTACTAGTGAAACTCCCTACCTGGAACAGGGCATATAATCTCAAATCTCCTATTTGCAAATAAGAAAAAAAAAAACTTCTCAGGTTATTCTGCTTCAAGTAAAAAACCTTTCAGTCTTATATTTAATGGTGCATGAATGCCTACACATTACGAATGCCAAAAACTAGCAAAATTCCTTGGAAGATGCTATGATGTTAGATTTTCATACAATGTTTTCTGGATTCCTTTAACTGTGTAAATGGTAGCAAATAAGGGAGTAAAGAATTTAAACATTGTCTTAAAGTATTTGATCTGCATCCCTTCAGTTAGCATTTTTATTTTACATTTGTTTATTAGTCTGAGAGTAACAGACAAAAATTGAGCATCTCTTAACACAATCCATCCTACCTTTTGAGTGGGTTATTGCAGCTGTGTTATGTCCAGCTTTTGTGTCTTATATTCAAGAGTATTTCATCAGAGTAAACAGAACTGAGACAAAAGGAAGGCTGTGAGTCATTTAAAATAATAGGAAAAATGAAAACCTTGGCGTTTGATTACATTCATCTTCTGATTTTACAAATAGTTCTAATAGGTTTGTATACAAAATACATGCATATACATATACATGGTTATGTGCATATCTTTTAAAGTATCTCGAATATACATTAATATATATGCTGTAGTCACTAATAAAAATCAAGATAAAGTATACATGGATTTACACATTCATACATACACGTTTATGTGTGTTTTCTTCCTTTCCTTTCCCCTCCCCCCACATCCTTTCTCCACGCCCTCCTCATCCCTCCACAGGCTTCAAAGCTTGTGGTCCTTTTCTATCCATGTACTAAAAGGTTTCTTTGTAAACCAGGCCATTTGTCCATCATTGTTTGAGGTCCAAACAGTGGTAAAATACCCTGTCACCGATCCCGAGTGCTGTGAATGGCAGCTCCTCTCTGGACAATTGGCGGAGGGGCCGAGAAATATTCCTGAGAGGATTATTTAACCTTTCAATTTAGAGGGCACAAAGCCTGGCTGATTAATGAACTTTCTGATGGGCGCTGATAAACGGATCTATTTCTTTATTTCCCCTAAAAGTGATTCCTTCTTCTGTCCAATATTACTATAATCTTAAACATAAAATGTGGCAAATAGATTAAAAAACAGCACTAAAGAGTTTATCTGGCTGGCAAACTGAAGGAGCTAAATTAAAATTGGTAATGAAAGCAGTGGCTGAGCCTTGTATATGGTTTTTAAATGCACTGTGTATTTTGAAGAGACTTATTCTCCGGCTTGCCTGGTAATGACTGCTTTGGGTGCACAGTCCGGGGCTGGTTTCTGTTATCCCCCCAAAAAAATGAGTTGTGTTATCTGGATGACTGCAGACACATACGCATCCCCCTTTCTCACTGCATGGGCAGACAAGGTCGATAGCATTACAAGGTATTTGTGGCAGTGCTTGTTTCAGTTTTCAGAGCTGCCAGTTTTCAGCCAGATTTGAATTACAAAAGAAGAAGCTGGCATGAAAATTGAAAGGGTTTATCGGCTAGTCTGAAGCCTCATAGCACATTGCTTATTTATGCAGTCCATTTGCACCAGGAAATATAAAAAGGAAATACATTTTAAAAATAAGGTCATAAAGACCCAGATATGTTTAAGATGGCAAATAAAATATAGATACCTCTAATATCTTTCCAGGAAACGATTTCACTTAATGTTGCATATTACTTAAGAAGAGCATTTATGTTGCTGTCATAAATTTGGCGTTTGTGTCACTATGTAGGTAGTCTCTGGGGGATTAAGAAGGAAGCCTTTGCTAACTTACTTTAAAATTAAAATCGACAGAGGAGAGCTCTGTAGTTTGAGCGCTGCATTGGAAATATTTAAATAGGGTGGTAAATTAAACTTAAACTAACATTTTTGCATTCCATGTAAAATTAGCTATGGGCCAGTGAATAAATGCCACCACCTTTGGAGAAAATTGGGATGCTCTTTAAGCCAGGAAGATTTTGGAGCATTCAGAGAGTGAATTACTGTTATCCCCACTGTCTTGCATGTGTTCATTGTTCTCTTCTCACTGAGATTTTCATTTTTGTTCTCTTCTACCAAAAAAAATTAATGTTTAATGTTTTCCTTCCTGTGTAGCACATTACCAGATACTTACATTTCATTCTTCAATAAGCAGTTTCTCAGATTTTGTCTAGTGCTCTAATACTTTAGAAATTAAAAAAAATCACTTATCTATATCTTCAACAGCAGGATTTGTACAGAGATTGGTATCTGTTTTGTGTTAGGGAGTGTTGTGTGACTGAAGATATACACACACAATCTCACACTGATACCACATGTATATATACAAAAGAAGACATATATTTAGAATGCCATAGCTTGAATAACCATAATGAGTATCACTGTGGTCATTTACAAGTTTTAGCCCTTTGGTTTTTCAAACTTGAATTTCCCAGTAGTGGGAAGAGGATTTAACTGTATGCACCTAATATCAAAGCAATAAAGCAACTCATGCAGTAAAATAAATAATTCCTAACCAAACAATGAGAAATAAAATGTTAGCATTTTTCCTTTCTTTACCAGCAACATTTTTCTAATGTTTACATGGTCTTATCTAATTGTTTCATATGGATTTTTAAAAATCAGGCAAAATATCAAAAGCATATATAACTTCTGCATGTTAAATGATGTGCTGTACATTTTTTCATGAATTTTCATAAGGAATTTGTTCTACGTAGCATGTGTGGCTTAATGATGTAATCACCCGATAGACTAGAAAATGCTCCAAAGGAGACGTTCCAGTCTGTTGTGTACATAATACATGTTTCAGAAATCTGCCTAATTAAGGAATTACCCAATGGATTGAGGGTCTGTAGGGTACATGACATGGTTGATTTTTTTTTAAATACTATATAATGTACACTGGAATACAACTATATTGTTTGGTGGGGTTTTTTTTCTGAGAAGAAAATTGAAACTTTAACACTTTACATAGTATTTTGCTAATTTTTAAAAACTATCTATAAAGCAAAGTACATCATTATTTTTTTTCCATATAAAGATAAGGACTGAATGTAAGGCTTTGTTCAAACACAACTGAAAAAAATTGACAGACCCAAAATAGGACACAGAGTTCTTGCTTCCAGATAGTTCCATGCCCAGCCACTCTTTATTACAAACCCTACAATAGGAAGGGAATTTAAAGTAAAGCTGAGATGTCTCCTTTTAGTTGTTCTTTGTCCTTTCTACAGCCCACAGAAATGGTTTTGGTGGACCAGTGTTCCTTATTTTTTCCATATAAAGAATGAATTACTTTCTCCAGCTTGCCCCTCTTCCTGACCTTCCCACTAGAGAGGTGTGAAGACATTCCTAAACTTACTTTTCATGAATGGGTAGGAAAGTGTGGCCAGTCTCATGAATAATCGAGATAAAAAGCAGTAGTCTTTGGCAGAAACAAAGTAAGTGTATTGTAAATGTGGGCTGAAAACTAGAAGCTGATTTGTATGTGACCAGTGGTTAATAGTAAACACTAGTAGGCAGTTGCAACTCTTTATATTCCGTTGTCAAAACCATGTCAGTAGGTTGTTTCAGCATTTAGTTTAGAGTAGCTCTTTAAGGCTGGTTGGATCAGATGTTTTAAAATATTTGCATTTCCATATTATATAGTAGATGACACTAGAAGAATAAATTGATTTAGAATACTTTGAAATAATGAAGCTACTCTTAGACATTAAAATCATACCTGTTTAAGAATTTGGGTACTTAGCACAGTAGCAAGTTTAGAAAAGAGCCAAGCTCTACTGTATAATTTAAACTTTGTATCATAATGTCATCCTTAACTGTATAACTTGTGTTGAGTGTAAAACTTTCGGGTCTTAGTTTTTTGGGTTTTTTTACATTTGCATTTCCGCATATGAAAAACTTGGCTAATTAATAAAAAGATATAGTGTAATCTTTAAACCATATGAATAGATGTAAAAATAAATCTGTTTTGTGTTCTTCAGAGTAGAAAATTCTCTTTAATTAGTGAAATTGATTGCATATGCTAGGTAATAATGAGCTTCAACTAGATGTAAGGCCTCATTGGATCATAGTCAGTTTAGATAAGGGCATCTCAAGGTCACAGAAGGAGCTGCCCAGCAGGTTCATTTACATAAAAAATTACAGTTCGAAATAGGACACTGAGGCAGCCCTGACGTTTTGGTCTCTTGGCCTTTGTCATGGAGATTCCTAGTTGAGGAGGGAGGAAGGCCACTGTCCCAGATAATGATTAACTGTTTTAATGGCATTCATTCATTCATTCGGCACTAACTACTCATGCAGAAAAAAGGGTTATGTAAAATGACATTAGAAGAAAATCATTTGTAATCGTTGCATCGGGCTGCACTTTGAGGAGACATTAGAAGTAAATCCGTGGCGTAGTAGGCTTATGCTTTATCTTCTGATATTTACTGAGTTTACTGGGGCATGAAAAGCTTTCAGCAAGAATAGCAGATGGGGATGGACCTTTCATAGGTAATGCTATCTACCACGTTATTACTTCTATATATTGATAGTAAAAGTAATCTCCAAGATATCACCCTACAAATATAGATTATTTAAATGTTTGTAACCCCCCTAAATTATGACAATAAGGTACCTACTTTCATAAATACTTCATTTGGCACCCACCCATTGGATAATACTCTTTAGATATACTCTTTAAACATAAAATTTTTTTTAAAAAATGTTCCCTTGCATTTTTTTTTAAGCTGTAGACATATGTATAATTGTAGTCTAAGCTGGAGCTAATCAATTTAAATATCCCTTCATAATTTAGACAGTTTCTGTTAATTAGAAATAAAGACGTAGCCCTGAGGCAGAAGCATAAAATCACACAAACTTATATTTCAAAGACATTCAATAAGCCTGAGGAGTCTTGTTCGTACATAGTACGAGAACTTGTCCACTGAAAATCATTGCTGAGTTTTCAATACTGTATTCTAATACGAGATGTTCTCTAATTAGGTGAGATCTATGCTGATTTCATTTCATTCTCATTGAGTGCCTAGTGTATGATAGTTTATTAAAAAAGAGCATGGAGATAGCATTTGTCATGTCATTTACTAATTAATTATTGTGAAACAGTTTGGAAGCTCATAGCACAATATAAATACTGCTGCTATTTTTTTTATTAGCAATAATGGAAGTTTTTCACTGGTGACATTATTCAGATGAATGAACATCCAAATGTTTGCACTTCATCCAGGGGCATATATAAACAGTGATGTTAAACTTGAGGGTTTTTTAACCAGATCACCCTTTGTAAATAAAAGGTATAACACATATAAACATGCTGGCAGATCTTTAGCAGAGGGTACCTTTATGGCTGATACTGTACAGCTGAGTTTCTGTTGACACTAAATGTCATGTGTTTAAGATTTTGCCAATATATAAACTACATTCTGGGAACATTGAGTGCTTGTAGAAATGCATTATTGATCTGTTCCAATTATTTTGTATGCAAAAACAGTAATTTCTTACAGAGTACTAGTGAAGTAACTATTGAAGGAGTTAATGCAGCATTCCAGAGCACCCAACTTGTCTTGTAGATATAGTGAAAATATCAGAGTATTGGATGTATTGTCTGCTACCAATTCTTTCTTGCACACCAACGTGTTCCCTGGTCACAAAAGTCCTTTCTTTCCCCCTTTTTTTCATGTTCCTTGGCCAGACAAGCTCATCAACCTAGTTATAGAATGTCTGCTGGTTGCTTTGTATACTATTCACAAATAATGAACATGGACATTGGAGGAGTGGGTAGGGATTGAAAATAGAAGTATTGAAAGAAGGCATTAGGGACTGCCACTTGTTCAGGGAGAATAACTAGGTATATATAATGTTCCTGGGACATTGCTTCATTAGTAAGGACAAAGCTGCAGAGACCAGGTAGGGATGGAAATTCCCCCCATTCTTATCTTGTCCAGAAATTTCTAAATGGGTTTATGTGAATCCAGCTTTCCATCCGCTAGTCAGGTACCTAAGCTAGATTCATAAAATAGTAAACATAAGTACCACACTACAAAATCTTCTAGGTAAAGATTCTGAGGATTCTCCGTAGCCACTATTTTAACATCTCAAGAAAACAGCCTGTCTCTTGTTTGTTTTGGTCAGAAAGTAGCATTCCAAGTTGTCAGGAGTTACAGATAGAAAACTTATATGATGTGAACTACAGACTTACCATGTGCAGAAATACTGTATATTTCTGTAATTATTATCACACATATAAAATTTAATTCAGTTTTTAAAGTGTACAGACAGCACTCTGGTGAGACAAAAAAATAAGCCCCTCTTTTGTTTCAGGAATGATAACTGACCTATGAATCAGACTTATATGAAAAACCCTTCAGGGGCGTATGATATAGTATATCATCACCATCTGTCAGGTCTTCCAAAAAGATCTTTTTTGCAGTTATTTAACCTCTTGATTTTCACATCTCTAAAATAGGGGTCTTGGCTTTAATGATATTTCTCAAATTCCTCTACCTCTAATTTTCTGTGATTCTTTTTGAGAAAATCATCATGAAATACTCAGCAGTTGAGTTGAAACAGATTTCATTTGATTTGGTCAGTTAATAAATATCTCTCCATAATTATTGAGCTGGATAAAACATTTCATCAGCATTTAACTCCAAATCATTTATTTTTAATTATTTCCAATAAAATGAACACAAATGTGTTTGTGGTATTTATTCAGCAGTGTTCTATCATGTTTTTCTCTTGGGCTTATATTAAGATCATATAAGATTACTTGATAGCATAAAGGACTTTATTCAGTAAATTCTCTGATTATCAATATCAAGTGAGGCATAAAACAGGAAGATAGATGGTCACCAAAGAGGTTTGTTGCTTTTATGGAAGATGCCCTGCTTGGAGTCTAAATAGAAGTGGATTCTCTAAAAATGATGACATCCTCCATATTTGCCTGTCTACGGATAAAGGATACTGTCCTAATTGCATCAAGCACTGGATTAGGGAAACTTCATTAAGCTATTCTCAGTATGTCCTTAGACAGATACATGCAGATGGACAAAGTGCTAGGCTCAGAAATGAGTGGGAGTGGGAAGTTGACTATTGCACTTAGAAGATTGTTCACAGCTTTCAAGGATCCCAAATTACTCTCTGAAGCAAGCCTCCTCCCTCCTTTTTTTTTTTTTAGCCACAGTTTCCAATGATGCTTAATAGCTAGTGATCATGGATCAACAAAGCACAGTGGAGAAAGTGGGTGGGCAAAGAGTCTGTAGTTAATTACAGAGAAAATTTGCATATGAGAGGTGGTATAAAAGATACCTCAGTGCTTTTATGAATTTGTTATCTTTGCAATGGTACAGATTACAATCTGTCAGTGAGGATGTATTCCCACAAATCCTCCTCAGGCAGTCCGTTTAACTTTCTGGGTCTTCCCCTAAATTGTGATTTAATTGGTGGAGTGTAGACAATATGAAAAGTGTGTAATTCTTAGTACCTTCAGCTTCCTTTGCCACCACTCTCCTACCATTGTAGCAGAAGCAAAGAGGCCGACACTAGATGGAGGAGCACCTTGTGTTTTACTTTATTTTATGGGTTACATTGGCTAAAAGTTTTTCACCAACTAGCCAGCCTCTACTGATGAGCCACTTCATATGTATTAGTTTGAAAGCCCTTTCAGAAGAGTAAAAACTGCCATAACTTACACGTCACTAGCATGGCTTTCAAGAGCCCTTCAAGAATAGCCTCCACACATAATAAGATATCAGAATGAGTTCTAAAAGATACTCTCCAGGAGATATGGGATCAGGAAAGGTATCTGACCACTTTGAGATTAGTCTGCTAAATTGAAACCAGCATTGCCAAAGACCTCCAAACTCTTAAATGATATCCTTATAAGTAAAATGTTTCCATTGGGATCCTTTTGCAATTAAGTAGGAATACATGAAATATAATTTATCTTTTTTCTTTTCCTCTTCCTTTTAATTCTAGGGCTTCTTTCAACATTTTGAAACCTTTAAGTCATTGTAATCTCATCATTAGATCTGTGTCTGTAATTTCTTTCTTAAAAGATAGACTATATGTGAGGAAATTATATCTTTATCTATGTGCACATATGTACATACATACATAGTCAACCTAGTATTATTTAAGCATCTACTATGTAATAGATATATAAATACAAAGAACAAAAAAAAAATCCCACTCTTTTTGTGGTGGCTAAGAATTGAAAATTGAGATGTGGTATATAATTGTGATGGAATAGTATTGTGCTATAAGAAATGACAAACAGGATGATTTCAGAAAAACTTGGAAAGATATGAACTGAAGCAAGTGGAGGCAGCAAAACCAAGAGAATGTTGTATGCAGTAACAGCAATATTGTGTGATGATCACCTGTGATTGACCTAGCTATTCTCAGTAATACAGTGCTCCAGGACAGTCGCAAAAGACTAATGATGAAACATGCTATCCACTTAGAGAAAGAACTGATATTATTTGAATACAGACTGAAGCATGCTAGTTTTCCCTTTCTTCCTTCTTTCCTTCCTTTCCTTTCTTTTTTGAGCCTTCTTGTACAAAATGACTAATATAGAAATATTTTACATGATTGCACATGTATAACTGTCATATTGCTTACCGTGTCAGGGATGGAGGAAGGGAGAAAGGGATAGAATTTGGAACTGAAAAGTTTTTTTAATGGTAAAAAAAATTGTCTTAGCATGTAATTGGGTAGGGAAATAAAATATCCTATATAAAAAAAAAAGTTAATTATTCATGCTGGAAACAAACATACAGACACTATTGTATGTGTTACTGAAACAGTTGTTGGTTTCATCGGTATGGGAATATAGGAACTGTTCCCTCCATTAGCTTCAGTCTTGTCTCCATGCCTTAGTACATGGCAGCCTGCATGAGTTGCTGTGGCAAAATTACAATAATAATACATTACTTGATACCAGTCAGCATATACATACTTAGCCTGTTCCTTAAACAGCAGGCACATAATCCATTGTTTGACCCAATAATGTTCCAGTGTTTGCAGTTTGGTGGGAGATACATGACCTTGCATTCTGAGGGAATACCCTTTGCGAACCCAGGCTCATCTCCATGTTGTGTTAAGGTACAAAAGTAAGACTTTAATCGAGATTACATTCTCATATTATGAGCATAAATACTACAAGAACAACTCTTAATGATAATAGCCCAGAAGAAAATCTTTCAACCACTACTTCAAAGGAATTCTTCACTCACTTGATAAGAATGGTATTGGAAAGGGCAAGATTTTGTTTTAAGATCTGAATTTAAAGTAGAACTTTCACAAATAACCTGTATTGCAGACCAAACCTGGACCACCCAAGAAGCCAAAGACCTATTTGGGACGATCAGCCTTAGTGTACTGCTACAACTGTTCTCGGAAAGGCCATTATGGATATGTAAGTTTTAATACTTTCTACCTGAATGCTACTTATATATGACACAATCTGGTCATGACAAACTTCATCCGTTTGGAGTAGTAGCTAAAAGTCATGGAAAAGGAATGTATGACTTTAAGTATATGCTGTGCTATAAGTTTGAAGAATTCTTATATCACCTACTTATATCACTTAGATGCCTAGTGTTCTCTAATTTTTTTAAGTTGTCAGCAAACAATTATGTAATAGAGGTATAACTTTTTGAAGGCAGGGAATGTTTCTTTTTTGATTTTGTGTCCTCAACATCTTGCACAGCATTCATGCTGAATAAATGCTGTGTGAGCAATGTTAAGACTGAACATACATGAATTCGCTTTAATGTGAGTGAATGAAGCAGCACCTAATTTTGCCATATTAAAGTTTTGTGAGGAACCTCCATAGTAGTATAGCAGATATTAGCCTCAGAGTTGGAATCAAATCAGGAACACGTGCTCAGAGGTGTCACACTAACCTGTGTCCTGACCAAACTCAGTAGAACAGATTAGAGTATAGTTGGGAAATGTTTAACAAAATTAATTTAAAATACAATACAGTGCAACATAGATAATGTGAATTTGTTGTTTTGTAAGTGAATATGTGGCCTGCTTGGATCTGATTCTTTTTGAGTTTGACTTCCCAATTCTACATTTTTTAACCTCTCTCCATGCCCAGGGCAGTTGTCTTAGACTATAAATCGCAAAGAATGCAGCCTGCATTAATAGCAAAAGTTTCTCTCTAAGAGAAATTCTCTCTAAGAATTCCTATGCTAATGAAATCACTGGTCCAGAAAAAAAAATATTTTCCATAATACTTATTATGTTCATTGTAATCATAAGTGTCAGAGAGTTCTCACAGATGAGTACATAGTAATAATTTATACAGCCAAATCCAGTTGTTGGTTTGTTTTGTTTTTTTTTATTTTTATCTTCATGTCTCTAGATAAAGTTTCAATGTTAGGTTTTCCTTGTTACCTTGTCCAGATTAACTCTTATGACATACACTCATAAAAACACCTTGGATCTGACTCCTAAGCCAAGTTTATTTGTCTTCCTGGCTACTTCTTCAGTGTCTCTAATCAGCTCATCTAGAAGCTTTATTACTGTACTGTCTAAAATTTAGAATTTTCATTTCTAAGGTTGCATTTGACCCATTTTAAATGTAGTAAAATTCATCATGGTATTTTAAGTATCCCTGAGATTTCCCTAGGAAGACCCTGAACTTCTCCAAGTAAACCATAGTAGAATTCAACACCTCTAGCTCTTATTTGTTTAATGTACCAGATCTGTCATGTTATACATTTTTCATACGGTATCCATGGTAGTATATTTTCAGTGTTGATGTTCATTTAATGAATGTCATTTAAAAATTAGGGTTGCATTGCCTCTGAGTAGTAATCTCTTTAGAGCAGGGCTTCAAAAGGATGAAGTATTCCCATTTTACTTCCTCAGTTAAAAAGAAAATTAAATTGTTATGTTTGGTCATATGTGCTGTTATCTGTTAATGAAGACGAAAATCTGTTATGAGTCTTTGAAATTTATCCCTGAAAATCTGGGATTAGGTAACTTTAAATTTATAATATGAACTTGACATCCTTACACAGAGATGACAAACTCTCAATTATCCAAATTTACAATGGGAGAAAAGCAATGGTGAAGATAATCCAAAAAATAGATAATATGAAAATAATTTATATGAGCAAGTATAGATTTTCCATACTGATGGAAAAGACTAGTGATGTGGATAATCAAAAAATAATTTACATTTGACTTTGTAAGATATTTTTGTATAATGTAACTCAAATGACTGGATTAATCTGAACCAAGTGTGATCCAGATATAACAAAAATCAGTCTAGCGAAATGTCTTTGAATATTCCTTTACTCCAATTTTTTTTCATGCATCTCAATTCAGTAAATTCAGTAAATTTTTGTTGTTTTCCTACTATGTGCAAGACACTGTGCTGAGTGATAAGGAAAGATATCAAAGAGCTATTGCTCAAGTAATTGCAAGGATCAGGATGGAGGAATTAGTCCCTAATTCCTATAGTGTTAGAAGGCTTAGTTAAAATGAATTTTATGTGTATGAAGTCATTAGTAACCTTATGAACTGCATCTCATAGTTTTTGTTAATTCCACCCTGATGTGATTGGAGGAGCACTGGAGTTAGAGGAGAAGATGAGTTCAAGTTTTGCCTTGACACTATCTGTGGATGTGATCAGAAGAAAGTCATTTCGTCTCCTCTGTTTCTCAGCTACCTACCTATCATGTGCCAGACACTGTGCTACAACAGGCATTATGGAGAGAACTGTTATTTGACCTACCTAGTTTTGTAAAACTTGAACAAACAATATACATGACTGTTTGATCAGCAAACAGTGCTAGAAAGGTACGGCTGGAAGTGACAGTTACCAATATGAGCCTGAGTGCAGACTTAGCCATTTGCTAAGCGTGGATTTGCCCAGCATCTAGAGCTAGGAGGACTTGAGTCATAGAGGCAAGTAACAATAACTACGGTAATTTTAGAATAAAATGAGCATAAACAGTATGTCAAAAGATTTGTAAAAGCTGTAATGTGATATGAAAATACCCATGATTCCCCACCATTACTTTGCCTGCCGTGGTCAGGTCTGCAGCCTTTGCTGCTGCCACTGCCACCCCTGGAAGCAACCTCTCTCTCTCCCACTCCAGGCCACTGAGGTAAACATGAATAGCTCAGAAGAAACATCATGGATCACATGATTCTGGGGGCTTTGTGGCAATTAATTCTTTTGTGAGGTGGGTAAAGACTCTATCCAGAATAAGTTCAACCTCACAGGACTCTCATAACAGGTGCCCCACTATAGGCAGACACTAGACTTGATCCTTAACTTGAACAACCTGCTGAGGACCACCCCAGCGAGAGTGACCTGATCACGCAGGCAGCCAAGATGCTCCATGGACTGATTCATGCCCACTATATCTTTGCAAACCGTGGCATCACCCAGATGATAGAAAAATACCAGCAAAAACACTTTGGCTGGTGTTCCTATATATATTATGAAAATCAGTCCATGTTGCCCATTACACTGGCAGACATACCAGGTGAGACCATGGTAAAGCTGAACTTCCCCAACTTGCATGGATGATTTACACTCTCAAGTCATCAAGGCACCATCACACAGATGGGGCTTACTTTGGTGGTGGCTTTCCCTGTGTGTTCTTCATTGAGTACAGGTCCAAACAGCCTGCCAACCAATTTGTTCCTAAACTATATCACCTACCAGCTGCAACTTCAAACAGTCAGCAGGGACCCTGTCAAGAGCATCCCTGATGTGTCTCCTTCCCTCCCCCAAGTACCTCAGGTGGTGATACCATTCTCCCTCCCCCTGGGACACACACCTTTCCAGACCCCACAATGGTTTGTAGTTTAAATTAAAAAGTTATTATTGTGGTGGTGTGGTAGAAGTATGAAATAAAGTGGAAGAAATGGAAAATAAAAATCTTTTGGTGACAAAGTCATAGGTAGTTCTGATACCAAGATGATTTGTTGCCTACATTATAGTGAAAGAAATACTAAAATTTCAGATAGAGATTAGTGAAAATAAAGATTTTTTTATTCTCATTGAAGTTTTCAGACCTACTGAAATATAAAGGGTTGATCACTCCTAAGTTAAGAATGATTGGATTAGTGCATCTTTCTTCTCATAGTACCTCTAACAATTGCCATTTTCCCTTTTTTTTTTTTTTTGGTTATTTTTAGTGATCCGATGGATAGTTTCTGTACAAAATTACTGAAAAGCACAAGCATAAATTGATCTTTCCTTAATATGGTAAATAACATCTATCTTAAAACCAAGAAACAACATTATAGGTAGAGACCTTTCTGGTAAGTCAGAGATAAAGTAAGGATGCCCATTATCACCACTATTATGAACAGTCTTCGAAAATCTAGATATGCGACAAGGAAATAAATAGGCAAAAAAGGAAAAAATATTGCTTTTTGAGGTTAATAAGATGGTCTACATAGAGAATCTTAGAAGTCAACTAAAATTACTTGAAACTTTAATAATTTTAACACTTTTCCATATTGCCAACATAATGTAAGAGATAGAAAGATAAATTCCATCCAGAACATAGTATAAAAATGTTACAAAATATTATTATGCTTATGAAGGAAAGGGACTGATTCATCAAAATCTGGGAAGACTTTATAAACTTTGATACAGAGTGAAGTGAGCAGAATCAGGATTTAAATATTTAACATATTTGTTAGTAACTTGGATAAAGGAGTATATGGTATTCCTAACAAACAACACAGTGGATGACAGTTTCCAAGAGGATCTTGATAGCCTAGGGCATTGAGCTAAATCTATTAACAAGGACAGGGAGGTGGTAGTCCCATTGTACTTTGCCCTTGTCAGGCTGAATCTGGACTATTGTGGTCATTTCTAGGACCTGGATGCTAAAGAGCACCAGAGAAGAGGACACAGGACTGGAGAAACTCTTGAGTCCTAGTCACATGAGGGTCAGGTGAAGGAAATGGAGATGTTCACCTCAGGAAAAAAAGAATGCATGTGGGGGCAGCTGGTTGTTGTTTTCAAGCATTCAAAGGACTGTCTTATGAAGGAGAGTTTAGATTTAAGAGACAGAGAGGACCGGGAACAAGAAGTGAAAAGGTCCAATTTAGATTTGAGATCAGGAAAAACTTCCCACTATGTATAGTTGTCCTCAGTGGGGCTGATCACCCAGAGAAGCTGTTCAAGCAGAAACTGGACAGCCTCTTGTCGGGAATGTTATACTGGGAATTCTCTTTGTTTAGGGTTTGACTTAGATGGTTGTTGAGGTTCCTCTCAACTCTCAAAGAAGATAGAGTCATTGACTGAACCACTGACCTTCCGGTATCTGCAAAAGAGAATGATCTTTGCCCTGAAAAGAACAAAATTGGCTAGCAATCCTTGATGAGTTCAAGCTACAGGTTCAGACAAACTCCGCACTACAGTGCTAGAGGTTAGATGTGATTTCCGAATCAGTACCAGTGATTTTGAGAACATGGTAGAGAATGGGAAAGGTGCCAAGCACAGAGAAGGGCAAATATCATGATCTTCAGAAAAGTAAAGAGTAGAGTATGTACCTATAAACCTGTGCACTTGACCTCGATTATCACAGGAATGTACTGAATAATCTAAAAAAGAAGCAATGTTCACAAAGAAACAACATGATTACATCAAGATCGAGTCATACTAGACTAATTTTATTTCCCTTTGACAGGGTTCCTAGACTGCTAGATCAAGGGAATATTATGTATAAAATTTACTGGATTTTAGCAACACATTTGACAGTCTCTCTATCACACTAGCTCCTTGTGGATAAGATGTAAACTAGTCAGAACTTGTTGAATGACTCAACTCAAAGTCATTAATGCTTTTTTGTAACCTCAAAAAGAATTCTTCATGAAATGCCCCTAGGGAGGAGCTGTGCTTGAGACAATATTGACTATTATTTTGGATGCTTACCAGATTTGCAGGTGACACAGAGCTAAGAGGGATAACTGACACAGTCAAAATCCAGAAAAATCTCAGTGGTCTCAATTATTGGACAAAGAAATCTGCTGAGGGCAAATAAATGCAGATTCCTACACTTGGGTACAAAAAAAAAACTTTACTTGCTTTAGTATAAGATGTGGAAGACATGGTTAGACATGTTCCTATGGACAAAGCTCAGGTTTTCATGTACCACTAGTGCAGAATGAGTCAGTCATGTAATAAGACAGACAGAAAAGCTGATATGACCATGGACCTCATAGGGAAGTTGAGCAGTCTGGTTGAGGGAGATGATATCATTGTGAACTGCACTGGTGAGACCATAGATGGAATGTTTTGTTCACTACTGGATGCAATGTTTTAGGAAGGTCATCGATAAGACAAAGGGTTCTTTGAAGGAGATGACCGTTACGGCTAAATGGATCAGTTGGAGAAAGTGGAGGTGTTTAACCTGTAACAGAAAACTTAGTAGGACCTAATAGTGGTTTTGAAGTATCTAAAAATCTGTCCCATTGGATAAGAATTAGATGCTGTTTTCTGACCCCAGGGGACAGGAAGAGGAACAGTAGGTGGAAAGATACCAATTCAGGTTTGATAAAAGAAAACTTCCCCCAGTTAGAGCTGTCCCAAAGTTGAACAGAAAAGGCCTTGATGGACATTAATTGAGGACATTGTATAGATTTTATTTCAAGGTGGGACCTCCAAGGTCCCTTGCAACTCTGGGATTTTTAGGATTCTGTAACTAAAAGATTGAGGAGGAGTATGGAAGTGCTGGGGGAAAATGTGAAAAAGGTGCCTAAAACCAGATAATCAACCATGGAGATCTCATGTGATTAGCATTAACCAGTAGGTTTATCATATACCCTAAATTGTGATCCTTTAGTGAACCTAACTATACACTTTCAAGGCCTAATTCACAAAGTAGATGGCAATACTAATTACCACAACTGAAGTGAATTGTGATCCTAAGTAATAATCCATCTATTGAATATTGTATTAAGTGCACAACACTTCAGGCAGCTAGGTGGTACAGTGGATAGAGCACCAGTGCAGGAATCAGGAGGATCTGAGTTCAAATCTCACCTCAGACACTTGACACTCACTAGCTGTGTGACCTTGGGCAAGTCATTTGACCCCAGTTGCCTCATCCTGGGTCATCTCCAGTCATCCTGATGAATATCTGGTCACTGGATTCAGGTGGCTCTGGAGGAGAAGTGAGGATGGTAACCTGCACAGCCCTCCCTCACTCAAAACACAGTCAAGTACGAGTCATGTCATTATTTCTCTGATGGCATGGTCTTCTTCAACAACAAAGGATGAACACAGTGCACAGCACTGTGCTAGTGCTAGGGAAACACACACAAACACAAAAAGCTCACAATAATATTAGGCATTCATATAAAAATGTAAGGCTTACAAAACACTTCAGTGTCTTAATTGGATTACAACAGTCATTTAAGGTGTTTTTTACAAATATTATCTCCATTTTGCAGATCAGTCTGAGGCCCAGGGTACTCAAAGTCTCATAGTTAGGAAATGGAGGCCCCAGGGTCAAATCCACTTTGGATTCCAAGTCTAGTGATATGTGACTACACCAGGCTGCTTTGAGTTCATTTTAACAACACACTTAGTATCAGGCATCAATCTTATGCCCTCTCCGTTTGACTGCTGTACCAGAATGACTTCTACATGGCTTTACCTCCTAGATGCTTTCATACAGGTGACCTCAGAACACCTTGACAGGAAGTTCCCATGTAGCTGGGAGAGAATGACTGCAAAACTAGTGGATGCTTAGCTGTCTGTAGTTCACACTGTCTAGAAGCTAGTAAAAATGTAAATTTCTGCAGTGATGCTTGAAAGTTTTAACACTAAATATAATTTTCAGGAGTGCACAGAAAGACGGATGTTAAGTGGAACATTTCCAACAGTACCATTCATCTACTACTATGATAAGGAGCATGACATCAGGGAACAAGAACAAAGAATACAGTGGAAAGTAGAAGGTATGATGAGGGGGTCCTGGAGAATTATTTGTACAATGACGCCTGAGATCCCCTACAGCTCTCAGTTTATAATCTTAGGATCTCCTTGCATGCACTGAAGATACTTTTGTGTCTGTAGCATCACTTTAGTACAAGTGGGCCCCTCTATGATTAGAGGAGTAATTGGACTTTGTTGTGTTATACTAGCTTTTCCCTAAATTCAGTTGAGTAAATTTCTAAAAATGTTTACTATAGTCTATGTATTCCCAGGGTTTAAAATGTTGTTTTAATTTGTTTTCTTTAAACATTAAAACATTTAAACTTTAAAAAAAATAAGTACTTTTTTTAAGGTCTGTATAAAACTATGATTTACTTCATGGGAACAAACAGGAATCTTGCCAGCATCCAGTCCCCTCTGTTGTAATAGCTGCTCTTGATTCAATGCCTGTTGTATGCCAGAACATAGACGTTATTTCATTGGATCCTCACAATAAAGTACTAAATGTGTTACCCTGTGTTACAGATGAGGCAACTCTGGCCCCAAAATGAAAAGGTTAGGTGACTTATCCATGGGCGAGCACCAAGTTAAGAAGTGTTAGAAGCAGAATTAGAGACCAGACTCCATGTCTTTGTATCTTTCTGGGCTGCCATTGCACTCTCTTCAGCTAAGTTAACCCAAGAGCTCTCTGTCTACTTGGATCTTGGAGAGTGCCAGAAGATTACAGGACCACCTCTCTGTATGGCTTTCTTAAGTCATTCTTGCTAACAAAGTCAGGTTTGGGGGGCTTTGTTTTTGTTCTTGCCTAAACACCCCTGGTGTAAACTCGTCTTCCCCAGTTCTGTTCCCTGGCAGAGCAGAACAGCTTGTCCATGTACTTCACAGTACTTATGAAGTCACCTTTCGTTCTCATTTGTTTTTTAATGAAGATTCCTGTCATTTCTAGATTTACACAAATAAGAACTGAGTCTCCCTTCAAAACAGAAAAGAACAGTTAAGCAAAGACAAGTAATCCTGTCACCATACCTGACAGCGTCTTCAGTATTTTGGACCTGTAGTACCTCACCTCTTTCAAAGGTGTTCTCTTCTCCTTTTGTCCTTCATTCTTTCACTACCAAAAAATAACCCATCTTATTTAAATTTTCTCTGCCTTACTTCCAGACCTTTGGAAAGCTTTTATGCCACCTCTAAACCACCTTTAAGGTCTCTGTGCCTATTTTATAGTGAGAAGTCAAGTGCTTAGTGAATATAGAGAAACCATTATTTCTCAGTTCTTCCATGTTGTTTTGTACTAACTCTACTACGGCACAGATTGCTAAACCCCCTCTGATCTTTTTAATCTGCATAATCATTCCTAGACGTGGGGTTTTGGTTTCATGCTTTATTTTGTGCAGTTCATTTTCAGTTCTCAAGTACTTCACTGAGTAGATTTTGTCCAGTTTTTGATTGACCACTTCTATAACATGTCATGGTCACTCCTATTCTCCCCTTGCTCTCCCTAAAACCAGGCTCTTAATTAACTCCTCCAGGGCCTGACAAACATGTTCAATAATAGTAGCTTCAGAAGAAATCCCTGTGAGAGGTCACCACAGGGGGCCTCTGCCCACCACATTAGAATAGATTTCCCAGGCACCCTCATCACAGTACTGTGATGCCAAATCTGTCCTCAGTTGAGAATGTCACATGGGGCCGCATTGGGAGTCTTCTTGAAGGCCAGATGACAGCCTTGCCTTAAGGCTCCTTCACTGTCACTGTCATTGCTCTGACAAAGCTACCAGTCATAATACTATTCCTACAGCTCTCTCCGACACGTCCCAAGTACTGTGCTAGTAGTTTGTGATCCTCTTAGTCCTGGGATGTAGGTGCTATCATTACCCCTATTTTACAGAGAAGGAAACCGAGGCCAGACAGCTAGGAAGTGAGTGAGATCAGATTTTAGTTTAGGGCTTCCTGACTCCTTGTCCAGGTCTGGATACAATTTAAAATGATCACCCCTCCGATCTGTGTTTGCACAGTCAGATTCTGAATATGCAAAAACACTTGTATTTTCTAGAACTTCAAAAAAATGGAGATTTTCCAAGACCATTCAAGAGACCCCATTTGGAATCAACAAACAGAAGTCCTTACCATGGAATAAAGAAGAGACACATGCAGGAAAAGTACACATGGCATCAAGAAAAAAGGTATCTCAGAGGAACAAAAATGAGCAGTTGGAGCAGCAGAAGCCAAGGAAAAAAGTCCAGGAGGGATGTCCAGAGGTGGCCTGATGCAGGCGAGGACTTCATCAGAGGACCCCGAAGTCACTCTTCATCTCATAGGTCTTCGTCCCACTTAGGGCACCATCATCGAAAGAGGAGTGGAGGGGAGCTTTCCAAAAGGGGCAAATGGGAGAAATATAAGAAAGGAGAGAGAAAAAGAGTAGATGATGAGGAAAGTTTATTCCTTATTAAGCAGAGAAAAAAGAAATCAAAGCTGAAAAACAGCTGCTGACTGGGCAGTTATGTCGTAGTCTGCTCTTCTTGTCTGCCTGTGCTCTGGCATTGTGTTTTCTTACCTCATAAAAGAAGTAAGATGTGTTTATTCCAGCTCGAAAGAAGCTGAGCTCACAGCACAGAGCTCTTGGCTTCTGTTTTTAAGCAAATGATTGCTATTCTCTGTGACCAACAAGTTGTTTATTGTGTGAGAAGGTAAAAAGGTAAATTAGCTTTCCATTTTCAGGATTATTCCTATTTGCTAATTTGTACTCTTGACTTAGAAGCCTGGGAATGAGAAAACTTAATTTTGTGGTGATGTTTGTTGTTTGTTGTTTTTAAGAAGCCCTTTTAAATATACTTTACCAAGAAAAATAGTTTATTAAATGTCATTTGTCTACAATCTACATTTTTTTAAAACAAAGCCTTGAAGTAAAAAAGAAGTGAATGTTCATAAGAAAATTTACTCAATCATTTTCAAGATTCATTTTTACACCAGTTGGGAAAGTTTAAAAAGTGTTTTGTTGTGTTTCAATCTCTCCTGCTTCTAAAACTTGTTCTGATGTCATCCTTGGTAAGGAACATGATAGTCTGATTTTGGAAGTGAGTGAAGTGTCCTAAGTGTGATTATGAAATTATTGAAGCATTAGGGAGATAAGGAACCTGAGCCACAGAAAAACAGAAGGAACCATTCTGGTCTAACTAGTAAAAGGAACAAAAGCTCTGACAATTGTATGAAAAGGAGAAATAAATCAAGGTCTTCATGTAATCACTAAAGAATGTTTTTCCTCAGTGTGAAAATCACCTTAATGATATCAATCACCTAAATATGTTTAAAAAAAAACTTTCAAAAAATAAAAACCACAACATTTATTACAGTATAAACTAAAATTACTTGACTTTTTAAGAAGCTGTGATATATTTTTTGTACTTTAAGTTATATTCAGAAAAAGTAAACTAGATGCTGAGATAAAATAACACAGTAATACAGTGAATAAATTTGTCCTTTACATGAAAAGAAAACAAGTAATTATTATTTGGGAGGACAAGGTTAATAAAAACAAATTTAACAGCTTATTTCCTTGGCCATTCAAAACTCATCCATAAGGCTCTCTAGAGCTAAAGTGTGGTGTGAATGGCAGCAGGGAGATTTTATGTTAATCAGTGAATGTTTATTAGGTGCTTACTATGGGACAGGCATTGTACTAAGGGGTGGAGAGGCAAAGGCATGCATAGCAGTACATGCCTCCAACCTTCAAGTTCACCTGATTGAAGAGACATGTGATAAGAGATATGACACAGGCTGAACAGATACAGGTTAACTTTGGGTGGAAAGACACCAGCACCTTGGAGGACACATGGTGGCATTTGAACTGCTTCTCAAAGGAAACCAAGAGGATGTGGAGCAGAGAGCATTTCAGCCATTCATACACTAAGGTCCCAGAGTGGAATTGAGGTGCAGCAAGCAGAGCACTCTGGGCCAGAGAACATATGGTGGGAAACCATGTGTAAGAAGACTAGAGAAGCAGAGAGGGGCTTTAAATGCCACATAAAGCAGTTTGTAGTTGATCTGGGAGGCAAGAAGGAGCCACTGGAATTAATTGAGTCCCTACTCAACCAGGTCACATCTTCACTTTAGGAAAATCACTTTGGTGACTAAATGGAGGATGGATTGAAACACAGTGCTATGTGTGAATTATTACTATGCTATGAGAAAGAATGAATATGATAAATACAAAGACACATGGAAATACTTAAATGAACTGATGCAAAGTGAAGTAAGCAGAACCAGCAAAATAGGTACTACAACAATGTACATGGGAGGAAAAAACTCAAGAAAATGAAACATTGGCAAAGTAACAACCAAGCTTGGTTCCAGAGAAGGTATGAAAAAAGACACCTTCCCTTCTTTGCAGAAGTGGGGAGAAGTGAAATAACTGCATAATTTCAGACTATTTTGATATGATATGTTGATTAGATTTGCAGATTTTTTTTTTTGTTCCTCTTTTCAAAAAAGAATGTTGTAAAAGATGGCCCTCTGGGACGAGGTGGGGAGAAAAGATACAGGCAAAGGAAGGGAAGGGAACAACTATTTATTAAGCACCTACTGTGTGCTAGGCACTATATTAAGTGCTTTACAAATATAACCTCATTTGATTTTCACAACCACCCAAGGACTTAGGAACTATTATCCCTCTTTTACAGTTGAGGAAACTGAGGCAGGCAAAGGTGAAATAAGTTGCTCAGGGTCATACAACTAGTAAGTGGCTAAGACTAGAATGGAATTCAGAATTTACTGACGGCAAGGCTAGCACTCTGTCCACTGCATCACTTAGCTGCAGTGGGAAATGTTGCTAGATGATATGAAAACAAAAGACATCAATAAAAATGTATTTTTTTAAAATACCACCCCTATCAACCCAATAATAAAAGTAGTACAGATATTCCCTTTTTTTTCATATTAGGCAAGTGAAGCACCAAAGATCACTTCCCCAGGATCACACAAATAAGTGTTAAAGCTAGGATTTTAATGCAAGACTTCCCCTTAACCCCAGTGTCCTTTTTCACTACACCATGCTGTTTCCTGCAGTGGAATACCACAAAAACATGTTTTGCTTTTTCGTGTTTGAGCATATTTGTATGTTGTTTTTGTTTTCTAAATTAAAAATCTGTCTGTAAATAAGAAAAGTCTATACTACTACCCTCTTGCCCCCTTCACTCCTCTTACCAGCATTAATTACTGTTCTGCCATTACTGTTTTCTAAGAAGGGGGAAGCTAAAGAAATACTGACTTCATTTTCCTTTTCCTCCATCTCGTCCAATCTATCAATAATTCTGCTTTGCACCAAAAAGTGTCAAATTTGACATTTCAGATTGAGCCAAGACTTGAAAATCATTCTACAGAAGGAACATCTTACCTTGTGCAGCCGTCTAATAAACATGTCCCTTAGAATGATTTGGATTATTAGACACAGGAATCTTTATACAAAATAATTAAAACTGTTCACTATAGAAAAGGCTAAAATAAAATGCAGGGAGGCAACTAGGTGGCGCAGTGGAAAGAGTGCCTCATCTGGAGTGTGAAGGACTCATCTTCCTGAGTTCAAATTTGGCCTCAGATACTTGCTAACTTGTGTGATGCAGGGCAAGTCACTTAACCCTGTTTGCCTCAGTTTCCTCATCTGTGAAATGAACTGGAGAAGGAAATGGCAAAGCACTCCAGTATCTTTGCCAAGAAAACCTCAAATGAAGTCACAGAGAATTGGACATGACTGAACAACAACAACGATGAAGGAGACTGGCAAAGATGGTAGAGTGGGAATAAGTATTACAGCCCAGCTTTTTCTTATAATAACCCTGAGAAAGATCAAGGGAGAACATTAGACCAAATGGTGACCAGGAAACTCAAGAAAAAGCCATAATGAGTCATTTTTCATATCCTGGGGAAAAAAAGTCCATTCAGGAAGGTCCATGTCCTAGAACTCTGTTGGAATCTATGACTATACATAGGGAAAACAAAAAGATTGACCCAACATCAGCATCTCTCTGAGCAGAGAGCAGGACCTCAAGATATAACACAGACTAAAGCTAGGACCTGCAGTTGAGTAACCATACCCGGAACTGTACACATTTGGTGAGCCTTTAACTCTAGGTCTCAGCCCATAGACCTAGGTTTTGGCTTCCAGCTTAGTAACCAGGGCAGGAACTTCAGACCAAGGGTAAGCCTATAAGCTCTGTAGCTCTGAATCTGCAGAGCTTTCTAGCTACTTGACAAATCTGGGCCCACCAAATGTCTAATGGAGCGCTAATTAAGTGCAAGGTTATGTTACACAGACACAAGGGGGTTGAGCATGAGGAGAGAGATCAGACTAGAAGGGCAGCAATTGGACTTCACTCCACTTCAGACCACTTAGGGAGTGCTGAACATTTTCAGCTCTTTGGCCAAAGACATGCCTGAGATCTGTAAAGAACACAGCTCTCAATACCCAGAGAAAGCAGCATTAGGACCCCAGATAATACAGATCAGCATCACATAAGGCCCTGACTTTCTCCCACATGCGTTCAAATCCTGGCTTTAATACAAAGACCCAATTCAAGAAATAAGACTATAGAATGATGAACATAAGTGTAGACAAAATCTGTTGTGGATCTAGAGAATGTCCAAGACACCTAATCAGAAGATACTTACTCCAGGGTAACTAGAACTCCTAGAAGAAATGGAACAAGAGTTTTAAATATTATCTCTAAGGGAAAGAAATGGAGAAGAAACAAGAGTTCTAGAGGAAAGATTTGGAGGAATGAACAGCCTAGTACAAGAAATATAAAAATTTACCCAAGTAACAGACTCTTTGAAAATGAAAAGAGACTAAAGATAACTTAATTATGTTCATGAGATAATAAGAAATATTAAAACAAAATCAAAAGATGGGGCAGAGGGAGAAAATATAAAGTATCAAAAATAACAATACAGGTCAAACAAAAGAAAAGGCAAAAATTACTGTAGTACCTGAAAGCTGTGACATCCATACCCACAAAAAAGAGCATAAGACCCCATTTTTCAAAAAATTATGAATAAGAGGTAGAGATAGGATAGAGACGTAACAGAATAGGAAGATGTACAGTCTAGTTCCCAGACAAAACTTCCTCCACAGAGATCTAGAAAACACACCAGACCAAATTCTGATTGGGAAATCCAAGAAAACGTCACAGTGAGTCACTTCTTTTCTAAACCAATTTTTCTAAAGACAGATATATAGACATAGAAGAGATCTGACCACGAATATACCTTATAATGGAGAATTCCAGTGCCCAGAAACTGAGAACCAAGACTGTGCCAGGGCAAGGGAGAAATCCCAGGGGAATCCTGAACTACCCCAGCATTCAGAAATAGGTGCCATTTGGCAGATCTGTCACCCAAGTCTGGGTCACAGATTTTTGTTACACAGTACTTTAAATAATCCTTTGACAGTAGAATGCTATGAATACGTGTACACCCCTCAAAATGTGCATGACCCCAAGAGTTCCTTTATTTCTCATTTTACTCAATCTGTGGCCTACCTATTCCTGTAGCTAGAGGTACATGCCCTACTCCACATTTTGGTCTTCTAGAAGGCTGTGATAAGCCTTCCTGGTGGCTAAGAAAGTGAAAGTGCCTCATTCACCTGATCAGAAAAAAAGGAGACAGAACATCACCCACCATTAAGTTCTCTTAGGAATGCCTTGCCCAGCCAACCCAGGAAGCAAGCTACTGGAATCCCTATAGATTCTTTCTAATCAAGACCTTGTACCTCTGACTCCAGGGTCATGTATATGCTCTCCACTCTTGGAATGTGCCAAGAAAATTGTTCTCTATAGACATTACCTAGATCTCTGCCAAGCTGCTCTCTTGGGTCATCATATTCTTCCTCTCACCAACCTGTTCCACTTGCCTCTGAACTTTGCTGACCCACTGATGGCTATGATACATGTCATTGCACCGCCAATAAACCTGCCCTGAATGACAGGCATTAATCCCTTCCAGTACTTCAGGAACCAGATCCAGCGTGAGCAGTTCTAATAGATATGGGGTGCTGTCAGAACCTTAGCAGCAGCCCCACTATCCTGATGAGCATAGCATTATGATTCAGAACATAACTGACTTCAGTCCATCATGGAAGCCAGCATTGGAAAAACTAGGGCAGCAGTTACAGACCAAAGGGGAGCTGGCGATTGCTTTGAACCTGCAGAGACTCCAAGGCAGATTATGGAAAGAGGCCATTCTTTGCCTCATTTCTTATTAAGCTGAATGGGTGTTGTCTCAGTCAAAGAGACTTGTGGAAAGACCTTAGCTTGAAAAGGACAATGTCCCCCACTGCATCCTGGACCATCTCCAGTTGGTCTGATCCATATCTGACCACTGGATCCAGATGGCTCCAGAGGAGAAAGTGAGGTTGGTGACTTTGCACTCCCTCACTTAAATCTAGTTCACTTGCATGTTACAGCATCACCTCCCTGATATCGTAGTTCTCTTTGAGAACAAAAGATAACAGTAACTGATTCCAGCACCATTTTAATGATATTGTCAATCTACGGCAACCTAATAGATGCAAACTCAGGACAGGCAAGCAGTGAACAGATCTTGCCCTAGATCACACATCTTTGAGAGCACTGAAAGCTTTCAGATTCCCAGACTGATCTGTAAAAACAGGATGTAAGAAGCTTAGATCAGATAACCCCTCCCCAAAATGTCCAGTGCTCAGCACTCACAAAGTCCAAAATCAAGGAGTAGGCTGAAGGAATAAGCAGCAGAAGAAAAATACCACTGTAAGAAGCTATTGTGACAACAGAGAAATTCAAGACACAAACGGAAGAAAAGAATGATTCAAAAATGTCTACAAAGCCTCAAAGGAAAAAAAAATACCACTTGGGTACAAATCCAACAAGAATTTCTAGAAGAGGGGTGGAGTGAAGTTGGCAGAGTAGAAAGACACACATATGCTGGCTCTCCCCACATAGCCCATAAAATACCTGTAGAGAGGGACTCTCAACAAATTTTGGAGCAGCAGAAGTAGAAAACAACAGAATGGAGGAGATTTCCAGCCCAGTGTGACCTGAAAGGCCCACGGGAAACATGTTGCACCGGAAGTGGAGTGGAGCCCAGGCCAAGGTGTAATTTCCAGTCGCAGGAGCAGGGTTCACAGATCTCTCAACTCACAGGCACCAAAGTTCAGTGACAGGTTTTTTTCAGCTGGCCAGGAAGATAGAAGGGCCTTCTCATAACTTCAGCATTAGGTAATGGCCACAGAGGCCACATCCAGCAAACAGCAGCAGTTCCTACAGCAGCTCGCATCCATTGTTGGATTGTAAGAACCCTGGGGGCACTAAGGAGCTGATTATTACCTCACCCCAGTGTAGAGTCCCTGAGGGAGCTGATCTTTATCTCACACTGAATGGCAGCCCTGCCCATGCAGTTTATCTGAATCTCAGCCCTCAGTGCTAGCTTGGCAGAACTGGAGGTCAGGTGGCTGTGGAGAGGAAACTGCTAAGATTCTGGGCACAAAAATCTTTTCCTGATCCCAGACCAGTGTACATGTTTGATTGTGCCACCTTGGAGGAACTGAGGTCTTACAGATTCCCAGAGTATACCCTACTCTTGACAAAGGACGCAAAAGTCAAGTAACTGGTTGGAACAATGCCCAAAAAAAAGGGAAAAAAAATAAGACTATAGAAGGTTATTTTATTGGTGAACAGATATCTTCTCCCATCCTTTCAGATGAGAAAGAACAATGTTTACCATCAAGGAAAGACATAAAAGTCAAGACATCAAAAACATTCAATGGCCTCAGGCCGTGGAAGAGCTCAAAAAGGATTTTGAAAATCAAGTGAGAGAGGTGGAGGAAAAACTGAGAAGAGAAATGAGAGAGATGCAAGAAAAGCAGGTCAACACCTGGCTAAAGGAAACCCCAAAAAATGCTGAAGAAAATAACACCTTGAAAAATAGGCTAACTCAATTGGCAAAAGAGGTCCTAAAAGCCAACGAGGAGAAGAATGCTTTAAAAAGCAGAATTAGCCAAATGGAAAAGGAGGTTCAAAAGCTCACTGAAGAAAATAGTTCTTTCAAAATTAGAATGGAACAGATGGAGACTAATGACCTTATGAGAAATCAAGAAATCACAAAACAAAACCAGAAGAAGGAAAAAATGGAAGATAATGTGAAATATCTCATTGGAAAAACAACTGACCTGGAAAATAGATCCAGGAGAGACAATTTAAAAATTATGGGTCTTCCTGAAAGCCATAATCAGAAAGAGCCTAGACATCATCTTTCATGAAATTATCAAGGAAAACTGCCCTGATATTCTAGAACCAGAGGGCAAAATAAGTGTTCAAGGAATCCACCGATCACCCCCTGAAAGAGATCCAAAAAGAGAAACTCCTAGGAACACTGTGGCCAAATTCCAGAGTTCCCAGGTCAAGGAGAAAATATTGCAAGCAGCTAGAAAGAAACAATTCAAGTATTGTGGAAATACAGTCAGAATATCACAAGATATCGCAATTTCTACGTTAAGGGATCAAAGGGCTTGGAATAGGTTATTCCAGAAGTCAAAGGAACTAGGACTAAAACCAAGAGTCACCAACCCAGCAAAACTGAGTACAATACTTCACGGGGAAAAAATGGTCTTTCAATGAAATAGAGGACTTTCAAGTATTCTTGATGAAACGACCAGAGCTGAAAAAAAATTTGACTTTCAAACAGAAGAATCAAGAGAAGCATGAAAAGGTAAACAGCAAAGAGAAATCATAAGGGACTTACTAAAGTTGAACTGTTTACATTCCTACATAGAAAGATAATATTTGTAACTTGAAACTTTTCAGTATCTGGGTAGTTGGTGGGATTACACACACACACATGCACGCACGCACACACACAGAGCACAGGGTGAATTAAATAGGATGGGATCATATCTTTAAAAAATGAAATTAAGGGGTGAGAGATATATTGGGAGGAGAAAGGGAGAAATGGAATGGGGTAAATAAAGAGGCAAGTAAAAGACTTTTCAGTGGAGGGAAAAGGGGGAGGTGAGAGAAAAATCATGAAGCTTACTCTCGTCATATTCAACTAAAGGAAGGAATAAAATGCACACTCATTTTGGTATGAAAACCTATCTTACCATACAGGAAAATGGGGGAGAAGGGGATAAGCAGGGCGGGTGGAGGGCAGTGGGAAGAGGGAGCAATTAGAAGTTGCGGGGGGAGGGACAAGATCAAAAGAGAGAATAGAAGAAATGAGGGGCAGGATAGGAATATAGTTAGTCTTACACAACATGACTATTGTGGAAGTCATTTGCAAAACTACACAGATATGGCCTATATTGAATTGCTTGCCTGCCCAGTGGGGATGGGTGGGGAGGGAGGGAGGAAGAGAAGTTGCAACTCAAAGTTTTAAGAACAACTGTTGAGTATTGTTCTTGCATGCAACTAGGAAATAAGAAATACAGGTAATGGGGTATAGAAAGTTACCTTGCCCTACAGAACAAAAGAGAAGATGGGGATAAGGGAAGGGAGGGATGTTAGAAGGGAGGGCAGATTGGTGAGGGGGTAATTAGAATGCTCGGCATTTTGGGGCAGGAGGAGGGGAGAATTGCGGAGAAAATTTGGAACTCAAAGTTTTTTGGAAATGAATGTTGAAAACATTTAAATACAAGAAAAGGAATTTCTAGAAGAGATCAGAAGTTTGTTGGGTGTTTTGTTTTTAAGAACTAAAAAATTTTAAAACCAATTGAGAGTAGTAGGGAGAAAAATAGAAAAAGAAGTAAGAATTAGGGAAGAAAGGTATGAAAAGAAAATTAACAGCTTGGGAAAAGAGGCAAAAACCTTAATGCCTTGAATTTTTTAATTGGCCAATGGAAGCTAATGACTCCAAGCAATGTCAAGAAATAATAAAATGAAGTTAAAAGTTGGGGCAGGGAGGAGTTGCTGGAATGGAAGGGATGTAAAACAGAAAAACTACTTATCTGGAAAATTAATTGGAAAAAAAATGGAAGACCTAAAACCCATGAACAATAACCAAAAAAAAAAGGAAAAAAAGCCTAGACAGTATATTCCAAGAGATGATAAAAGAAAACTGCCCGCATATCCTAGAACCAGAGGACAAAGTGGAAATTGAAAGAATCCGTTAGTCAACTCCTGAAAAAAACCTCAAAATGAAAACTAGGAATATTGTAACCAAAAATCTAGAGCTCACAGGTCAAGAGGGAAAAGTACTGCAGGCAGCCAGAAAGAAAGAATTCAAGTCCTGAGGAATCACAGTCAGAATCACGAAGTTTGTAGCTATGATCCTAAAAGAACAGAGTGTGGAATATGGTATTCTAGAAAGCAAAGTATATAGGCTTATAGCCATGGAAAATCTACCTGCAGGGTAATAGGCATCTAATGAAACAGAATACTTTTTATTTCCAATGAAAAGACCAGAGCTGAGTAGAAAATTTAATATGCAAAAATAGAGTCAAGAAAAGCATTTAAAAAACTGAAAAATCATAAGGGACCAAACAAGACTAAATTGTTTACATTCTTACAGGAGGAAATGATACATGTAGCCCCTCAGAACTTGATCATCATCACAGGTCATAAAGGGAGTTTAATTAGACCCCTCAAGTGATTTTATTATGGTTTCATGATCTTAAAAGAAGAATAGAAAGGATGAGGGAAGGGAATACACCGAAATAGGGGAAGGAAGAGGAAGAATGGAGAAAATAATGTCTTATAAATGGAATGGACAAGTAAAAGTCTGTAAAACAAGGCAAAGGGAGTAAGGGAGGATGGGTGACAATCACTCATCTAAATTAGTCAAAGGAGGAAAGAATACACATAGATATATACACAGAGTTGGGTATAGAAAGATTTCACCCAACCAGGGAAACAGAATGAAAGGAAAGGGGGAAGAATAAGGGAGAGGGCATGTTAAGGGACAGAATGGTCAAGAAGCAAAACCAACTCTTAAAGAAGTGGCAGAGGAAAGAAGGTCATTAAAAATTTAAGAGAGTAGGATGGCACAAAATGTACAACTAGCATTCATAAATGTGAATGAGATGAACTCATAAATATGGATAATAGCATAGATTAGAAACTAGAATCCAACAACATATTGTTTTCAAGAAACATACTTAAAACAAAGATATACACTGAATTAAGAATCTGTTAAGCTGGGGGTGAAGCCAAGATGCCAGAATAAAAGCAGGAATCTCCCTGAGCTCTCCCCTCAAAGCCCTCCAAATACCGGTAAAAAAATTACTCTAACCAAATTCTAGAGCTACAGAACCTACAAAATGGCAGAGTGAAACAAATTCCCACCCCAAGACAATCTGGAAAGGCAACAGGAAGGGTTTTCACACCAGGCAGGGAGCAGAACACAGTCTGGTGTGGGACTCACGGGCACTGACAACTAGAGCAGGCCTCAGGGGACTGAATCATTGGCAGTTACAGCAGTTTCCAGACTTTTCAACCCACAAATAACAAAAAGGTCAGTAGGAAAATTCTGTAGGAACTGGGTGAAAGAGGAGCCCAAGGTTTGACAGAGGCTGCTTCTGGAGCTCTGAGCCCCACAGATGGTGGGGGATTGAGCAGCTGATACAGAATCCTTGAAGCCTGGGACAGTACACCCACCCCTACTGGAAACAGAGTTCTACCTTGACAAAGAATTTAAAAGTCAAAAGAGTTTGGCTGGGAAGATGAGTAAAAATGGTAAAAGAACTCAGACTATAGAATCTTATTTTGGTGACAAGGAAGATCAGGGCATACAACCAGAGGAGGACAACAGAGTCGAAGGCCCTACATCAAAACCTTCCAAGAGGAATAGGAATTGGTCACAGGCCATGGGGGAGCTCAAAAAGGATTTTGAAAATCAAGTAAGAGAAGTAGAGGAAAAATTGGGAAGAAAAATGAGAGTGATGCAACAATATTATGAAAATCGAGTCAACAACTTGCTAAAGGAGATCCAAAAAAATACTGAAGCAAATAACTCCTTAAAAAATAGACTAGGGGGCAGAGCCAAGATGGCAGAGTACAAAGACTCACATATGCTAGCTCCGAACCCACAGCCCATAGATTTCCTCTAAAAAGGACTCCCAACAAATTCTGGAACAGTGCAAGCCACACAGCAACACAGTGAAGGAGATTTCCATTCCAGAGAGCCCTGAAAAACCAACCTCAAAGGTCCATCGCACACCCAACGGGAGTGGATCCCTCCCCTGCGCTGGCCGCGTGGCACTAACAGGAGCAAGCAGATCCGAGCAGGCTTCAGGGACAGAATCTCCAGCGGCCGCGAAGGTCCCTCCACCCACAGACTCACAGGTCAGTGAGAGAGATGGGCTGAGAGGGGAGCAGTGTGTCTCTGGGACTCAGGACCCCTCAGGAGGCAGCAGCAGCAGCAGAGGCAGTGGCAGAGGCAGCAGGCGGCCAGAAGCTCCCCGAGCCGGCAGGAGCTCCATTACAAAAGGTCTCTGCAGAAAACCCCTGAGGGAACTGAGCCTGGGAGGTGGCCCTGCCCCCACCTGAGAACTAGAAATTAAACTCCCATTGAATAGCAGCCAGGCCTGCCGCCAAAAGCCATGAGGCTGGGGAGCAGCATTTGAATCTCAGACCCCAAGCACTATCTGGGTGGATCTAGGCAAGGGTGGACAGGAATCTCAGAAGTCAAGTAACTGGCTGGGAAAATGCCCAGAAAAGGGAAAAAAGATAAGATCATAGAAGGTTATTTTCTTGAAAAAATGATTCCAACCTTCATCTCTGAAGGTGAAGAAGAAGAAAACTGCTTACCATCAGGTAAAGACATAGGAGTCAAGGCCTCTGTATCCCAAACATCTGAAATAGATATCCAATGGGCTCAGGCCATGGAAGAGCTCAAAAAGGATTTTGAAAATCAAGTTAGACAGGTGGAGGAAAAACTGGGAAAAGAAATGAGAGAAATGTAAGAAAAGGATGAAAAACGGGTCAATACCTTAATAAAGGAGACGCAAAAAATACTGAAGAAAATAACACCTTGAAAAATAGGCTAACTCAATTGGCAAAACAGGTTCAAAAAGCCAATGAGGAGAAGAATGCTTTCAAAAGCAGAATTAGCCAAATGGAAAAGGAGGTTCAAAAGCTCACTGAAGAAAATAGTTCTCTCAAAATTAGAATGGAACAGATGGAGGTTAATGACTTTCTGAGAAACCAAGAAATCACAAAACAAAACCAAAAGACTGAAAAAATGGAAGATAAAGTGAAATATCTCATGGGAAAAACAACTGACCTGGAAAATAGATCCAGGAGAGATAATTTAAAAATGATGGAACTACCTGAAAGCCATGATTAAAAAAAGAGCCTAGACATCATCCT
>CM053772.1:112121505-112138423 GCA_028658325.1 Potorous gilbertii | reverse complement strand
TTGAGTATTGTTCTTGCTACTAGGAAATAAGAAATACAGGTAATGGGGAATAGAAAGCTATCTGGCCCTACAGGACAAAAGAGATGATGGAGTAAGGGAAGGGAGGGATGAAAGAAGAGAGGGCAGATTGGTGATATGAGTAATTAGAATATTCAGTGTATTGGTGAGGGTGGAGGGGACAAATGGGGAGAAAATTTTGGAACCCAAAATCTTATGAAAATGAATGTAAAAAGTTAAATAAATAAATTTATTTTAAAAAATTAAAATAAAATAAAAATAAAAATAGGCTAACTCAACGGGAAAAAGAGGTCCAAAAATGTCAATGAGAAGAAGGCTTTAGAAAGCAAAATTAGCCTAATGGAAAAGGAGGTTCAAAAGCTCACTGAAGAAAATAGTTCTTTAAAAATGAGTGGAGGGAAGCTAATGACTATATGATAAACTAAGAAGTTGAAAAACAAAACCAAAGGAATGAAAAAGTAAAAGATAATGTGAAATATCTCATTGGAAAAACAACTAACCTGGAAAATAGATCTAGGAGAGACAATTTAAAACTTCTGGAACTACCTGAAAGCCATGATCAAAAAAAAGAGCCACATTATCTTTCATGAAATTATCAAGGAAAACTGCCCTGATATTCTAGAACCAGAGGGCAAAACAAATATTGAAAGAATCCATCAATCACCTCCAGAAGAGACCCAAAAAGAGAAAATCCTAGGAATATTGTGGCCAAATTTCAGAGTTCCCAGGTCAAGGAGGAAATGTTGCAGGCAGTTAGAAAGAAACTATTCAAGTATTGTGGAAATATAATCAAGATAACACAGGATCTGGCAGCTTCTACATTAAGGGATCAAAGGGCTTGGAATAGGATATTCCAGAAGTCAAAGGAACTGGGTTTAAAACCAAGAATCACCTGCTCAGCAAAACTGAGTCTAATACTTCAAGGGAAAAAATGGTCATTCAATGATATAGAGGACTTTCAAGCATTCTTGATGAAAAGGCCAGAACTGAAGAAAAATTTGACTTTCAAACACAAGAATCAAGAGAAGCATGAAAAGGTAAACAGGAAAGACAAATCATAAAGGACTTTCTAAAGCTGAACTGTTTACATTCCTACATGGAAAGATAATATATGTAACTCTTGAGACTTTTCTCAGTATTTGGGTAGGTGGAGGGATTACACACACACACACACACACAAACACATACACATACATGTAGACAGAGAACACAGGTTGAGGTGAATCAGAAGGAATGATATCTATAAAAAATAAAATTAAGGGGTGAGAGAGTAATATATTGGGAGGAGAAAGGGAGAAATGGAATGGGGCAAACTATTACTCATAAAAGAGATAAGAAAAATCTTCAATGGAGGAGAAAACGGAGGAGGTAAGGGGAAAAGTGAAGCTTACTCTCTTCACATATGGCTTAAGGAGGGAATAACATGCTCAATTTGATATGAAAATCTAACTTACACTACAGGAAAGTAGGGAAGAAGGAGACAAGGGGGTGAGGGGGATGATAGAATAGAGGGCAAATGGGAGAAGAGAGTAATTAGAAGTAAACACTTTGGGGAAGGGACAAGGTCAAGTGAGAGAATAAAATAAATGGGGGACAGGGTAGGATGGAGGGAAATATGGTTAGTCTTATACAACATGGCTATTATGGAAGTCTTGTGCAAAACAACACATATAGCCTATATTGAATTGCTTGCCTTCTCAGTGGGAATGGGTGAGGAGGGAGGATGGGAGAGAAATTGGAATTCAAAGTATTAGAAACGAATGTTGAGAATTGTTATTGTATATAACTAGGACATGAGAAATACAGGTAATGGGGTATAGATCTATCTTGCCCTTCAAGAAAAGAGACAGGATGGATATAAGGGAAGGGTAGGGTGTGATAGAAAAGAGGGCACATTGAGGGAAAGGGTAATCAGAATGCAAGGTGTTATGGGGTGGGGGGAGGAGAGAGATGGGGAGAAAAATTGGAACTCAAAATTTTGTGGAAATGAATGTTGAAATCTAAAAATAAATAAATAAAACTATAAAAAGACTAAGATGTTATTGTGTGTTTGGGGAGAGAGTTGTCCCAGTATACAAAGATTTTGTAACTATTTTCTGGGACTTTTCTCACCTAGAGGTTTGAGCCAAACAAAATAAATTTTATCTTGCTCAGCTGTAATTATACATAATATAGCTGTCCCAAAGCAAAGAAAAAATGAATGTAAACTAGCCTGGACAGGATTGGCTACCAGTTTCCTGGTGGGATAAAGTTTTAGTAAGCAAGCAAAATCCCAGTGGTCTCAGGGAACTCTCTATTATCTCCCTTGGAGGTAGATTTAATGAACTTCTTTCTCTTTCTCTGCCTTCTTTGCGCCACAGGCCCTTGAATAAGGGGATGGTCACTTGCCCAGAGTCACACAGCTAGCAAAAAACAAATAAAGGACTTAAACACAGCCTGACAGTCATGTGGTTCCACACTACCATTTTCTTACAGTGTTTAAATCCTTGTTAAGGTTCATGTTAATAAATGGAACCTTGACTATACTAGAACAATTGTTCTAGTGTTAAGTGTCAATTAAGTCAAGCCAGTAGCATTCATATGCAAGGCAAACAAAAAACAGAGTTCCTCAAAGCTTAAGGTTGAAACCTTTGAGAAAGAATGTGACCAATGTATCCCACTATGTACCACATACATATAAGCCAATATATATGACAAGTCATATAGGCTGATATCCTTTACAAATGAGGGAAACTGAGGCTTCACAAGATTAAGTAGTTTGCTCAGTCATTGAGTAAGCCTCAAGCTGAGCCTCAAATCCAAGTCTTCTAATTCCAAGGCAGTCCTTCAGTACAGCTCTTCAATCTTTGTACTTGATCTGATCCTATTATTTAGATTCTCTAAAAGGTCAATCTGACCAGTTATGATGACCTTTTATGGGACCCTAATGTAACCCAAAATATAGGCAGATGAGTGGGAATATGTACATGTCTCTAGTGCATTTCTTTTTATACAGTTCTCATAGCTCCAAAAACAAAGATACAGAGATGCCTCTTTCCACTAAATGACTTTCACAGAGGACTGACTCAGCAGACCTTGCCCAAAAAATTCTTAGCTTCTTGAAAGTATAGATGCTCTCATTTATATTCCCCAGTGTCTAACACAGTGATAGGCACATAATAGGTACACTTGATAATTGATTCTTGTCTTGTATGGGGTCCAGCAGGCAAAATATATTTTAGATTCCTGTCCCAAACTAATCATTTGTTCCTGGAGATTTGCATAACATTTTTTCTTGTACTGATTTTCTCAGTGGAGTTTCATATATTTTCTTCTGAACTAAAAACTTGCTTTTTCAAATCACTATGGACTCCCCCTCAACAAGATCTAAAATGGAGTGAGTCTCTCAGAAAAGCATGTTCTTTTAAAGAAAATAATTAATTGATATCTTTTTCTTTGGCATGACTTTAATTCCTTAATGTATTCCTCCCATACCAACCAAAGGATCTTCCATTCTAATGGAGGAGACCACATCCAAACAAAGAAGATACAGACAGAGCAAACTGGAGTTAATCTCAAAGGGAAGATAATTAGCATTGAGAGGGATCAGAAAGACTTCTCAAAGGTGGGATTTTAGCTGAGACATAAAGAAAGCCAGGGAACTGTAATGGCAGAAATGAGAAAGGAGAGCATTCTAGGCACAGGATACAGCCAGTTAAAATGGATGGAGTCAGGAAATGCAAGGTCATATGGGAAGAACAAAAAGGAGACCAGTGTCACTGAATGTGGAGAGAAGTAAAGTGTAAAATTATGAGAAAGAAAGGGCTTTAAAAACCAAATAGGGGCTGTTATGTTTGATCCTGGAGGAAATAAGGAGCTACTGGAATTTACTGCACTGAAAGTGAGGGGAGGATGTAACATGAACTGACCATCACTTTAGGAAGATAATTTTGGCAGGTGAGTGGAAAAAGGACTGAAATGGGGAGAGACTTGAGGCAGAAGACAAGCCAGATGGCTACTGCAATAATCTAGACATAAGGTACTAAGGATCCACACTAGGGTAATAGCTGATGCAGAGAAGAGAAGGGGGAATATACAAAACATATCAGAGAATTGGAAAGATTTAGCAGCAGATTGGATATGTGGGATGAGGATAGTGAGGAGTCAAAGATGAAGCCTAGGCTGCAAACCTAAGTAACTGGGAGAATGAGGATGACCTTGACAGTAATTGGGAAGTTAATGTGGCTTTGAGTCAGGGAAAATAATGAGTTCATTTTTGGACACTTCTAATTTAATATGTCTACAGGGCATACAGACCAAAATGTCAGGCTGAAAGTTGGGGATGGAGAACTAGGCATCATAAGAAAGGTTAAGGCTAGATAATTATTGAATGCATGGGAACTTATGAGATCACCAAGCAAAATAGTAAAGAGGGAGAAGAGAAGAGGGCTGGTACAGTGCTTTGAGGGACACTCATGGTTAATGGACATGGTCTAGTGCAGTGAAGATATAGGAAAGGAAATGGAGAAGGAATGGTCAAACCAAAGGAAAAGTGTCACAAAAACCTATTAAGAAGAGACTGTCAAGGAGAAAGAGATGATCAACAGTGTCAAGAGAGGTCAAAGAGGATGATGCTTAAGAAAAAGGCATTGTATTTGACAACTCATAGAGCATTTGTAAATTCAGAGTTTTCAATTGAATGAAAAGGTTGGGGAAGTTAGACTGAGCTTGACATAATGCCTAGCACATAGTAGAGGCTTAATAAATGTTTATCAATTGATTTATTGATTGAATATACAGAGTGTGAGAGAAACTGAGAGAATTGATTCTAGACAATCTTTTCAAGGGAAAGACTTGAAAGAGAAGAGAGATAGAGGACTAGAGCAAGAAGGCATGGACAGATCAAATGAAGGATATTTGAACATTGCATGGAAGGCAGATTGAGGAGAGTCAGGAGGTGTTTGTAGATAGCAGAGAAGCATTCAATAGACAAGGAGAGATTCTGAATGCTCTCCACTACTACCACCACCCCATACATATGTGGATATACTATCCCACAGATGCCCTCATAACCTGAAAAGGGATTAACTTCCCCAAAAATTCACACCTCAAACCAGGCAAAGGTTGCATCATGGCTAAATCATCTCATGATTCTATCATCCAAGTTTGCATTGCTGCTGCTTGGGTCCCTTTCTTGCATATTCCTTAACATGGTCCCAGAGCTCCTGCTTTGTCCCATCTTTACCACCATTCACTGATATTGCATCTTCTCCCAGTAACCTCTGCCTCTGAATTTACATATGCTGAAACAATCATCTGTGAATATGGCTGCTACCACTTCCTTGGGAAGTAGTTATGGCTCTTTCTATGAGCCTATGCCAGGCCTACATGCCTCAGAGCTAGTCAACATTCCTTTGTTACCTCTTAGAACACAGGAGTCAGGAAGAACTGAGTTCAAATCCAAGCTCATACATTTAATAGCTCTGTGACCCTGTGCAAGTGTCACAATCTGTTTACTTTAGTTTCCTCATTTGTAAAATCAACATAATATTAGCATCTACCCCTTAGACGAGTTGTAAGGATCAAACAAAATAACAGTTGTAAATCATGTAGGACAGTGTCTAGTACATAGTAGGCACTATATAAACATTAGTTATCATTATTGAGGCAACTGCTGACACAGCCTTTACTTGACTCCTTCCCACATTCCTTACTTGAAGCTGAAAAAGGATGATTAAATTCCTTTCAATCATATGCACCCCTCCAATCAATCAACACCAGTCAAGCAGTATTTATGAAGCACTTCCCATGTGCCAATAGGAATACAAAGGGAAGAAAATTAAATAATCCCTAACCTCTAAAAACTTACATTCGAATAGAAAGATAATATATGCATATGAAAGTAGAGATCTGAGTGTGAGTGTGTAAGGGGATTCTTTCTTGTTTGGACATTTTATTTATTAAAAGGGACAGAGGAGGAAGAAGGGACATTTGTGTGAGAAACATTGAGAAAATCTACTTCTCAGTACTTGGACAGAGGCCCCAGAAGTTCTGAGAACCTAAGAGAAAGCAGCCCCTTAGGGAAAAGTGTGGAAGGAAGCTTGAAAGAAAACAGCTCCTTAGAGGGAAAAGTGAAGGCAAAGTTGACCAAGGTATCTTGTTTCCCATCAGTTAATTTACATATGACTATTATGAGTACTTTGAGGTTGCTAGCTGGGAAACCCTGATATCAAGAACTTTCCAGTGACTGACATAATTGCATGTGGTTGGTTTAAGTTGTGTCTTACAGAAATATGAATTTTGTTTTCTCATCCATAGACAGAGATGAGTCACTTCACAACAGGATCCCTCTGCTCAGACCCCAAGACCAAAAGAATAGAGAAATACAAGCTCTGCCATTGCTGCTGGGGGTTGATCTAATTGGAGAAAAGCTATGCCTTTCAAAAGGGTTGATTGGAGGGGGGAAAGAAAGAATCCTTGCCCATGTGTAGAGTTAGCTTGGAAAGGGTAGTCTAGGCTACCTTTCCTACCACCTATGGTTTAAGAGAGAGATACCTCCTCAGAATACTGGAAACTTACCTAAATATCTTTGAAAAAACCAGACTCAGTGAAACTTTTTCTGAGTCAGAAAAATAGCTATTAATAGTTCTATAGATTCCCAAGTCTTATGGTTTCTACTGTCACTAAAAGAACTTCACATTGACTTAGCAGCCTAAGGGTAGCAGCAGGCAGGGAAATGGTTTCACCTAGTAGGACAGCAGAGAGGCCCAGAAGAGAAACAAACCTACCCAGAAGGTGAAACAACCCTACCACACTTCCCTAAGGAGATGAAGTAAATCAAGGCCAACAGTCTAGATTTAAGTTGCTTTGGACACATGCATTACCCTACTCTAGTGGTAGGTTTCTGCAATTTATTACCCACTCTTTATCATGGACATTGTGCATTGACAAGAAAAAGTGACACAGGATATAGGTGGGTTATCATGTGTTTAGTAAATCTTTCAGTATTAAGAGTTAGTGATGGCTTCTTGGCTGATTTGTTTAAATGAGCTCACTGGTGGGAGCTCAAGAGCTACAGTTGGGAATAGTAGACATACAACTTCCTCACATTACTATTTGGACATTGAAAATGGGTTATAGGAGCATGGCTTATTCTTTGGGGAATCACTCCAATCTGCTTCAATGAGTGTAAGCAAAGTGAGCATATCAGCCCCAGCCCAAAGAGAGAGATCCTGCTTTTGCTATACATACATACAGAATGAATATAAGGTAATTTTGAGAAGGAGTACCCTATTAGCTGGGAAAATTAAGAAGCAGGTCTTGAAGGAAAACAATGATTACAAAAGGCACAATTAAGGAAGAAGTATATACCAAGTATGTGTAGGAGCCAAGGGAAGCAGGGGAAGGTTTGCTGGTCAATCAATATAAAGATAGGGAGTCAGGAGATAGAATATTTTATGTTTGGTACCACAAAGGTAATATAACTAGAGCACAGTATGTATGCAGGAGGATGAGATATGAGGAGACTAGAAAGGTAGGAATGGGACAGGTTGTGAAGAGATTTAAATGCCAAAAAAGCTTATATTTAATTCTAGAAATCATAAGGAGCTATTAGAACCTACTGATTAGAAAGGTGAAATTATCAAATTGGCACTTCAGGAAAATCACTTTGGTAGCTATGGAGAGAATGCCTTAAAGTGAGGAGAAGTTTGAGCTGGGAAGACAAAACCAGAGGGTATTACAATGACCAAGGCAAAAAGTGGTAGGAGGTGAGGTCTTGAACTAGGGTGGGCCTATATGAATGGAGATAAGAAGGTAGACAGATAGATAGATACACAGATACTGTGGAGATAGAAATGATAAGATTTGAAATATCATTAGATATGAGGGTGAAGGAGAGGAAAGAGTTGAGGATGACACTAAGGTTTTGAACTTAAATAAGCTAGACTGAAGGGAAGAGTGCCAGGTCTGTAGTTAGGAAGACTCATCTTCCTGCATTCAAATCTGGCTTTAGATACTTACTAACTATGTGACCCTGAGCAAGTCACTTCACTTCCATTTGCCTTAATCCTCTGGAGAAGGAAATGGCAAACCACCTATAAGCACGAGCAAGGTGGGATTTTTGTTGTGTTCTTTTTGGAATTCAGTTTCCCAGGCTCAGGTTCATTGAAAACATCTGAAGGATTGATTTTCTTTGAACCCTGATAATTCATAGCTGTTCTGAGTCATGTAGGTTTCATGCCTTCAGGCTTTGAGTCAGTTGGGGCCAAGCATTTATTATATATTTTGGGAGGTTGGTATTCTGCTTTGGGGGTTCAATCATGAGAAGGACCTCTTGATTCCTTGGACAGGACTGTGAATAGCCATTTGTTAAGATTCCTGCCCCTCGCCAACTACTCAGAAGTTTGTGCTCTCCTAGACTGGTGGTGTACGTAGGTAGCTATATTATTCTGTTTAGATGGATGGAGCCTTGTCTGTTGGATTCTTTCTTGGACCATTTATCTGTGCTTATCTATTTGTTAAATAAAATAAGATTATTAACCCCTATAAAGCTGTCTTTCCTTTAGAAAAACAGATCAAAGACTCTGTTCTAGCAGCCCAGCTCATGTGCCAGTTTCTGATGCACCATCCCATTGTCTCTGCCATGGATAGTATAGTTCACAAGTTCATGAAGAGTTGGACATGACTGAACAACAACTGGAAGGATAGTAATGCCCTCAATAATAATAAGAACATACTCCTGAAATATTTATGTCACTTTTTGTGATAGCTAAGAATTGGAAACAAAGTAGACGCCCATCACTTGGGGAATGACTGATGGAATGAATATTCCTGTGCTGTAAGAAATGATGAATGTGATAAATATAGAGAAGCATGGGAACATCTCTATAAACCATGGCACAGTGAAGTAAACAAAGCTAAGAAAACAACATAAACAGTAACTGCAACAATGGAAATGGAAGGAACAACACACCAAAAAAATCAGTGTATGTGACAAATTCTTCTCTGGTATGAAGGAAGGGCCAAAAAATTTTATGCAGATTTTCCAGATCATGGGGTTACCATGTCTCTACCCACCATGATGTGGAAGGGATAATAGTGTAAAATTGAACTGGTTCACTGAAGGAGTCAAGAATGAAAAGTCAAAAATGTGTAGCCAGAACAAGGGGTGAACACCTGGCAAAGTACTATGAGGAAGAGAGATTACAGGTCACAGCTGGATAAAGAATAGGTTTGAGAGAAACAAACACACAGGGGAGATGGAATGAAAGAAGATTGAATCATATAAAATAACTGGAGTTCTTGATCATGGAAGTGGTACACTTATGACTGATGGCAAGCTGAAGGGTATTCTTTTGTGTGAAGCAGAATGGATAAGTAGGTCTAGGATATGGGCAGACTGAGAAACTGGGAGCTTGGGGTATTTGAGAGAACATCAATGTGTAATTTGAAATCCCCTTCTGTGAGGAAGATTGTGTGTGATTCAGGCAATGAACTCAATGAGAAAGGAAAGATAATGTCCTGAGGGTTTGGTAGACAATAGCCACCAGGATCTAGATTTGGTGATAAAGATGGCTAGAATTAGCCTCAGAGGAGGAGAGGCAGACTGATGCTGACTAATGGAGACAGAAGGACTGGACAATCTGGTCCACACCTATCGAGCTTTTCTAAGATTGCGATTGAATAAATGCAATGTCTTCTATTTACTCTTTCAGGTGCCAGCATGCCCTCAAGCAACTTGCATCTGGGCCATGCAAGTTGTCCTGAAGTCTGATAAGTCTCAAAGAGGTACTAGGTAATAATGAAGGCAATGAGATCTAGAGATCTTTCCTGTATTCCGTCCACCATAAATAAAAATTCTATGTCCATTCTGGTTGTCCCCTCTGGAGCCACCCAAGACTTCTTATTCCATGCAATAGGCCTTCAAATATTTGAAGACAATTTTTCTGAATAAGGCCCAATTAATTGAAATAAAATAGGAACAAAACCACCACTATGGACCCCACTCCCAATTAAGGACATTTGTTTCCTTCCTTCATTTAACTTAAAGTCAAATTGAGGACACAGAAGACATATACAGAATAGCTTATAATGTAAAATATATCAAGAAGTAGAAATTAACTTTCAATAAACTGGAAACAGTGCTAAGGGGATGCAAAATGGCAGCCTGTTGTCCTGGGTCTAGGTCTCCCAGAGTGAAAAAGAACCAGCAAAAACAGAAAGGGAGGCGGTCTAGGCAAAGCAAAGGATAAAAACCAAAGGCATGGAGGGAGGTAAGAGTCACCAAATCACGGGCAGGGCAGTGTCATGGAGGCCAAGCAAACTGGTTTATGTGGCTTAAGGGAGATGTCCACACTATTGCAGGTCCCTTTTCATTGGTCAATGCTTTGTTGCTGTTTGTCCTTCATTCTCAAAGAGTACCATAACATCAGGGAGGTGATGCCATGACATGCAAGTGAATTGAATTTAAGTGAGGGCTGTGCAAAGTCATGAGTGTCACTTTCTCCCCCAGAGCCATCTACATCTAGTGTTGAGATATAGATCAGGATGATCAGAATGACCCAGGATACAGAGGAGGACCTTGGCCTTTTTAATCTGAGGTCTCTAACAAATCAATGCTTTATGTGACTACTGGACCCACTTCATGATTTGAGGTGAATTTCCCTTTTAGAAGTTAGACTGGTATTGGACCAAGTCTCTGTGTGGAATGGGATCCATTCATTGATTTTTATATGCTGAAGTTCCTACCACAACCTCCATTTGGGGAACTTCTCCTACTAAGTAGTAGAAAGTCTCAAGTAATGCTTTTTTGCTTGCACATTAAATTTTCTTTGAAGTATATCCCATAAGTTATAACCTCTTAATTAGGCTTTTAAAGATTCAGCACTTTTCTCTTCCATAAGAAGCCTTTCTTTCCACTCCAAACCACAGTGTCGCTCTTAATTGAAAAAAAATGTAAGATGGTGGATTAGGGACAGCCACCCAGCTAAACTCTCCCAACCTCACTTCCAAACAACCTTCAGGTAACTCCTCAAATCAAATGTTGAAGCCGCAGTGCCAACAAAAGGTCAGGGTGAAATATTTTTCCAGCCTAAGAAAATTTTAAAAGTTAGCAAGAGAAATCTGTGGCACCAGGATGGAGCCCAGACATATAGCAGCAGAAGCTTCAGGAGATGTGAAGGGAATCAGACAACTGGTTGAAAAGAGATTACAGGGGAGCCTTTGCAGACATTGGCTGCAGCTGATGGGCAACTCTATTGCCCATCGTTCTAGGTAGCAGTTCCAGAGTGCAGAAGAGTGCTGGTGGTCAGTCACAAAGGAGAGGGGGCCCTGGTGACATAACCAAAGCACCAGGGGTCTTTCCTAGCTAAAGATCAGAAGAGCAGTGACTATACCTCTCTCAGGATCACACCATCTTGGAAGTATCGAAAACTGCAGACTCCCAGAGCTAGCTCTGAAAACCGCAGCATAAAAAAGCCTGAAGCTTAGAATAGTATCTCCCCAATCCTAGGTGAGCAAAGCCCAACTTTAACATAAAGTCAAGTCAAAGTCAAAACATAGGCTGGAAAAAATGAGCAAACAAGAACAAAAAAAAAAAGAAGAATTTGTCCCTAAAAAGCTACTACAGTGGAAAGGAAGACCAAGATATAAACTCAGAAGAAGGCAACAATGTGGGAAAAGCTATTTTGAAAAGCCTCAAAGAAAAATGCTAATTGAACCCTAACCCAACAAGAATTTCTGGAAGAGATAAAGAGATAAAAATGATAGAGGAAAAATTGGGAAAAGAAATGAGAGTGATACAAGAAAATTATGAAAAGAGGATTAACAACTTTGTAAGAGAGGTATAAGAAAACATGACACAACAAACATAACATACCACTAAATGAAAATCAAATCAAATCAATTACAAGAAGTTGCTTTTTTCCAATTATATTCCAATAAATTTAACAATTTAAGTGAAATAAATGTAACAATTTTAGAATATTTGGAAAAATATAAACTGCCTGAATGAAGAGAAGAGGAAATGGAATAACTAGCAAATCTATTTTTTTAAAAAAAGAAATTGAACAGCTCATAAATGAGCTTCCTATGAAAAAAAGCATAAGGATCATATGGATTTCCAAGTGAATTCTACCAGACATTTGAAGATCAACTAATTCTAATATTAAATAAAATTATTTGAAATAATAAGCAAAGAAGGCGCCCTATCAGACTCCTTTTATGAAACAAATATGGTATTGCTAACCAAAGCAAGAAGAGCAAAACCAGAAAAAAAAACTATAGACCAATTTCATTAATAAATGAATTCATTCATTCATTCATTCATTAATGAATGAAATTCAAAATTCCTAAATCAAATACTAGCTAAGAGATTACAACAATATATAACACAGATTATATATTGTGACCAAGTGGGATTTATACCAGGAATGTAGGGATGGTTTAATATAAGGAAAACTATTAACATAAGTGACTGTCAGTAACAAAAGTAACAAAAATTTTAAGATTATATCAATGGATACAGAAAAGGCTTTTAATAAAACACAATACCCATTCCTATTTAAAACACTTGAAAGCATAGATATAAAAGGATTATTCCTTAAGATGATAAGATCTACCTAAAGCCATCAGCAAGCATTATATGCAATGGGGATAAGATAGAAGTCTTTCCAGTAAGATTAGGAATAAAACAAAGCACAAAAGCTCATTGAATAAAATTATTCCTTAAAATTTAGAATTGGGAAAGTAAAAGCTAATGACCCCATGAGATATTAAGAAACAATAAAACAAAGTCAAAAGGATAAAAACAATAGAAGAAAATGTGAAATATCTCGTTGGAAAAACAACTGACTTGGAAAATAGGTCCAAGAGAGATGCTTTAAGAATTATTGAACTACCTGAAAGTCATAATGAAAGAAGAGTGTATGTCTAGCACATGTCTATATGTCTAGCATTACATTTCAATAAATTATCAAGGACAACTGTCCTGATATCAGGTGTGGCCACATATGGCCTTCTAGATCCTTAAGTTCAGTCTTTTGACTGACTCCAAACCCACCTAGATCCAGAGGGTAAAATAGAAATTGAAAGAATACACCAATCATCTCCTGAAAGAGATCTCAAAATGAAAACTCTCAGGAATATTATAGTCAAATTCTAGAGCTCCTAGATCAAAAAGAAAATGCTTCAAGCAGCCAGAAAAAACAACGTAAATATCATGGAGTTGCAGGATCATATAAGATTAGTGGCTTCCACATTAAAGGACTAGAAGGCTTGAAATATGATATTCCAGAAGGCAAAGGAATTAGAATTACAACTAAGAATAACCTACCCAGCAAAACAGAGTGTAACCTTTTCATGGTGGTGGGGGTGTGGGAGGAGAAATGAATATGGAATAAAATAGAGGACTTTCAAGCATTCCTGATGTAAATTTGACATCCAAACACAAGACTCACAAGAAGCATAAAAAGGTAAACATGAAAGAGTGTTCATAAGGGACTTAATAAAGTTAAACTGTTTACATTTCTATATGAGAAGATGATATATGTATCTCCAAAAAACTTTGTCATTGTTAGGGAAGTTAAAAGAAGTTTATGTAGACAGAGAGCATGAATTATGTCGGAATGATCTCTAAAAAATAAAATAAACAGTGAGAAAGAGGGATGCATTGGGAGAAGGGAGAAGAGAGAAGTAAAATGGGAAAGTTTTTCCCACATTAAAGAGGCATGTAAGGAAGAGGTTTTACAATGGAGGGGGAAATGGGTAGTGGAGATGGCAGACAATGCTTGAACTTCACTCTCATCAGAATTGGTTCAAAGACGGAAGAATATATACATACGTTCAGTTGTGTATAGAAATGTAATTTACCCAATAGGGAAATAGGCAGGGAAGGGATAAGAAAAAGGGAGGTAAGGTTGATAAAAAGGATGGCAGATTAAGGGAGGCAGTGGTTAGAAGCAAAAGAGACAGACAAAACAAAAAGAGAGAGAAAGAAATGGAAGAAAATGGGATGGAATGAAATATACAATTCATAAACATAACTGTGAATGTGAATGATTTGAGCTTACCCATAAAATGAAAGCAACCACAGAATGGATTAAAAGCCAAAATCCAACAATATGTTGGGTATAAGGGACACATTTGAAACAGAAAAACGTACACAGAGTTAAAATAAAAGGCTGGAGCAGAATCTAATATGCTTCAGCTGAAGTAGAAAAAGGCAGGGCTAATAGCAATCACGATCTCAAAGCAAAAACAGAGATAGATGTAATTAAAAGATATTATCAGGATAACTATATTATGCTGAAAGGTACCATAGATGATTAATACCAAAAAATTTTACAGCAAGTTTCTCTAGTAAAGGCCTCATTTCTCAAATAGACACTGAGTATATTACTGAGTCAAATTTATAAAATTTATAAAAATAAGTAATTCTCCGATTGATAAATGGTCAAAGGATATAAACGGGTCATTTTCAGAAGAAGAAACCAAAGCTATCTATAGTTATATGAAAAAATGCTCTAAGTCACTATTGATTAGAGAAATGCAAATTAAAACAACTCTGAGATACCATCTCGCACCGATCAGAATTGATAAATGCTAGAGGGGATAAGGGAAAAATAAGTACACTAATGAGCTGCCAGAATGGTCTAACCATTCTGGAGAGTGATTTGGAACTATGCCCAAAGGACTATAAAACTGCAAACTCAGCAACACCAGTACTAGGTCATATTCCAAAGAAAAGGGAAAAGGACTTTTATGTACAAAAATATTTATAACAGCTCTTTCTGTGGTAGCAAAGAATTGGAAATTACAGGGATACTCATCATTTGTGAAATGGCTGAACAAGTTGTGGTATATGATTGTGACAGAGTACTATTGTGCTTTATGAAATGATGAGGGGGGTGGTTTCAGAAAAACATGGCAAGACCTATATGAACTGATACAAAATAAAATGAGTTGAACCAGGGAATCATTGTGCTGAGTAACAGCAATGTTTTCATGGTGATTAACTGTGAAAGACTTGGCTTCTCTGATCACTACAATGATCCAAGACAATTCCAAAGGACTCATGATTAAAAAAAATGCTATCCACCTCCAAAAGAATAACTGATGAACTGAGTGCCAATTGAAGTATAATTTCCTCTCAAGTTTTCTTGCTTTTTTAGAAAATATGGCTAATATGGATAGATGTTTTGCATGATTTCCCATATATAATTGATATCATATTGTTTGCCTTCTCAAGAGGTAGGGGAGGGATAATTTAGAATTAAATTTTTAAATTTAAAATTCAATTTAAATTAAAAAAAACATATTTAAAATTAATAAAAATTTTTTTTACAAAAGCAAAATCTTACCATCAATCTGGCCTTGAAGTTTAAGACTATTTTGCCAGGGTATATAGAACTGAGCTTGTAGAAAGTCTCTTATTATACTTTTGATTAAATCAAATTTGGAACACATTCAATGTCACTAATGTCATTGTCATAGATACAGGTGACTATTATCTGGATGGGAGGCCAATACTGGGCAATTTCTCATAATTTGTCTAAGAATGATGCACACTTAATACCATTATCTTTATTTAACCAGATTATTGGGCTAGTAGGTCAGATGAATTCTGCAGATGTATAGTATAATTAGATTCCCACAAGACATTGGACAAAGTGATTGTGCAATCCTTATGGACAAGATGGAGAGATGTGAACTGAATAATAGGGAAGAGGATAAACATTTGTATTGTGCTTACTAGGTGCCAGGAACTGTAATTAGCAGTTTTTTCAAATATAATCTCATTTGATATTCACAATAATCCTGAGAGGTAAGTGCTATTTATTAACTCCATTTTACAGTGGCAGAAACTGAGGCAAATGGACATTAAGTGTCTGAGACCATATTTAAACTCAGATCTTCCTGATTTTAAACCCAGCACTCTCTCCACTACATCACCCACTGTCTCTAGGAAGAATTAATAGAAGAATGCAAACAATACAAAACAATAAAAGAATCTGTAGAACAGTCAGGCAGATTTGAAATTGGTTGAATGACCAGAGGTTATCATTAATAAGTCAAAGTCAATGTAGGATCTATCTAGGGATAGATACTACTACTCTAGGGATACTTAACATTTTTATCAGTGCCTCAGAAGAAAGAAAAGAAATCTTTCTTAAGTGCTTACTGCTCCAGGCACTACACTAAGCACTGTACAGATATCTTCTCATTGGATCCACAGGACTGTGTGGTGAATGCCATTGTGTTTCCATTTTAGCAGACTGAGCTGGAGCGACTTGCCCAGCTTCACACAGTGAGTATCTGAGGCCACATTTGAACTGAGATCTTGAATTTGGATGAAGGAATAGGGGCATTAAAAATCTGTAGATGATAACAGAACCAGAAGGAACAACAAACGCTTTGAATGGCAGAGACTCCAAATCTTAAAATATTTTGACGAGCTAAAACAATAGAATAAATTGTTTATGGATGATCCATAAACAATTGGATGAAATTTAGCCAAGACACACGTACAGTCCTCCATTTGGGCTAAAAAGTAATTCCCAAGTAGAGAATGAGGTAAGCATGCCTCTACAAGAATTTTTTGAAAACAAAACAAAACCAAACTCTGCTGATTTCAGTGGCCTGCAAGCTTACTGCCCCTCCCACCCCAAAAGGTCTAATTTTAACTTAAGAGCAAAGCATGAGAATAAGGAAAGTAATAGTACTACTGTATTACCAGGAGAAGGAAAGAGGAAGGGACACCATTCCACATAAGGAAGGAACTCTGAATGTTTGTTCTGGAGATGACCCAAGGAAGATAGGATCACTGTCTTCAAGTACTTGAAGGGCTGTCATGTGTAAGAGTAATGAGATTCAGTACGCTTGGATCTGGAAAGAAGAACTAAGAACAGTAGTGGTTAGCTGC
>CM053772.1:112060560-112121405 GCA_028658325.1 Potorous gilbertii | reverse complement strand
TAATTAGCTTCTCCAAAAATAGAATGAAGAGGTATTGAATTTCTCTTCTCTAGAAGTCTTCAAAGAGAAGCAGAATGATCACTTGTAAGTAACATATTGGAAAGGAATCCTGTTTGGATACATATTGGACTTAGAGGCATTCTAACTGCGAGATCCTATAATTCTTTATTTCCAAAAGATGGAGCAAAAAGTTGTGTATATATATATATATAATATATATTGTATATATATTATATATTATATATACATATATACATGTATATAATATATATTGTATATATATATATATATTATATATTATATATACATATATACATGTATATAATATATATTGTATATATATATTATATATTATATATACATATATACATGTATATAACCACATATTATATGTATTATTTTTATTATATATATTATATTATATTTATATTTATTATATTTATATATTATAAATAGCCACAACAAAAAGCAACAGAAATGTTGGAAAATTCTAGAAATAACAATAATTTACCTGAAAGATAAGTAAATCCAAGAAAACCTCTGGCACAATTTTAAATCTATAGTAATAAACCAAGTGAGGGTTGGGCAGGAGGGGAGGAAGAGGAGTAACATGGGGAAGATGTGCCAAATCAATATCACAAACCACAAAAGAAGTATCAGGAGCCAAAAATTCACTTACACAACAAATTAAGAAGGTATTTTAATTCATTTAAAAATATTAGATGATGATGAAAAAATATGATAATAGAAAGTAACATGGTAGGTATTAAAATAAAGTAATAAATGTCAACAAATATGATAAAAAGTTACCTATTTACAGATGATATGATTGTTTCTTTAGAAAACTCCAGAGAATCAGCAAAGAGACTAAGTCAATTATTAGTAGCTTCGGGAAAGTAACAAGATACAAAATAAATCCACAAAAATCATTAGTACATCAATAGAACAATATTTTTTTAAAAAACAGGAGGATTTAACAGAGAATTCATATTCAAAATAACTACAAAGTTCATCAAATATCGTGACTTCCACCTACCAAGACATATTCAAGATGTAATTGACAGTTTTTAATTGATAAAAGATGACAAATAATTAAAGGACTATATTGCTCATGGTTGGGCTGCACCAATGTAATAAAAATGATGGTGCTACCTAAATTAACCAACAGATTTAGAACTATACTAAATCATCAGTGTGTTAAAATAATAACATTTATTTAGAAAGTTTATTTCCCTTGAAATTCTAGACTAAAATAGGAGTAGATAGCACTTTAAGACCTCAGACTATTTTATAAAGAGTGATTGAGGCCAGGCTCCCTAGAACCGGACCTGGTCCAAATCCCGTGACAACGCCCTAACCATCAGCAGTTCCTCAGCATGAGATTGAAGTCATGCACAGTTTCATTTATTAAGGTATTCCAGGCACTGTGCTAAGCACTAGAGACAGAAAGTAAGGCAACAGACAGTCTCTCCCTTCATAATCTGGGTCCCTAGGTGGTGCAATGGAGAGAGTGCTGAGTCTGGAGTCAGAAAGGTTTATTTTCCTGAGTTCAAATCTTGTCTTACTAGCTATATGGCCCTGGGCAAGTCACTTAACCCTGTTTGCCTCAGTTTCCTCAATTGTAAAATGAGCTGGGAAAGGAAATCCCAGTATCTTTGTCAAGAAGACCCCAAATAGGCTCCCAGAGAATCTGACATGACTGAACAACCAAAACCTTCATAGTCTAGGGAGACAATATATAAACAGCTATGTACAAATAAGATATATGCAGGATAAACTGAGATAATCTCAGAAGGAAAGCTCACATTAATGGAAACTGGGATAGTTTTTTGGCAGAAAATGGGAATTTAGCTGCAACTTGAAGGAAACCAGGAAGCACAGACCTGAAGGGAAAGAATTCTGAGCATGGGAGACAAAAGCAAAAATGCCTGGAGAGCTGAAGCATATCTTACAGGGGAGAGCCAGGAGGCCAGTGTCACCTGGAGGACAGAATGCATGGAGGAGGATAAGGGACAAGGAGAATAGAAAAATAGGAAGGGTCCAGGTTCTGGGGGATTTTATATTGGATCCAGGAAGCAATAGGAAACCACCGGAGTTTATTAATAAGAGCAGAAATATGATCAGTCCTGTGCTTTATGAAGATCACTTTGGCAGGCAGTTTGGAAAAGGAGTCTTTAGACAGGGAAATCAGCCAAAAGGCTGTCACAATAATCCAGGCCAGAGGTGATGAGGGCCTGGGTCAGAGGAGAGAAGGGGCGTAGACAAGATACATGTTGTGAAGGGAGAATTGACAGGACGTGGGAACTGATTGGATATGGGAAGTGGCAGACAGATCAGGAATTGAGGATGACACCTAGGTGGTGAGCCTGACTGGGAGAATGACAGTGTCCTCGGTAGTAATAAGAAAAGTTGGAAGAGGGGAGAGTTTGGTAGGAAAGATAAGGAGTTCAGTTTTGATCATTTTCAATTTAAGATATCTATGGAATATGTCTATGTCTACTATGGTCTAATAGGTGGTTGGAGATGCTAGAATGCAGGATGAAGGAGAGGTTAAAGATGGATAAGTAGATTTGAGAATCATCTGTATTTGAGAATCAGCTGTTGATTCTCTGTCCTTCATTCTCAAAGAGGACCATGACATCAGAAGTTGATATCTTGACTTCCAAGTCAACTGGATTTAAGCGAGGCAGGGCTGTACAAAGTTACCTGCCTCACTTTCTCCTCCAGAGTCATCTGGGTCCAGTGGCCAGATAGATGGCCCCCATATAGAGAGCACTAAATCCATTAAGATGAAGAGATCATCAGGCAAAATAATATATAAAGGGAAGAGGAGAGGACCCAGGCCAGAGCTTTGGGGATACCAACAATTAATGGACATGATCTGGAGACTGAGAGGTCAGACATGAAGAAAGAGAACCAGTGGATAGTGATGTCCCAAAAACCTAAAGGCTAGCAAGTATCAAGGGAGAGATGGTGATCCACAGTATCATAGGCTGCAGAAAGGTCAGGAAGGATGCTGTTAGGTAGATTTAGGAAACTGAGACTCAGGGAGGCCAGGTGAGTCACCTATCCTTATGGAACAGAAACATAAACCCACATGCCTGGACTCCAAGACCCACATTTTTTTTCCCATTGTTGATCCCCTCCATGTATTCAAAGAGGTGCTATCATCTAGTAGAAAAGTACTTGATTTTAAACCAAGAAGGACTTGAATTGAAATCTCAGGCAGGACTGATACCTCCTACTTGGATATGTAGCAAGTCACATAATCTCTGTTTTCTCATTTGTAACATAAAGATGCTTCCCTCACAGGACTATTGTGAAGAAAGTATTTTGTAAGCCTGAAAGTGCCTCGTTCTGTTCAGTCATTTCACGTCTTACTCTTGGTGACCCTTTTGGGGTTTTCTTGGCAAAGGTGCTGGAGTGATTTATCATTTCCTTCTTGGCTTCATTTTATAGATAAGGAGCTGAGGCCAATAGGGGCAAGTGACTTGCCCAGGGTCACACAGCTAATAAGTGTCTGAGGCTGTATTTCATCAGGATTCCAGGCCTAGCACTCTATCCAATGAGCCACCTCTCTGCTCGTAAAGTGCCTTCTAAATGCGGTATTGTTATTATTCTATGCCTCACCATAGACAGAGGACAAAAAAAGAAAGTGGAGGAGAAAAGAAAGTTCGTGTATGAGCAAACACCTGGAAGAGAGCCTTCTCTCACAGGGGACTGAGCTGTTGCATTTTCAGAGGAATAAGAAACGATCCACACAGAGTCTGAGGAAAGGAAGGAAGGAAGGAAGGAAGGAAGGAATAGGAAAAAAACAGCCAGCTTAGAAGGCAATAAAGTTTACACTGTATATAGAGGAAAGAGAGGTTGAATATGTAAACTCTGGGGCAGAATGATCTGGGTCAAATCTGGATTTAACTCTAATCAACAGCGTATTTCAAGAGATGGAGTGGAAAAAACGGACGTCGTCATGTTGGGAGGTGAAAAGAACACAAAAGTGAAACAGCCAGATGGAAGCGGGGGGTCCAAAGCCAGTACTCATAGGAACATGTAAATTGACCACAGGCTTTTGTTTAGCACCTGCAGAAGTATACTTAGGACAAAGCTGGGGCCCCTACATGTACAATACAAGCACATTAAACAAAACTTGAAGATTTTGGTTTTCTCTTGCATTAACATGTATAAGAAGACAAATTCAGCCTTAAATTAAGGAAACATTTCCTTTCCTATTGGTTACAGATAGTGGTTTCCACCTCAGTGGAGCTGTTTGGACAAGACTAGAGGAGTCCATTGGGTACACTGTAGAAGATATTTTCTCCCCTCGTGTATATTTTGGACTAGTCAATAAGCATTTATTAAGCTCCTCTTGTATGCTGGGGCAGCTAGGTGGTACAGCAGATAGAGCCAGGAGCTTGGAATCAGGAAGACTCATCTTCCTCAGTTCAAATCTGGCCTCTGACATTTACTATCTGTGTGACCCGAGATGGAGAAGCTAATGGCAAACTACTCCAGTGTCTTTGCCAAGAAAACCCCAAATGAGGTCAGGAAGAGTAGGACATGACTGAAAATACTGAGCAACAACAGCCACACTAGAGATAAAAAGAAAGGCAAAAGACATACCTGCTCCCAAGAAGCTCAGTCAAATGCATCAACAGGCCCTTTCCTACTCTGACTCTGTAGCCAGAGACCATAACTCTATATTTCCCTTTTAAGAAGGTATCTCTGTTATCAAGATTTTCATGACTTAATTCCTTGTGGTAAGAGGATTTTCCTTTATAATCATTAATGATCATTTTGAAATTGGTCATGTTTTCCACTATAACTGATTGATATACATAGAGGTGTATAGAGGAAACATATGTGTGTGTGTACATATGTATATTTAGGCATTTTATAGCTATCTTCCACTCTCAGTCATGCATAAGATCATAGGACTCATAGCTAGAAAGGTCCTTGGAAGTCATTAACTCCAACCTCTTTTCTCCTTTTTGCAGAGGCTGTAGAGACTTCAACTGACCTGCTCAAAGTCGCTAAGGTAATAAGGGGCAACACTGACAGTCCTTTCCAACTCTAACAGCTCATCATTCTAAGACTAAGAAATCATCCAGTTGCCCCCAGAGTGGGTGGGGAGGAGGGACCACGAATACATAAGCAAACTGTCTATGATGTGGAAAAAGATCACACAGAAGTATTTTTTTTTTACTTTTTTTTGCACCAAGCTTTTAAATGGTATCTTTCACCAGCAAAATACTATCTTATTCTTCAACAGAAAAATTCCTGAGTCCATCCTGTGTAGTATAGACTCAAACAACAGTAATTCACATTTTCCTTGTCAGGGGTGTGCTGATAAGTGTTCAGCAACCAGCTCTCTTGGAGGAAGAAATATTTTCACAACACACTTTTTTAAAAAATGTTATATATTTTATTCTGAACTTAAGAAATGAAACAAGCATTTCCATAACATAATAAAAGAGAAAAAAAAGATCATTGTACTGGAGAGTGAAATTTTATTATGTACAACTTGCTATTTCTTTACTATATACAACACACTTTTAAGTTTAATCTGAATTATCAACATTTTCCTAATCACTTTCTTAAATCTAGACAGTCAACAAAGCCATAGATGAAGCCCTGATTTGAAAGGCTGGCTGATTTCCAAAATGCTAGTGCTCACAATGAAAATTTAACAATTGGTTCCAGCAAGCCAGTACAAGCTGGATCCACCTTACAATGTTACTGACAGCAGCCCTATGAGGAACATAATACAAGTATTATAATTTCTGCTTTGTAAGTGAGGAAATTCTTTGAAGTTAAGTGACTGTCCCAGAGTTACAAACTGCAGAAACCTGAATTTGAACCCAGTCTCTTGACTCCCGACTATACGTTTTATTATGTCATACAGTCTGTAATGTGCGTATGAGTGTGTGTGCATGTTTGCCCACTCAAACCTGAGCCCAGAATTCCCAGATGAACAGATAGTCTATTTTAAATGACCGTTTTATGGGCAAAGCATGTTGCAGAGATTTGATTACTAAAACGAAAAGACAAATGCTCTCACCCCCATTTCAGAGACACTCTGAACTGAATAGCAAAGAAAATGCAAAGAAAGAAAAATGAAAAGAAACCATCCCCACAGGAGGATGTAGCTCAGGCAGTGACAAGGATAATCTCCTCTTAAACATGCATGAAGTATAAAGAGACCCACTTGAAGAGACATGGTCTCTCTTCCTCCCTAGTGTGTATATGATCCAAAACTCCACAGCACTGGATGCTTTTTCATCTTCTCTGTTATGCCCAAAGACTGGCCTCTACCTCTAACTGGTCTGACTATTAACACTGCAGTAGCCCAAAGAACATCTCTAGGGCCGAGCTGATAGAACCCTAGTGCCGTTGGCCTGAACTGTTATTTCTCAGCCCCAAAGATCTCTAAAACTCTTACCCAGGAGATTGTAGATTGTAGGATGGAGCTTAGAAGTCATCAGGCCTGCCTCTCCCTGTCCTGTTTCATGGAATATGAGGAAACTGAGGCCCAGAGATGTTAAGTGACTCATCCAAAGCCACACAGGACAAAAGGAAGAGCCCTAGGATTTAAACCACCCCTGGCCTCTCTCCACTCCATCGTTCTCAATATAGTGGTTACTGTATGCCAGGCACTGTGCTAAAGCTTTACAAATATTTTTTCATTTGACCTTGATTGAGAAGATACTTTGCATTTTTTCTTCCAATAAAAAAAGATGAACCAAACAGGCTCATTTTAGTCACTTCATTGTTGTTTGAAGGGACCATGCAGGGGGGAAAGACAGTCCATCCATAATCTAATAGTCTCTCAACTGTTTGAAGAAAAGCCCCCAAAATGGCAGCAATGTCTGTTCAGCCCCCTTCTCCTACTGTGAGTTTCTTGGGGTGAGGTGAGAATTTGGGGGGTGGCTTGGGTCTCTTTTGGGCTCGGCTTCTGACACTCCCAGCCCTCACCACCATAACTCAAGCTGCCTTCTCACCCGGAAACATACCAATTCTGCAATTCTGGCCCCTTTATCTTACTGGTGAGTTCTTTGTGGGAGGCCTCCATTTGGGGATGGGCTCAGACCTGCCATGATTCATCACTCTCCCAGATGCGTTGGTGACTCCAGATTTCACCACCATTCCCCAGGACAAGCATCTTCTCCCCATCCCTCTCCCAGCCCCTTTCACCATTAAAATGCAGACTTCTTGAGAAAGGGGCCTTTCTTCTTCATCTTCTTTCTATTTGTATCTCCAGTTCTTGGCACATAACAAGAACTTAATAAATGCTTGTTGCCTGCCTGCCTATTTGTGTGACAGTTAATAGAGAGGACCATGTTCTTTTGGAGCCTTGCCAGCCTTGCCAGAGCTGTGTGGTATGAGACTCTCTTCTGTCCAGGGTTTGCAGAAAACATTCCCTGAACAGAGGTGAGCTACCAGGGCTTCCAGAGTTAAACAAATGATGTTCTCAATGAACTCCACTTTAAATCTTAGGGAGTGAACATTTTATTTTGTTTTGTCTTAAATATTGTTAATTAGGGCTCAACTCTGAGAAGCACAAGCTTAAGCCACTTCATAATAACTCTGAAAACGTTGCCAGGCTCTCACTAGAATTAGTTTTTATCCTATTCTTTCCAAGTTTAAACAGAATATAAGCCTCAGGAAGCACAATGTATGGAGAATTCACCCTTTATTGAGCAGCCTCTGTCTCACGCCTTCTCACTTCCGTTTGTGACTTAGGAGGCTCTATTAAACTCTCAGTGGATTTTCTATGCACCATGGTTTTTCATTTTGTCTTTTCATTTTTTACTTTAATGACTTAATTTTAACAAAAGAACCAAATAACCACCAGGCCTTAACATAAAATAAATTTGCTTTTTTTAAAGTGAGCTTTAGAAAAGGAGACTTTAATTAGTGTGCAAAATAATTCCTTAACTTCACCTCCATGGTGCCCAGGCTAAGAGTGAATAAAGGCAAAGGCTTTAGATGGACACAAAATTTGGAAGTGCTTTGTGATAAGACACGGACACCAAATCACTTATCCATCCAAACAGAGAACAGGAGAACTCAGAAAGATCAAAGAAAATTTAGAAACCTTCCTACCAAATTAGGTTTTCATCACAAGAGGAAAGTTCATTCATTCATTCAGAATACCTTCTCTAGAAACCTGCCCTCTTTGCAATTAGGAGATGCTCCTAGAACTCTTTTGAGAACAGATGAGAGGAACCACACAAGAACATCCCAGTTGGTTTTTTGGTTTGTTTGTTTGGGTTTTTTGCAGGACATATTGATATATCCCTTGAATGACCAGAGAATGAGTATTTGAAAGCAGCATATTTCATCTATTTTTTTGATGGTGAGAAATAGTATGATGTAACACCTAGAGCATCTGGGAACCTGAAGGGGAGAGAGTGTCAGGAGCTTAAAGGAATGAGAATTAATGGTTCAGATAAATGTGCAATTCAATCCCCACAAACATACATAGTGCCAACTATCGATCAGGCACAAATGAGGCCCTGTGAATTCAAAGGGGAAAAAAAGTCCCTGCCTTCAAGATTACATTCAATTGGGTCTGTAACATTACATTATAATGTAACCAGGCTTCACATCTCCTGTACCTGTCGACACCAGCCATCTTCCTATAAGCTCTGCCACTGAACCTCCTAAATGATAAATAGCCTTGAGTTCAAGTTACATGGGGATGATTGAAAGAAAGACTCTAGGAGTGAAGTTGGGGACTCAGATGTTGGTGGCAATATGTCTTGTACTTGTTTTAAATATTGAAGAGCTTACATGTGGAAGAAGGATTAGATCTGTTTTAACCTAGAGGATCAGAGCCAGGAGCAATGGTAGAAGTTAGTTACCAACAAGCTAACTGAGTTACAATTAGAGCGCTCCAAAAGCAGATGGAATTTTTCAGGGGAGAGGTAGCTTTTGCAAATATATGCATTGAACTGATTTAGAAACACCAAGGCCATCCACATCCCAGGCCATCACCAGTCATCTCGACTTTTGTCTTGCCACTGGACATTGATGACTCTAGATGAGAGAGTGAGGCTGATGACTTTGTACAAGTCTGCCTCACTTAAATCCAATTCCCAGGCAAGTCAAGACACCACCCCAGTGAGGTCACTGATATTCAGTTAAAAAGAGACAAACAACAAAAATAATAAACCACCAGATCAGGGGTGGAGAGCTTGCGGCCTCAAGGTCATGTGTGGCCCTCTAAGTCCTCAAGTGCAGCCCTTTGCCTGAGTCTAGGTTTTGCAGAACAAATCCTTTTATTAAGGGGATGTGTTCTATGAAGTTTGGATTCAGTCAAAGGGCTGCATTTGAAGACCTAGAGAACCACATGTGGCCTTGAGGCCACAAGCTCCCCACCCCTTCACTAGACCTTCAGAAACCAAGTTCTAGGAGAAATTAGTTCACTTATCTTTGTCATCACTGCCTAGGACTATGGGGTCCTGACTGATGAGTTAAATAGCACAAACTCCTATGGACTGCTAGATATGACTGACCTTAGATCCTAGAGATCTAGACCATATTCCCATCATATCCAACTGTTCAATCTTGCCCTCTTCACTTGACTCCCTACTCCCCATTTCTACCTCTTGCTCATAATTTTGCATATCATTTTTAGAAATAATAATGAAAATGATAGTACCAGTATTTCTCAAAGCAGTATGTCAATTGACTACCCCATGGCTCTATTCACCATCCTAGAGAATTCTCAGACCAAAATATCCCTCTTAGTCCCCACTCTCCTACATGTATTACATCCTCCTATCAGAATCTAATTTGCATCTGTATGTCTAAGGCTTAGCACAGTGACCAACATATAGTAAAGGCTTAGTAAATGCTTTTTATTCATTCATTCATTGATTCATTCATCATTCAAGCTCTTCTCACAGGACTTGGAAGACAGATGTGATAATGAAGAAGGCCCTACTGAAGAAATGAAACTTGAGTTGGACCTTGAAAGTAATCCGGGTGTGTTTGTATTGGAGCAGAAGGGCCTTCTAGGTGAGGACACGGGCATAAAGGCCAAGTCCTTTGCTTAAGGTATCTACCAAAAATAAGTCCCAGCCTATGCGGAAGGAACCCATGAAGCAAGAAAATGAAGCCTATCACTCCAAAAGACAGTGCACTGAATTGAATACAAATTTTTTCAATTCCTTTTTAAAAATTGTCAGTCTCCTCTCAATTCAAAAAAGTGAATGGACCTTTGCTCATTTATTTTTCAGAGTGTAGAAGGTATTTTGGGTTGAGGTTAAATTAAATAAATAAAACCCCAGATAGTACCTTATAAACTCATTCATTAATGAAAGATTAGCACAAGGAATTAATAGATTCATTATTCCACAATTGGTTTTAGCAACCTATTTCTCTTCAGTTAAATTCAAGAACACTTATTAAACACCTACAATCTCCAATAGCCAGGCTACAACCCTGGTTCCCACCTATCTGTCCATTTCACCTTGCTTCCTTTCATGCATTTTAATAATCTCTAAACAATCCATCCATTCTACTCAGAATGTACTCCCACCTCATCTGGATCTTTCAGAATCTTTATCTTACTTCAAGATTTAGTTCAAGTGCCTGCTCCTTTTGAGGGGAGAGGGATGGGCAAGAGGGGAAAGGTGAGAGATTTATGCAAATGAACTTTGTTAGCAATCATTTTTTAAAATCATGGAGCCATCTTTTGTTTTCAAATCAACTTCATTTCTTAATATATCCCTCTTTTCTCCTTTACCCAGAGAGCTATCCCTTATTTAGAGAGAGAGAGAGAAAGAAAAGGAGCAAGAAGGAGGAGAAAGAGAAGGAGGAGAATTGATGGTGAACAAGAAGGAAGGAAGGGAGGAAAGAAGGAAGGAAGGAAGGGAGGGAGGGAGGGAGGGAGGGAGGAAGGAAGGAAGGAAGAAGTCATCACTACCACCATCACCTCAGTGATGACAGTCAGCAAGATTCTCAACCTTCTTGAGGGCTTTCCCAATTCTCCTGGTTGCTAATAATGTAATCTCCATCTGTAAATTACCATGTATTATTGTAATCCATGTAAGCCCAAGAGATCGTTATACCAACTCCCATTCTCATCAGATGAAACTCGCCCGAGACCACATGTCCAACCCAAATCCTGAATCCTATCTGCAACATTCCCGATAAGTAATCATCCAGCCTCTGTTTAAACTGGTGACAGCAGTGAGAAAAGGAGAGTCATTTTTAGATGCGGAATTAAAATGACTAGGTGATTAATACAATAAGGGAAGGAAGGACAGAGAGAAAAACAGAAGCTATTGAAGACCTGAAGTGAGGTCCAAGCAACTGGAAGAATGTGATGATGTTGATAGAAGTAGAAACTTGAGAAACTGAGGGGAGAAGAAAATGTCAGTTATGAGCTGCCAATGACACATTCAAGTAGAAATGTGGATGGAGATGTAAGAAAGGAGTCAGAGACAAACAGTGATAAGATCTTGTAAGGAGCAGAGAGCCAACGATGTGCGTTTAATGTTAGAAGCACAGGAATTTAAAGATATTTTGAACTGAGAGAAAGTCCTGGAACTCAATCATCTTACTGAAGAGTGTTAGGAATAAAAGGTTAGAGGTTCTCATTGTACTTCATGCAAGAGGTAGTAATCTCTTAAATCATATAATAATGAACAGTATGAGATGGGACAATCAAGAAGAATTAAAAAAGCATCAAAAGAAAATATTCTCATTATGCAAACAAAACATATGGATCTTGAAGACAGGGGGTGTAGAGACAATCTAAGAAGAACCTAAGTCTCCCAGAAAAACATGAGAAGACAAAAAACCTGAACATTGTAATGCAAGAAATAATATAAGAGAAGCATTAAGATCTTCTGGATGTAGAAAATGAAATACCAACTGAAAAAATTCATAGGTCACCTCCAGGACAAAAAAAAAAAAGCAAGGGTTCAGAACGACTCCAAGACTCATAGGGGGTTAAATTTAACAATTCAGTTTTAGAAACAAGTTCTGCGAGCAGTCAGAAGAAAGGTTTTCAAATACAAAGGAAGGAGATTCAAATGACACAAAACTATTCTGTACCCACCAGAAAATACAGGAGGAAATGAAATAATATATTCAGAAGAGTAATGGAAGTCAGGAGGCAGCCCAGGTTTTCATACCCTGCTAATCTGCACCTAACCATACAAGGGAAGGAAAAAAAATAGATGGGCTTCAATAACAGAGACATTTGAAACATTCTTTTAGAAAGAAAACCAGAACTAAAGAAATTATTTGCTTCTTGAATACCCCAAAACATAGAAATGTAGGAGGAGTAAATAAATGTAGCCCAGGACAGCAGCAACAACAGAATGACAGCAGCGAGACCAGAAGGAACTTCTTTCTAAAGGTACACAAGGAGACAGAGGTGAAGGCAGAAGTACGGTGGAGGCTCCAGGAAGAGACTGACCTCAAGCATCACCTCCAGAACCTATTGTCATGCTGCCTACAAATGGATAGTTTTTGTGGGACTACATTACAATATGGGAGGGTACATAAAGTGGTGAGGGGATCAGGGAGATAGAGAGAAATGTGTGCTCTGCCTGGATGAAGATGAGGACAAGATGAGCCCTGCCATGTCAGTAAGAGAAGAGTATGCCAGGGAAGGGTGAGGAGAAGGGGAGGAGAACTGAAAAGGAGGAGAAAGAAAGGAGGCCTTGCTTTGGTGGTGGGAGAGGGTTCCACTGATGAGTGCTCCTATAGGTGAGGAAAGATAATCTATTTTGTTTGGGGGGGTGGTTATGTAAAAATTATTTTTAATATTGGGTTTTTAAAAAATTTTGAGTTCTAAATTTTCTCCTTCCCTTTGACATATGTGCAGCTATGCAAAACATATTTCCATATTAGTCAGATTGTGAAAGAAAACACACATATACAAAAAAAACCAAGAAAAATAAAGTAAAAAATTATACTTCAATCTGCATTAAGACTCCATCAGTGAAGATGTTCTGTGAAGAGGCATAGGGACTTAGCATTGGGTTTGGTCTAGGAGATTTGGTGCTTGAAAAATCTGCTCACCCTACCTTGGAGGGGTTAGAGGTTGGAAGTGTTAACTGGCACAGGGGGATTGGGAAGGCATGGACCCAGGAAGGAGATCTTAAGGCAAATGGGGTGGGGGGGAAGGTCAGTAGGGAAAGATATAGCTCAGTGGTGGGCTACATAATCATGAATATGGCAGGGAAGAGAAGCCTACCATTGGCTCTTCCGGTAATGAGGTACATTCTACAGGGGAAATCCACAAGACAAGTTCTACTAGGCTGTGGCAGAAACTGCACAGAGAGGAAAGCCTAGAATGGATACCTTGGAAGTTTTGGTTACACAAGGAATACAAAAAGGAGAGTAAGACTAGTTAATTATAGGGGTTGTGACCCAGAGAATAGGGGTGTAGAGGAAACAGAGAGGATGAATACAGAAGAGAGTGAAAGAAATCCTTTCTGGAAAGAGGTTCAAAAAAATAAGAAAAAGTGAACAGAACTAGTTAGAGTGAGGAATATATTTGACTAAGAGGGGGAAGAATTACACAATGAGATAAAAACAGGAGAGGAAAAAGTAACTAATAAGCAACCCCAAAAGGAAAAGAAAGAGAAAAAAACAGTAGAAAGTGATCATAGGTGAGGGGAAGATAGCTGGTGGGAATAAAGATTAAAGTAAAATAATCAAAGGAATAAAGTACTGTATTTATATCAGAGAATGGGGGGATCACAACAAAAACTTTTTTATAGTCAGATGGAGGAAAATTAAATATTCTCATAACTTTAAAAGCAAATGAATTAAACAATACAATAAAATGAAAAAGAGTGACAGATCAGATAAAAAACCAAAACCCTACAATCTGTTGCTTAAAAGAAACATACATATACAAACATATACATATGTAGATGTATACAAAATAAAACTGAAAGGATGGACTATGCAATGAGGGAATCTGAAAAAAGGAGGAGTTGCAAACATGCTATTAGGCAAAGCAAAAACCAATGTTCAAAAAATAAAATGAACAAACAAGGAAGCTGCATTATGCTGAAAGGAATCATAAACAGTCAGTAATAAACTAATGTCAGTAATAAACATATACACTCCAAATGCCTTAGCATCCAGATTCATCAATGTCTGAGAAGACAGACAGTCACACAATAATGGCAGGAGACTTCAATCTCCTCTCGGTTTTAAGTCTTACAGAAAAATTAAACAAAAATGAAAGTGAACAAATTGGTGCAGAACTAGAGTTAAGTCTTATGATGTCTTCTAAAGGGACTGCAAAAGAATCTGTATATTCTCAGCCCTATGTGGAACCTTAAAAAAAAATTGGCCATGTACTTAGGCACAGAGATTGCAAACAAATGGGAAAAGGCAGACATAGTTAATGCAGTTTTTACAACCTGCAATTCAATAATTCAGAGGTCCCGAAGATACAGACCCAAATGGAGATTTAACAATGAAATCCTAAATAAGCGGATCAAAGAATAAATCTTATAAAGAATAACTACATAAAAGAAAATGATGATGAAACCACATACCAAAACTTCTGAGTTGCAACTAAAAACAATCCTCAGAGAAAGAATAGCTAGTATTTATGTAGCACGTGCAAAGTACTCAACAAACGTTAAATCTTTTCATTCTCACAACAACCCTATGAGGTAGGTGCTGTTATCATTCCCATTTTATAGATGAGAAAACTAAAGCACAGATTTATGTTAAATGACTTGCCCAAGGTCATACAGTTGGGGAATATTTAAGGCTGAATTCTAACCTAAGTCTACTTGATTCCATATTCTTTGCTCTATCCACCGCATCACCCAGCTGCCTACCTAGCTAAATGATATTTTAAAAGTCAAGCATGGACCCAAAGTTGTTAGATATCTTAGAGATAAGACCCCAGAATTCCAAAGGAAATGTGGGGAAAAAGCACGAGACTTGGAGTCAAAGGACCTGGATTCACATCCTAGCTCTGCCACTTACTACTAGTGGGACCTGTGGTAGGTCATTTAACTTCTCTGGGGATCAGTTTCCCAATTGATAAAATGGATAAAATGAAAGGGTTGGATTCTATGGCCTCTGAGGCCCCATCCAGCTTGGTATTTATAACACTATGCTCCCTTTTATTAAGAGCAGGCAGGGAGGAGGGGAAGGAAAGGAAGGAGAGAAGGAAGGGAAGGAGGGAGGGAAGAAAGGGGGAAAAGGAAAGGAAAAAGGGGAAAAGAAGAGGGGAAAGAAAGGGAAAGGAGGGAGGGAAGGAAGGGGAGAAAGAAAGAGGGCAGAAAAGAGGGAGATAAACTTGGTAGTGTTTTGAGAAAGCATGGTATAATGGATGGAAAGCAGGCCCAATTCAGAAAGAACTGGGTTGTTACCCTGCCTCTGGCACACACATACTGATTAGGAACCCTATCATAAGTCCCTTAATTTCTCACCACCCCAAACAACTCTCTGAAATTATAAAAATTAAAGAGCAGTTCCTGATTGGCATTACTAATGATGTCACTGTTCTTGTCCCATCCACCTTAACCCCACCAAAAGTAATAAGAACTAACGCATACATAAAACTTTTAAGTTGGCAGAGAAGGGCATATAGGTTACCTCATTTAAGTCACACAATGATCCTGTGACATACACCAGATATTATCTCTACTATAGAATTGAGGGCCAAGCAGGTTAAATGAGTTGTTTATGGTAACAGTTGGTAAAAGTCAGAGACTGGATATGAATTCAGGTCTTCCAATATACCACCCTACATACTACATCATGTCATTTTAGGTAAGTAGTGGAAATATATAACTAGTCAAACAAAAAACAAGCAGTGATTCCTGAGGAGAAGACAGAACAGAAAAGTTGGGGGAAAAGAGGATCCTCCTAGGTACAACTAAGAAATTATATATAGGGATAAGATAGCCCTGAATAACATCTGTGTTTCTAGGAGGAGGGAGGGAGACAATAGTGTCCACGGGGCTGGCTACCCCTCCCTTAACCCACTAGTGGCATAGAGTAGGGCAAGGGATGATCTATTAGAATCCCCTGGGTCAGATGATGGGATTTGGAGGGTGGATAGACCCAACTTCTGCTTGTACTGGAACCATGTTTATAAAGAATCAACAGGGATTCCTGTTGGGATTCCTGCAGGGATTAGTTGAGCCACCTGCCTCAAGCCTACCAGACTAGAAATAATCTCATAGTCTGTAACATCCAAGCAAGTCTGGAAGATTTGGTGCCAAGTGGATGAAGGGCATTGCTACAATCCCTGGCAGCCAGACCCTATTCCTACAACTGGACTTTCTGACTCAACCCCACAGAGGATAAGAGTTATCCAGAGGCCAACAAGCAGACAGCCCTACCATCTACACACCTTGTCTGCTCTAGACATTGTCTGCCTTGCAGTCAATCAATAGATTCTGAACTAGACCCTCAACAATCCCCTCACTATAACCACCATTTTATGAGGAGCCTGGCCCCTTACTTAAATCCTTATTGGATTTACTCTGAATTTCTTCACCTCCTCACCAAATGCTTTACTCTCAATAAATTCCCTTCCCCTTCCCAGCTCCCTTTTATGCATTTTTTTCCCCTAATAGAATTTAAACTACTGAAGGCAAGGACTGCCTTTCCTTGCTTGAATTGCATCCCTTGGTCTTAGTTTAGTGCCTGGTACACATAAAGCACTTAATACATGCTCTATCTCTCTACCATCTATCTCCTCCCTCATACTGAAGTTGAGAGAACAGACTCTGGGTCATATTTGACGATACAGAATTAGAATCTTCTCACCCCTTAAAACAGGAACAAAAATATCCTGGTTACCAGCTAACAATTGGACTTTTTTTTTTTAATATTACAGCAACTTGGGGAAGCAAGTCACTGAACTCAATTGCCTCTCAAAAAAAAAAAATTACAGCAACTCAATTCCTTGTCCAAAGTAAATATAATAAAACTGCAAAAAAAAAAAAACAAACCACTTAAGAGTTAGAGGTCCAGGGCCAAATCCTGTCTGGGAGATTCCTTGTTGTGACCTTTAATGAGTCACAACCTCCCTGGGACTTAGTTTCCTCCTCTGTAAACTGAAGGACTAGATTAGATCATCCCTGAGATCCTTTCTAGAATTTGATCTATAATCCTATGAAGCTATGATCATAAAGGAGACAGTTGTAAGGAACATATTACTTATAGTCAGGAAAATTAATTCATAAAAATATGAGAAAATTAATCATCTTTTCCTGTTGTTCAGTCATTTTCTAGTTATAGCTGACTCTTCATGACCCCATTTGGAGATTGCTTGGTAAAGGTGGACCCACTGGAGTGGGTTGCCATTTCCTTCTCTTACACATGGGGAAACCGAAGCAAACAGGATTAAGTGCTAAGTCCAGGATCACACAGCTTACAGGAAGTGTCTGATGCCAGATTTGAACTCAGGAACATGAGTCTTTCCAACTCTAGGCATGGCACTCTGTGCCACTTCACTGTCTAATGACCTTTTTTACCATGCTTATCATGTCATCAAATGAAGATTTTTATTCAAGTTATTTTTACATATTTTTTCTCATATTGTTTAATGACTCTTGCCCATCTGATTAATTTGAAGATGGGGAAAGTCCTGCAGAAATTCAGGACAAACCTAGATAATCACTGACTAAATACCCTAGGAGCAATTCTGTGTCTGCTTCAGGATAAACTCCCAATAAGAACTATTTCCCCCAAAATCCCAGACCAGGTGGCCAGAGGAAAAAAGAATGAGATTGCTAATAGAAGCCAGTGGCCTTAAGTAGAAAAAGAAAGATGAAATTCAGTGGGAATTCAACAGGCAGAGGGAACAAGGGGAAGTACATTTCAGATATAAATGGATGGAGCTGGGAAAAAGAAGGAAGCAGATTGGCGAACACTGAGTAGTCCATTTCAGCTAGGGGATAAAAGACATGCGTGAGATTCCGTGGCTAAAGTGTCTGAAATCACATGGTAAGTGACAAAGAACCTTTGCAAGGTTTCAAGTAGAGATCACAACCACATGTCTCCACAAAGGTGGGTGTTGTCCTCGTTTATCCTTCGTTCTCAAAGAAGACATCACAGCTGATGTTTGAACTGGCCCATGTGAGTTGGATTTAAGTGAATGAGTCAGAGCTGTGCAAAGCCATCAGCCTCACTCTTCCAGATGCATTGAAGTCAAGTGGCAGGACAAGTCAAGATGAATGGAGATGACCCAGGATGCAAGGGAAGACCTTGGCATCTTTGACGTCTGACCAAGCTCTAAGTGCTCCACAGAGCCTGCTTCAGCCACCTTCAGAGCCATCAGAACAAACTGTTCTCATCGGCCCATAGGTTGGTCTTACAGGAGTATGGTAGTTTGGAGGTAGGAGCGAGTGATGGGGTTTTCTTGGCAAAGATGCTGTAATGATTTGCCAAGCCTTCTCCACCTCATTTTACAGACGAGGAAAATGAGGCAAACAAGGGTTGGGGTAATATCCTAACCTGGATTTGAATTCAGGTCCTCCTGACTCCAGGGTCAGTAGTCTATCCACTGTACCACGAAGCTGCCCCTATAAATACTTGTTACAAGGGTCGTCATCCTCTTTTCCCAATTCAGAGGAGTTAGGAAGGAGAGTGCAGCTAAGTATCTCACCCTGAAATGAGAAGAAAACAGAGGGAAAGCCAGAAGGAATCACAAACAAGGTGAACAGCTCTGAAAGTTACATGATGTATTTATCGTATACCTAAAAAGAAAAAGATAACAGAGACGCAATAGAGATTCGGTCTCTTGTACAATCTCCTGCTCTACAATGAATATAGAAATGCCCATTTTATTTGGTGTCTGCCTAGTTCAGAATATTAAAAAGGGGTGTTTGTGAGAGAGAGAGAGAGAGAGAGAGACGAGGAGAAGAGAGAGAGAGAGAGAGAGAGAGAGAGAGAGAGAGAGAGAGAGAGAGAGAGAAGGGAAAGAGGAGAAGGAGAGAGAGAGAATTATGAAACATGTTGTTTTAATTGGCCACTAATTAGTGAATAGCTTCCTAACTCCTGAAGCACAGAACTGTTTCCTTTTCTGTTGTTTTGTGTTTGTAATCTTGGTGCCTGGCATGATGCCTTGAATCTAAGTACGTGCTTAATAAATATTTGAATTCAATTGGCTTTTATTTATAACAAGTACTTAATAAGTGTTGCTTAATTGAAGGTCAATCTAATTTAGTGTTTCTCTTACTGATTCTCACTGTTTTTCATGCAAAAGGTACTTAATAATGGCTATTGATGAATAAATGCACAGATAAACATTTCCCTCCTCCTCCCCCCCAAAAAGGAGGATATTGCAGTAACCAAGGTTGTTGGTAAAAAAAGGCCAGTACTTGGATGAGTATATATATATATGTGTGTGTGTGTGTGTGTGTGTGTGTGTATGTGTGTATATATATATATATATATATGTGTGTGTGTGTGTGTATGTTTGTATATATATATATGTGTGTACGTATATATATATGTATGTATGTATATATATAAAATGAGTCATTATAAAGAGTAAGAGACATATTCAAAGAAGTTATAGAATCAACAGAACAGGAAGTGGAAACTGATTGGACAGGAGAAGAATCACAGATAACTTCAATGTTCTGAACAGAAAAGAGGAGATGACTGACGCCGTAAGAACGAATTCATTTGCCAAAGAGATGCTAAAGAAAATGGAAGAGAACTGAAGAGAGAACTTTCAGGAACACTGACGTAGGATAAGAAGTTAGTAAAGAAGACAGAGGTGATGAAAGGCATAGGAAAAACAAGTGCTTGGCTGGAGCTAATAGAGGAGACACTGCCCACAAGAAGGGGATTCGTGCCAAATGCTGCAAAAAAGTCAAGGAGGGTGTTCACCAAGGGGAAAACAATGGATTTGGTCTTTAGGAGCTCCTTAATGACCCTGGAGAGAACAGTATCATTTGAGTGGTGGAAAGGGAAAACAGATTGCCAGAGGAAGAGGGAAATATGAGTGGTAAAAAAAAATACAAAACACAGAGCTTTCAAACTGCTTTTTCTAGAAATTGGGCCATGAATAGAAGGAAAGACACAGATTGTAGGTGGTGATGGAGAAAAGTAAAAGGAGATTAGAAGGAGGAGAAGGAGATAGAAGTCATGTTTACACAGCATTTCGTTGATTTCTGGAGACATTACCCAGGTCTCTTCTGTTTTCCCCTAATCAGATTTTCCCATACTTTCTCTAGAGATACAAAGGAAAAAATAAAATAAAATATTGTTTGCCCTTGAGGGGTTTACATTCTATCAGGAGAAAGAACATGTACAAAAATACATAAAAATTTGTACAGAGTAAATACAATTTTGGCAGGGGTCAGGGGCAGAGATCAGGAAAGACACTGTGTAGAAGCTGGCATTTGATATTTTTGCACTTTGCATCATTGAATTTTTAAGAGGGAACTGTGAGAATGATAAATGACTTTAGAAATAAAGTAAAATCACAGCTTAATCTCATGAAATTGTGAAGACTAGAGGAAGGAATAAAAAGGTCATTTAGACAGTCACATGGCTAAGACAATTTGTTTGAGCCTAAGCTCACCTCCCAACAGACACACATGCACACTTGTTAGCACTTGCTATGAACTGGAGAGGAATTATTCATCTGTAACAGAGACATACTTCATTTTCAGTTGGATTTCATCCCTGCACTCTGAAAGGGCAACTGGTATCCCATGGATTTTGTAAACTCTTTGGAATTACATGTCATCCTTCTCAGAAATTTGATTCTCCTAACTCCAACTGGTCTGGCCACTTTTGGGAACTCTCAGAACATCACAAAGATCCTCATGGCTTTTCATGGGAGGAAGATCAGGGAGACAGAACAGTGATGTGGAAAGATCTCTACACCCTCAGGATTCACAACATCTGCCAAAATTTGTGACCTGTGACTTTCTGGGCATCCATGTCCTTGACTGTAAAATTAAGGGAATGGGCAATTTCTGAGGGCCATTTTGGCTCTCAAAATGGCTGAGTCCTTAGTCCTTGTTCTAATTTGCACAGGTTGTCTAATACTATTGAACCTCTAACAACTCCCTGCACACAGTAGGTAGAAATACGTTGAATGAAAGTGTAACCTTGTCTTGCAAGTTATAGCAATTCCAGAATGCACAGCCTGAGAAGCTGTCTGTGGAGGTGATGGCTTTGTTCTTGGGAATGCCCTGGAAAGAAGAGATTACAAGTTCAAGAACAGACACACACTTTATGTTGAGGAGGAAAGATAAGTGAGGGGATTTGGTTCCTTCCCAGTACTTGCATCCAGAAAGACTCTGGGAGCCATAGATTAAAACTTTGACTTCTATGGGACACATGTCCAGTAACAAAATCACTAGGTAACTTGCCTAGGCACATGGCTAGTGGTTGAGAGGAGAGACTTGAACTCAGGTTTTCCTAACTCCAAGGTCAGTTTCTTTATCACTAGCCCACATTGCTTTAAAAAAAAAAAAGAACTAAAAGAATTGTATTAATGTTTTATTTTTATTCACTCGGCATACATTTACTATCAACTGACCCTAATTGTTTTCTTTATGAGGAAATTCCTCTAACGATGGAGAAATCTGGAAAAGAGATTTGGTACTCTCCCTATTAACTTCCATTTGGGGGTCTCCTCCTGTAGATAGGAACTGACAGCCTCCTTTGCTGGGTTGCCAAAAAATAAAAGGATATTGCAGTAACCCAGGTGGTTTGTAAAAAGGGCATGTCACATCTTCAGCAAAGGGTACATTAAACATACATTTAAACCACAACCTCATCAAAGGTCAATGCCAGTCCCCAGCCCTTACAGGTTGCTGACACTCCCATGATAAGTAAGTTATGAAGTAGAGGTGGGTCTGGTTTTTTTAAGGGGCTCATGCGGCTAAGGCCAAGTTCAAGGTTAAAAACCTCATTGTCTTTATATTCTGCTGACATCGTGCCTTCTTCTCAGCTCTACCTTCTCCTCCTATTCCGTGGAGGCAGACGGGCTGCGCACAATCAGGGCTTAGCACACGGCACCTCAGGGACACCCCCAGAACCTCTCAGTGGAATTATGTGCATGCTTGTAATGCTCAGCTGCCTCCTACCCAGCCTCCCCCCTCTTTGTCAGGAGTTCCTTTTCTTTATAAATGAGTAGGAAAATCCCTCTAACACTTATTTGGACACATGCACCTTAATACTGAGTCCCTTGCTAAAATGACTAATTCAGCTTAGCCTTTTAGATTTCAGAGGGCTTACTTAAGAAAATCAGCATTTATCTTGTCAGTTTCATTTACTTAAAATACCTGCCCTGGCAATAGTGAAACTGCTCACGAATGCTCACTTCTTTATTTCCAGCCAGACAAGTTGAAGTCAATTTGCATTGGATAATTATTTTCAATTAAGTGATAACAATCCTGTTTCATGCAGAAATAATCTTGTCCAAAGGCCAAATAGTTTATCCCAACTAGGAAACAAGGCGCTAGTCTTGTGAAATGCTCTGACAGAATGATTCCCCATTATCATGCCCTCCGTGTCAGAGATAGGGATACAGCAGCTTGCCTGAGACAAAAGCCAAGCCCCCAAGTGCAGCCCCTATGGCCTGGCAGACACAGCTGGCTGCAGGTCTCCGGACACAGCTGGTTGAAGGTCTCCAAGGCAGGGAGGAATTATCACCAGGGTTTGGCCCTTGGTAACTCCCTGCGTGTCTGTAGCTGCTCCCATTTTATTCCTTTGGAGTCGAGAATGAGCCCTTTCTGAAGGTCAGCTTTGGTTCCAATAAGAAAAGTCACGCCCCCAAGGGCTTACAGCATTGAAGAATGTTAAGTGGGGAAAGAGACCATCATTCAGCAATCATTTCCTCCATCAATCATTTATTCAACTCCCTTCATTCTCAGTGAAGACACTGAGATTCTTGTTGTGAAGGGACTTGTTCAAGGTTGCACTGTGAGATATAGGACTAATACACAGCAATCCAAGGCCCTCTCAAAATGGATCCACACTGTCTCAGTATTTAAAAAAAATAATCCACAAATAAACAAGAGGGATGTCATGAAATACTGCCTGTTCCCTTCTGTTTTCATCAAGTATGTACATATATGTATGTATGTATGTGTGTATACACATATATACATATACGTGTGTCTGTGTGTATATGTGTGTATGTATGTGTGCATATATATGTATATATGTGCCATGTATATGCCACATTTTCCTAAAGAATTCATAGAGATAAGAAAAGCATATAGTAGTTAATAATTTCTTTTTGATAACCTTTTTATAGAATAATACCATACGTGATCTTTTCTATTTTAAAATTGTCTCCTCTTGTCTCTGTCTGGTCAGCTCCAGCATCTCTTCCCTAAAATGCCATTTCTACTTCCTTACATAGTACATCAGATACTGAAGTGATGTAGTCCAAATGGTTCCACTATCATTGTTGATGAGAATTCATCCCCAGATAGATGTGACTGATTTGGTCCATTTTTTCCAGTTTACTGTTTTCTTTCCAACCACACATTCTTAGGATGGTCTGGTTCAGCTAGATCCCATGACAAGCTCTCTGATCTCCAATTACATTGTTTCCCCCAGCACAGCAACTCTCAAGAATCATCCATCTGGAAATTAGAGAGGGATTGTAATCCGTACTGGTGAAGAGAGTGCTCATACATCACTTTCATTTATTTCACTACTATAGCACATTCTTGACTCATATGGAGCTCTAAAGCTCTCAGGGGGGCACTTAGGTGGCACAGTAGATAGAATGCTGGGTCTGGGGTCAGGAAGACTCATCTTCCTAAGTTCAAATCTGGCTTCAGACACTTACTAGTTGTGTGACCCTGGACAAGTCACATAACCCTATTTGCTTAGTTTTCTCATCTGTAAAATGAGCTGGGGATGGAAATGACAAACTGCTCCAGTGTCTTTGCCAAGAAAACCCTAGTGAGGTCACAAAGAGTCAGACATGACTGAAATAATTCAACAGCAAGAAGGCCAAAGGAGGAGTAAGAAAATCCCCCCTTCAGAATAAAGGTTCATATTTTCCTTCCCCTTCCCCCTGTCCCCAGGGTTATCACAGAAGAGACTTATCTAAGAAACTACCTTGTATCATGAGGTCCTTTGAGAAAATGATTGAAAGCCATAATTGTGCCAGTGTTCACTGGAAACTGATGAGCACACTTCAAATCTGACTGATTGTTAAATGTAGTCAAACGCACAAAGGCAATTGTGTTAATTGTTCAAGAGAGTGAAATCAATCCATTAGCCCTAAGCTTATAGTCCTTCACTTCCAAATGAATAAAACTGATTAGATTATTGATTTGATTACATTTGTCTTTGTTAAAAATTCATAAATTTAATTATATTTCACCATTGCTGCAATAAAAATTAAAGTAGCTCACACAATGATTTTTAATCATGTGATCCACTTTTTTAAAATGTTCGCTACATAACAGACACTTTCCAGCCATACCACATCCTTATGAAATGTTCCCCTCAAAACAGTCAATTTATCAACTGTTAACAGAAAGCAGGGGTGGCTGCGTCATTTAATTTTGATGGAGTGATACTAACATTCACATTTACTAATATCTTTGAAGGCAAGGACTTTTTAAAGTTTTGCCTTCTTCATTAAAGCTGGTTGCTCTTGTTTGGGTTGACTTTACCAGCATTGTTATAGTCATTATATATATATTTTTTCTTGACTCCGTTTTCTTTATGGCCCTTTGAGAAGACTTGGTCTGGAAGCAAGTTCTACCTTGCTTTTTTTGTATTCCTAATTGCTTCTAGAGAGACTGCTGCAGGGTGGGGCAATGAGCCCAGTAGAAAGGCACTCACCTGAAGTACAGCTTCCTATTCTAACTAATTCTTTTTCCTAAGCAGGTTTCAAATTTAGTTGTTTCTAGGCTGCTGAAGGACTGACTATAGTTGGTCATACTGAAGTACTGTTGACAGCCTCTAAATTTTAGCAACCCACCTATACTTTGCCATAAAGCTTTTCAAATATATCAAAGAATCGTCAGGCCTCGTAGAGGACTTCAGAACATCCCTGTCTTGAGGCATGCTTTTCTCATTACATTTCAGATCCTGAAGGCAGTTAGTAAAATGGAGAAAGCACAGGAAACCAGAAGGTATAAATCATAGTCCTGCTTCTACCACCTGTTGCTGTTCAGTCGTGTCCTATTCTGTGACCCCATTTGGGATTTTATTAGCAAAGATACTGGAGTGGTTTACCATTTCCTTTCCCAGCTCATTTTACAGATGAGGAAATTTAAGCCAACAGGGTTAATTGACCTGCCCAGGTCACACAACTAGTTAAGTGTCTGAGACTAGTTGTGATCCCAGGAAGATGAGTCTTCTTAACTCAAAGCACAGCACTCTACCCACTGGGGTGCCTAGCTATCACTTACCAGTGCGGTAAGATGGTGCAAGAACTGGAAACTAATTGAGGAATGACTGAACAAGTTATGGTACCTGAATATGTACCACTATGAATAAGATGAAATGCCATTGGGCCCATAAGAATTAAAAAGGGGATAGTTTCAGAGAAACTTGAGATTGGTAGAAACAAAAACAAAATGAAGTGAGGAGAACCAAGCGAACAATTTACACAATCGCAAAAGTGTAAAGACAAACAACTTTGAGTTCTTTTTTAAGATCTCTGTGCAGGGCAACTAGGTAGTACAGTGGATAGACCACCAGCCCTGGAGTCAGGAGGATCTGAGTTCAAATCTAGGCTCTGATGCTTTCTAGCTGTGTGACCCTGGGCAAGTCACTAAACCCAAAATGACTCCAAAAAGAAAGGAAAAAAAAGAAATCTCTGCAATAACCAACCATAATTCCAGAGGATCAATGATGAAGCAGGTTACCTACCACCTGCAAGAGAGGTGATGGACTCAAAGTACAGAATTAGACGTTCATTTTTGGATATGACCAAGGTGAGAACTTGCTTTGTTTTGACTATGCATTTTTGGTTTATAGTAAGTGCCTAAAAATGTTTATTGATTGATGGGTGAGTAATAAGGGCTTTGTTTTTCCTTTTCTGGGGATGTTCGGTAGGAGAGAGAAATAATGTTTATTAAATGGAAAAATAAATAAATTTTAAAATTTGTTGTACTAGTGATTGCTAAGGTCCTTTCCAGCTCCAACAAGTTTTAATTCTTATTATCTGTGCTGAGCATAGTTGGAATGAAGAGGAATGACAGGAGATAACTGAAGGAGAGGCTGGTTAGAACTGATTGGTGACTGCAAATGTGACATCACAAACCCACTTGAAAGAAATGAGGCTAGTAGGTTTTTCCTGTGGAGAAGGCTGGACAAGGAGCAGGTCCATGTGTTGCCTGAATGCAGGCCACCTCTCCTGGCATGTGTTGTGAGAATTTTGTACTTGTTTCTTCTCCACATTCAAGCCTAGCAAAGTGTCTGTACATAATATACTTAATTAATTCTTATTGATTGATTGAATTTAATCAAGGCCTGGAGCATCTGAGTTTTCTCGGAGCAGGGACTCAGTTCTCGAATCTACAACTCATGCCTCTAGCCCTTTCCTACAAATTCAGGCAACAATAAAAAACAATAAAAGAAAAATCTTAATTTCTTCCTAGAATAAAATTTTTGACACAAATCTCTTGAGTCTTAATTTCAAAAATAGCAATTGTTTGGATTACCTAAACAAGCCTTCAAATCAATTATAGTTATCAATGTCCAATGCTATTTTTTCCCATGGATTCATAATGCTAGAAGGAACCTCAAAGGTTATCTAGTACTGTTGATTTAAGTTGCATGCCCCATCCTTTCTGAAAAGGATGTGAGGCAATTCACAAAATGAAAATACAAAATCAGAAAATTAAAGAAAAAACAAACAACAGCAATTTTAAAAAACAAAGATATAGATTCACCAGGCACTCGAGTTGAATTAGTTACTTCAGGGGGTTCCTGAATTTAGCTCTTTCTTAGCACACTGTAGTGAACAGAAGTCCCTCTATTTCTTTTTTTTTATTAAATTATTTTATTTGTTTTCAGGGTTCTACAATCACTTCAATATATATTAGATTTTTCCCCCTTCTTCCTCCTGTTCCCGTGCCTGAGATGGTGTACAATCTTATATAGGTTCTACACTTATATTCCTATTAAATACATTTTCACCATAGTTGTGTTGCATAGAAGAATTAAAATGAATGGGAGAAACCATAAAACAAAACAAAACATAATACAGAAGAAAATAGTCTACTTTGTTCTGCAAGCCAATTCCATAGTTCTTTCTCTGGATGTGAAAGGCATTTTGCCTCAAGTCCATTGGGAATTTTTTAAGTCCTTGCATTGTCTAAGTCTACTGGAAAAATTCCTTGCACACTGTGGTTGTTGCTATGTACAAAGTTCTCCTGGTTCTGCTCCTTTCACTCAGTATCAGTTCATATAAGTCTTTCTAGGCCTCTCTGAAGTCTTCCTCTTCATCAATTCTTATAGCACAATAGTATTCCATTACATTCATATATCATAATTTATTCAGCCATTCCCCAATTAATGGCCATCCCCTTGATTTCCAGTTTTTGGCCACCACAAAGAGAGCTGCTATAAATATTTTTGTACATGTAGGACCCTTTCCAATTTCTATAATCTCATTGGGATAGAGTCCTAGAAAAGATTTTGCAGGGTCAAAGGGTATACACATTTTTTGTAGTGCTTTGGGCATAGTTCCAAAGTGCTCTCCAGAATGGTTGGATCAGCTCACACCTCCAACAACAATGAATTAGTGTTCCAACTCTACCACATCTTCTCTAATATTTATCATCTTCTTGTTTTGTCATGTTAGCCAATCTGATAGGTGTGATGTGGTACCTCAGAGTTGTTTTGATTTGCATCTCTCTAATCAATAGTGATTTAGAGCATTTTTTCATATGACTATAGATAGCTTTAATTTCTTCCTCCGAAAACTGCCTGCTCATATTCTTTGACCATTTATCAATTGGGGAATGACTTGTATTCTTGTGCATTTGACTCAGTTCTCTATATATTTTAGAAATGAGGCCTTTATCAGACACTACTTTGCAAAAAGTCTTTCCCAGGTTTCTGTTTCCCTCCGAATCTTGGTTCCATTGAGTTTGCTTGTGCAAAAACCTTTCAATTTAATGTAATCAAAATTATCCATTTTGCACTTTGTAATGTCTTCTATCTCTTGTGTGGTCAAAAATGTCTCCATTCTCCATAAATCTGACAAATACACTATTCTTTGCTCTCCTAATATATTTATAGTGTCAATCTTTATACCCAGATCATATATCCATTTGGACTTTATTTTTGTGTATAGTGTTAGGCATTGGTCTATGCCCAGTTGCTGCCACACTGTTATCCAGTTTTCCCAGCAATTTTTGTCAGACAATGAGTTCTTATTCCAGAAACTAGGGTCCTTGGGTTTATTAAAGAGTAGATTGCTATATTCATTGAATACTGTCTTGAGTACCTAACCTATTTCACTGGCTAACCCTTCTGTTTATTAGTCAGTATCAAGTGGCTTTGCTGATTGCTGCTTTGTAATACAATTTGAGATCTGGTAGGGGTAGGTCACTGTCCCTAGCATTCCTTTTCATTAGTTCCCTTGATATTCTGGAGCTTTTCCTCTTCAAAACGAATCTTGATAATATTTTTTTCAGCTCTAGAAAATAATTACCTGATTGGCAGGTCACTAAATAAGTAAATTAATTTAGGTGGAATTGTCATTTTTGTTATGTTAGCTCAGTCTACCCATGAGCAACTGATGTTTTTCCACTTACTTAGATCTAACTTTATTTGTGTGAAAAGCGTTTTGTAATTGTGTTCATATAGTCCCTGGGTTTGTTTTGGCAGGTAGACACCCAGATATTTTATAGGGTCTACCATAGCTTTAAGTGGAATTTCTCTTTCTATCTCTTTCTGTTGGACTTTGTTAGTAATATATAGAAATGCAGATGATTTATGTGGGTTTATTTTGTAACCTTAAACTTTGTCAAAGTTGTTTATTATTTCAAGTAGTTTTTTATTTGATTCTCTGAGATTCTCTAAGTATATCATCATATCATCTGCAAGGAATGCAAAGATCATCTTTGCCTAGTCTAATTCCTTCAATTTCTTTTTCTTCTCATTGCTACAGCTAACATTTCTAGTACCATGTTGAATAACAGTGGTGATAATGGACATCCTTGTTTCACCCCTGATCTTATTGTAAATGCATCTAGCTTATCCCTATTGCGTATAATACTTGCTGATGGCTTTAGGTAGATACTGCTTATTATTTTATGGAAAGTTTCATTTATTCCTATGTTTTCCAGTGTTTTCAGTAGGAATGGGTGTTGTATTTTGTGAGAAGCTTTTTCTGCATCTATTGAGATAATCATGTGGTTTTTGTTAGTTTTGTTGTTGATATGATCAATAATGCTAATAGTTTTTCTAATATTGACCCAGCCCTGCATTGCTGGTATAAATCCTACCTGATCATAATGTATTATTCTCATGATAAGTTGCTGTATTCTTTTTGCTAATATCTTATTTAAAATTATTGCATCTCTATTCATTAGAGAAATTGGTATATAATTTTCTTTGTCTGTTTTGACTCTTCCTGGTTTAGGGATCAGAACCATATTTGTATCATAAAAAGAATTTGGTAGGATTCCTTCTTCTCCAAGTTTCCCAAATAGTCTATAAAGTATTGGAATTAACTATTCTGTAAATGTTTGATAGAGTTCGCTTGTAAATCCATCTGGCCCTGGAGACTTTTCTCCTAGGGAATTCATTGATGACTTGTTCAATTTCTTTTTCTGAGATGGGTTATTTAAGTATTCAACTTCCTCTTCTGTTAATCTGGGCAATTTATATTTTTTAAAATCATCATATATCTCATGTAGATTGTCAAATTTATGGGGATATAGTTGGGCAAAGTAATTTCTAATTATTGTTTTAATTTCCTCCTCATTGGAGGTTAGCTCACCCTTTTCATTTTTGATATTGGTAATTTGGTTTTCTTCTTTATTTTTTTTAATGAAATTGATCAACAGTTTATCAATTTTATTGGTTTTTTTCATAAATTTGGTTGGTTTCATAAAACCAACATAGTTAAATAGTTTTCTTAATTTAAATTTTATTAATCTCTCCTTTGGTTTTCAGTATTTCCAATTTAGTATTTACTTGGAGATTTTCAATTTGTTCTTTTTTTAGCTTTTTCAGCCACCTACCCAATTCACTGATCTCCTCTTTTTCTATTTTATTCATGTAAAGCATCCAAAGATATAAAACTTCCCCTAACAACTGCTTTTGCAGTGTCCCATAAGATTTGGCAGGTTGTCTCATTATTGTCATTTTCTTGAATGAAGTTGTTGATTGTTTCTATGATTTGTTGTTTAATCCTCATTCTTTAAGATTAGATTATTTAATTTCCAATTGATTTTTGGTTTATCTTTCCATGGCCTTTGATTACATATAATTTTTATTGCATTATGATCTGAGAAGGGTGCATTGACTATCTCTACATTTCTGCACTGGATTGTGAGGTCAGTTTTTGTGCATGTGCCATGTACTCTGCTCTGAACCAAATCAGATGACAATAACTCTCAAACAATGCTCCTCTCTATCCCCTCTTTCCCTCTACTGAGAAAAACGTATATTCTTTTCTATCCCCATTCAGTTTTCTCCAGAGGTCTATCATATCTACCTTATCAAGAGTTTTGTTCACCTCCTTAACTTATTTCTTGTTTATTTTGAGGTTAGATTTATCAAGCTCAGAGAGGAGGACATTGAGGTCCCCCATTAGTATAGTTTTGTTGTTTATTCCTTCCTGTAAATCCCTTAACTTCTCCTCTAAGAATCTGGATGCTATACCACTTGGAGCATATATGTTTAGTAATGAAATTGCTTCATTGTCTATGGTGCCTTTTAGCAGGAGATAGTTTCCTTCCTTATCTCTTTTGATCTATTTCTGCGTTTGGTTTGTCTGATATTAGGATTGCTACCTGTGCTTTTTTACATCAGCTAGAGCACAATATATTCTGCTCCAACCTTTTACCTTTATCCTGTGTGTATGCCCCCATTTCAAATGTGTTTCTTGTAAACAACATATTGTTGGATTATGGTTTTTAATCCACTCTGCTATCCTCCGTTTTATGGGAAGTTTATCTCATTCACATTCACAGTTATGATTACTATCTGCATCTTGCCCTCATGCCTATCCCCTTTCCTCCAATTTATGCTTTCAGTTCTCCCTTCACCTCCATAATAGAGTTTTAATTTTTGACCACCACCTCCCTCAGTCTTCTCTCCCTTCTTTCAGCCCCCCCTCCCTTTTACTCCCCTTTTCCCTTACTATTTCTTCCCTCTCTTTTAACCTCCCCTCCCTTTTCTTTCTCTCTTCCCCTCCTCCTGCCTATGGAACTAATTATATTTCTATGCTTACCTAAGTTTGTTGTTCCCTCCTTGAACCAAATCAGATGAGAGTAACTCTCAAACAATGCTCATCTTCCTCCCCTCTTTCCCTTTACTGTAATATATTCTTGTGCTTCTTCCTGTGATGTAATTTACCTTTTTCTGCCTCCTCCTTTTCAAATATCCTGTTACAATCCCTTTGCACCCTTAAATCACATTTTTATCATAACATCATTTACTTTATACCTGCTCCTTCTATGTATATCCCTTTTATATATCATAATAAATATACAATTCTCAAGATTAATATATCACCTTCCCTTACAGAGATGTAAACAGTTTGCCCATATTAAATAACAAGTTTTTTCCCCTGTTTACTTTTTTATGCCTCTCTTGAGACCTGTGTTTGAAGATCAAATTTTCTATTGAGTTCTGGCCTCTTCATTAGGAAGGTCTGAACATCCCTTATTTCATTGAATGTCCATCTCCTTGCCTGAAATACTATGCTCAGTTTTGCTGAGTAATTGATCATTGATTATAGTCCCAGCTCCTTTGCTTATGGAATATCATATTCCAATCCCTCTGATCTTTTAAAGTAGAAGCTTCAAGGTCCTGTGTGATCCTGACTCTAGTTCCTTCATATTTGGATGGTTTCTTTCTGGCTGCCTACAATATTCTCTCCTTCACTTGATGGTTCTGGAATTTGGCAACAATATTTCTTGGTGTCTTTAATTTGGGATCTCTTTCAGGAGGTGAACAGTGGGTTCTTTTGATGACTATTTTGCCCTCTGAATGTAGGACTTCTGGGCAGTTTTCCTTGATGATTTCTTGGAAGATATTGTCCAGGCTCTTCATCATGGCTTTCTGGTAGACCAATAATCCTTAGATTTTTGTCTCCTGGATCTATTTTCCAAGTCAATTATTTTTCCAATTAGATATTTCACATTTTCTTCTATCTTTTCATTCTTTAGATTCCATTTGACCGATTCTTAATGTCTCTACTTGCCTGATTCTAATTTTTATCAAATTGTTTTCTTCAGTTGCCTTTTCCATCTGTCCATTGTTCCTTTTAATGAGTTATTTTCTCCAGTATAGTTTTGTACTTTCTTTTCCATTTGTCCAATTTTCCTTTTAAATTCTTGTGTGATTTTTTTTCATATTTTTAAAATCATTGGCCAGTTTTTCTTCTGTTTCTCTAATTTTACTTTTAAAAATCCTTCCTAAGCTCCTCCAAGAATGTTCTTTGGGCTTGAAACCAGTTCATATTCTCTTCTGAAATTTCAGATGAGAGTACAATCCCAGTGCTGATCTCCTTAGTCATGTTTAGGTCCTTGTCCCCATAAAAAAGATTCTATGGTCTTTTCTTTTCTGCTTTGCTTCTTACTCATGATGATCACCCTTTTCCTGGATTTTAAAGTAGATCTCTGCTTCTAGGGCACAGGGGGCTCTGTCTCACAGTTCTTGTGCCTAGAACTTGAGGCTTTGTGTGCTGTGGCCTCTGGTTCTTTCAGCTAAAAGCTAAAATGCTGCAGCTTACCTGGTGCTGAGCTGGCTGGTGCTGGAAAGCAGAGACCAGGTGAAGTCTTTTTAGGTTTGCCCCAAGTTACCCTGGAACTAGCTGCATTAAGTATGGAGGAGGGGTGATCTGGCCACAAGAGTTCTCCTCTGCTGAGCTAGAGCATAGGCAAACTCAGGGGTTGGTGTCTTTCTGATTCCTCTGGGGTGCTGAGGTATGCCTGGGATCCTGGTGTTGGTGCTTGCAGGCTCCACCCCACTGGGGCTCAGGACCTCCTCCTGGTTTGCTGGTCCTGCACTGGTCCCCTTCAGTCACAGCAAGAGGTACCCTCCTTAAATGCTAAACTTTTCCCTTATTCGGATTATGTTGGCTCACTTGTACTTCATATATATATATATATATATATATATATATGCAAGGTCCTCTGTCCCTCCTGCATTACTGCAAAGCATTTCATAACTTTCAGGGAGACAACTCACTTAAACCATCCAAGGGGAAAAGTAAATTTGAGATTGAAAGGCACATTCAGCATTTGGGAGGGTAAAGGAATACTCACTATTTTCAATACTGGGCCCATGTGGATTTCAGGAAAACCTGGAAAGACTTACATGAACTGATGCTGAGTGAAGAGAGCAGAAACCAAATATTCTGTACAGAAACAGCAACACCTTTGATAGACTTAGCTCTTGTCAGCAAAACAATGATACGAGACAATTTCAAAAGACTCATCATAGAAAATGCTATTCACATCCAGAGAAAGAACTGATGGAGTATGAATGCAGATTTTTTCCCTTTTGTTCTGTTTCTTCTTTCACAACAAGACTAATGTGGAAATTGTTCAACATGATGTACATGAATAACCAATGTTAGATTGCTTGTCATCTTTGGAGGAAGGGGAAACAGAAGGAAAGAGAGGGAGGGAGGAAAATTTGGGACTCAAAATCTTTTTTAAAAAAATGAATATTGAACTTCCTTTACATGTAATTGGATTAAAAAATGCCATTTACATTTCAAAAAATGCTACACCCATCACTCCCTACAAAACTAGGATAGGCATGAAAAATTTCCCCTGAAGATGTATTGGAGTTGAGATGAATAGTAATACATCATCATCACCCACTATTTTATCCTCATAGTCAGCATAAAAGTGGCATTGGACTAAAAAGCCATTCCTCCCTACCTTTTCCAGGCAATTCATTTAGCAAAGGTAGGAGCCAACACATGAAGTTGAGTTTTTCAAATGTCCATTCTAGCATTCAGTGAAGCCTCCTGCCTGAAGATAAGTCAAATAAAAACACAAGTAAGTAAAGTGGGTTCTTGAACAAAGAAAGTTTAAATGGGATGAACAAAAGAAAGGTGCCTATATACAGTTATTCCTTTCAAGAAGAGTATTTACATATTGATGAGTAGTAACATAGTCTTGGCTTTATAAAACAAAATTCTGCCACTGATCCTTCCTCCACAAGATGGGGGTGGGATGGAGGAGGGGAGAGGAGGGACCTTTATGGTCCAACCATGAAGCTTCCAGACTTTCAGCCACCCTATAATAGTTCAAGAATCCATATACCTCACTCAAGGAGGCCTAAAGGGAACCACTCAGCTTACCAAGAAGAACCTCCTTGTCTCTGTCCCCTTGGGGACTCATTGGAAACCAGGTAAGAAGGAAAGCAGCGTCAGATTTCATACCTAGTCTATAAACTCCACACCAAGGTAGTCTGAGAAGTATCTTAGAAATGGCCAGAGATGACAGTGGGAAAGGAAGATTCTCAATGGGGACCTCATCCTCAAGGAGATCAGTGATATTTTCAAGGAGAGCTTTGGCATAATACCCACCTTATTAAAGTTCATGGCTACTATGAAGGTGGAAATATCAGCAATTCCTTGATAGGTAGGGCACTACTCACAATCATTAATGTGGGGTAGACTGGACAAATTGAAGGGCTTCAAAAGAACTCTCCTCACTGTAAGGGACTCAGCTGACCATATGTTCTGTTAAGTCATTTCAATTGTGTCTGACTCTTGATGACTCCATTTGGGGTCTTCTTGGCAAAGTTACTGGAGTAGTTTGGCATTTCCTTCTCCAGTTCGTTTTACAGGCAAGGAACTGAGGTAAACAGGGTTAAGTGACTTGCCCAGGGTCACACAACTAGGAAGTGTCTGAAAATGAGTCTGCCTGACTCCAGGCCTGACACTCTATCCACTGTACCACCTCCCTGCCCTCGAAGTTGAGAAATAAGAGTCCAGATGGGGACTGCCCCTCACCAACTCAGTAAATTCAGCCCCACTATACCACATATCCAGACTGATTTATGACTATGACAGAAGAACATAGTACCAATAATCTTGTCAACTTTATCTGGATGGTAGTCTTTGTCCACCATGTGACAGCCCCCCACAAGACCTCCCACCTTCCAGAGGGGTTTCATGTACAACCCAAGTGGCTTCCCCAGCTGAGATAGTTACCTGACATTTCATGTCTTCAAGACTGACTCCTTGTCTTTATTCTGTGATCATGTTGCAGTTGAGGGTTCCAATAGCAATAAATCTTACCATAATATATTCCAACACCACATGTAGAAGTAGTTTCCAAGGTATCTAAAAGATGTGCAAGAAGATAAAAGGAATAAAAGTTGCCAAAGTGAGTGAAAATATTTGACAAAGCAGTTCCCTAGAATCTTAGAAACTCCCAGTCTAAAGCTTAAGATGTTTACCCAAAGGGCCCACAGCTGGGTCCCAGGTCAAGCAAACTAGGGATGTGAAGGTAAAAGTGCTTCACATCTGCAACTCCCCTTCCTTGCACAAAACATTCCAAGCTAGTGTTGGGGGACAGGGTGGCTAACTCCCACCTCCTCAGTTCCACCAGTACATTGCCACCCAATAAACTGTCACCAAGCATGGGGTTTCCAGTCTCTTTATAGAGCTTTGTTCCAGCCCTAAAAGTCTTTATCTTATATCGTCAGGATATAAAGGAATTGATGAAGGCCCAGGAAATCAGAGACCAGAGACCACATCATCCTTTTTCCTTCCTCTTCTGAGACTTCATAACCAAGGTATTAAAAGGCTAGCCTTCTTCCTCTTATCAATTCTATGTATTAAGAACCAGATTCATAATGCCCTTCTAGAAGAGGTCCCCTTGCCTCCTCTCTCTCTAGAATCTGCCACCTGAGAGGGTATTCTCCATCCCACTCCCAATCCTCCCACTTTGGATAATATCAGAAACCAAGTCATTCCCAGAGGAAGGTAGGGCCAAAATGAGTAGGAGGGCTTAGAACAAGGGTGGGGTCACACTCACTCCCATCCCTGCCTTTCTCTCAAAACTATTCTCTAAAAGCCAATAGTTAGTGGGAACATGAAGTTAGATTAGGGGTAGGACAGGCCCAAGGAGCACCTAACCTCCTGTCCTCTTCATGCCTTTAATTCAGCTGTCACAGATTTCACCCCTAGGGTCTCTACCTTCTGCACCTGGAAGGGGTAGTGTTCTCCTGGATCAGTTTCCCTTTCATTAATCCATCTGTCAGCTTTTAAGTAGTAATTAACAGGCAGAGAAAGATAAAGCCCGACAGCAACTGAGAGTTCCTTTTGGACTTTGGAGACTTCAAACTTACTCCAGTGATGGAATTTATCCTTTGAGGCCTATGAGTCCTGCACTACAAAATAATAGGAACCAACATCTAACCACCCCAGCTATTAGAGCAACCCAGATTTCCTTCCCAGTCATTGACATGTCTCTCCCAAATAAGCCATAAGTCCATCATCAAATGTCACCAAATCCTATATTCTGTGTTTTAAGCCCAGAGCAAATGAGCCCCAAATACAAAGTCAAGATTCGGAGATACTGTGTCAAGAGGCAAATTGTATATATATGTGTACATACTTATGTGTACATAAGTGTAAGTGAATAAGTGAATATATAAATAAAAATGATGGAAGGACAGAAATACCTCTTTTACCAGCTACAAATGCTTAGCAAGGATATACATGGACAGGTGTCCCTCTCCCAGGACCCTGCCCATAGGAGGGGGATCACACTCAGGTTGGTAACAACAATGGTCTACAAAGGAATAAAAAGTCCATCAGGTTAAAAGACTCACAATTCCTCCTCAATTATAATAACTAGCATTCATATACTACTGAAAGAGTTTTACAAATATGTTCATCCTTATAACAACCCTGAGAGGTAAGAATTATCATAATCTCCACTTGACAGATGAGAAAACTGAGGCAGGTAGAGGTTAGGTGATTTGCCCAAGATTGCACAGCCAGAAATTGACTGAGGCTGGATTGGAACTTAGTCCAATGCTCTAACTACTGAACTACCTACCTCTCAATGCTAGTTTATATAGCATCCATCAAGAAGTTGGCCTTTGTGTATGGCAGTCCTCCCCACCCCTTTTCAATGAACTCCAATGGTTCTTCCCTGTTTACCTTTTAGAACCCTTCACAACCTGCCTTTCCAGACTCATTGAACATGGCTCCTCTTTCTGTGATCTTCATCCAAACTATCATTCTTTGCTATTCTTTATTCTCTAACAAAAACACAACTAAAATATCCAAATGTGGAATATAGAAAAAAATTGGATTTATACTGAAATCTTTCTGTTGAGTCAAATCAGGAGGACAAAACTCCCATATCTCTCCTACCTCTCATCCTTGCTTAATACTTTACCAGAAAAAAAATGAGGCTGTTCTCTGTGAGCTCCTTCTTCTCTCTTCCCCATCTCATATCACTCATATGCCTTATGCCACTCTTTCCTCCTTCATCCCCATCTCCCATGATGAGGTATCCTTACTCCTTACCAAGGGTGGCCCCTCTGCCTGCTCAAGTCATTCCCTCTCATCCGATCTCCTTCAACAGATTGCCTTCTCTCTCACCCTTATTTTATCACTTATTTTCAATCTCTCCTTGTCTACTGGCTCATTCCCTACAAATATTTCTATGTCTCCTCCAGCCTGCAAAAACCCTCATTTGATCCTTCCATCCCCATCAACTACTTTCCTATAGTTCTTCTGCCATTTTTAGCTAACCTCCTTGAAAAGACCTTTACATTGTGTATCTGCTTTCTCTCTTCTCACTCTCTTCTTAACCACTAACAATCCAGCTTCCAATTGTGTCATTCCACCAAAACTGCTCTCCCCAAAGCTACTAGTAATCTTTTACTTGCCAAATCCAGTGACTTTTTCTCAATCCTCAGTCTCCTTGGACCTTTTGAAGCTTTTGACACTTGATGATTCTCTCCTCAGTGATATTCTCTTTTTTCTAGGTTTTTGGGACACCACTCCCTCTTCTGGTTCTCCTCCTACCTATCTGACCAGTCTTTCTTAGTCTTCTTTGCTGGATTCTCATCCAGATCATGCCCTCTAACCAAGGTAACCCTCAGGTACAATTGGGAGGTAACTGCCCCTTTTACTCTGCCTTCATCAGACTTAAATTGGGTGCTGCGTTTCTTTCTGAGTGTCACAATTTAAGAAGAACATTGACAAACTGAATCGAGCTAAGAGGAGGAGCAGGACAGAGAAGAGTTTTAAGTTCATGCAGTAGTTTGTTGCTGTTTGTCTTTCATTCTCATAGAGGACCATGACATCAGGGAGGTAATGCCATGACATGAAAATGAATTCGATTTAAGTGAGGGAGGGCTATGCAAGGTCACCAGCTTCACTTTCTCCTCCTGAGCCATCTGGGTCCAGTGGCCAGATATAAATCAACATGACTGGAAATGACCCCAGATGCAGTGGGAGACCTTGACATTTTTAAGCTAAAATCTTTAACAGGTCTCAGTTTGACTGAGGCAACACTCATTCAATGATTACGGCTAGGTAAAATGAGGCAGAGAATGGCCACGTAGTATGAGGATTAGGGAAAGAACTAGGGACATTGAGCCTGGGGAAAAAAGAAGTATCAAGGGATATTCCACAACTGACTTCAAGTATTGCAGGGCTAGCAAACATGAAGAAGACGGATTAGATGGGTTCCAAATGACCCCAAAGAGCAGAACCAAAGCAATGGTTGGAAGTTTTAAGAAAGGCTACTTTAGGCTCAATGCTAGGACAGACTTAGAAATGATCTAGGCTGTCCAAAAGTGGAATGGGATGCCTCTGAAGTTCTTCTTCTTTTTACATAAAAATGTAAATCATGCAAAATACTTATATTGTCCCAATGCTACTCTTCCAACACTCACTCTGGGCTCCAGGAACAAGACTTCTGTTCTATCTGCCTTTGAGGTTCGAGAAACACTGTAGGAATCTCCTAATACTCTTGCTCTCAAGCCCCCATCCAATTTATCATCATCTCAATTACCAGTTGTCACCCCAGCATTAGCTAAGCAATGATTACCGCCTCACTATAATTCTGACTATTTTGATATTGCCTTGATGTCATCAATAACCAATTAGCATCCATCAGCTTTTGGATTATTTACTGAGAAGATAGAATAAGAATCGAGGAACAGAAACAACTCCCTGGACCAGGGTACACTTTCTCCTCTACATCTTAGTCCATAGGGAAGTTACTTAACTTTCGTCTACCTCAGCTTCCTCAATTCTAAAATGAGGATATTAATAGTTCCTGCCTCCTAGGATAGATCAGCTAGGTGGTACAGTGGATAGAGTGCCAGGCCTGGAGTTAGGGAACATCTTCTAGAGTTCAAATCTGGCTTCAGACACTTACTAGTTTCATGACCCTGGGCAAGTCATTTAACCCAGTTTGCCTCAATTTCCTCATCTGTAAAATAAACTGGAGAAGGAAATGGCAAACCTCTCCAGTATCTTTGCCAAGAAAATCCCAAATGGGGTCATAAAGAATCAGACACAACTAAGCAACCACAAAGGATTGTTGCGAACATCAAATAAGATATTTCTAATTCATTTAGCATAGTGCCTTGTATATAATAGGCACTGAATAAACATTTGTTCTCCATTCCCTCCCCTTCTTTAATAATACCTTACATAAGTTCTTTTTCATAATTTCTTGCTTTCAGTATGTGGCAGTTTGCTTATGACAACCATTTACCTTTCCATTGCTCCTTGGGTGATCCTCTACTTCAAGTTTTCAACATCTTCAAATCAATCATTAAACACTTATTAGGCACCTACTATGTGCCAGTCACTGTGCCAAGTGTTAGATCTTCCATGACTTTAGTCATTGACCACAGTGTTGAATGACTTGCAGAACGCTATCACCAAATGAAGTAATTATTTCAAAGAGTAGCTTGGGGTCCTTGGAAGAAGACCTCATCATAGAATAGAGGTTAACCGTAGCTTCCTGAAGACTTTACTAATAGAGCACAAGCTCAGGCAGGTCCCATCATGTGGGAAAAAGGCTTCAAGTTCAGTCCCAACAAGAGACTATGTTTCCTTTATTGGGACCAAAATAGTTAAGAACAGAAAGACTCATCGCCATTAGGTTGGTGCCTCCATACTGGCAGCCCATGAAACCAAAAAAAATTTCAAAATGGGTCTCACCTCTATGAGACCTCTTCTACAGTGATGAAAAAGGGGTTCTATAAGAAATTTGTAAAGAGGCAGTTTCAGAGAAGCTGAAAAGATTTGTATGAATTTATGCTGAATGAAAAGAGCAGAACCGGGAGGAAAATTTGCATAGAAATATTTTTTAAATGATCCACATTGAAAGAGTTGGGAAATCTGATCCATACAGTTACCTACCGTGACTTCAAAGGACCACTGATAAAAAGAGTTTTTCAGCTTCTGAAAGAGGGGATGAACTCAATATGCAAAATGAGACATGCATTTTTTTTTAACATGGCCAATGTGAGAATTTGCTTTGCTTAATTCTTCATATTTGTTGTGAGGATTTTGCTTTTCTTTTTTCCCATGGGGGCAGGGGGTGGTGGGAGAGAGAAAATGAATGCTTATTCATTGGAAAAAAACAAGAATTTTAAAAAGAAGGGTGTTAGCAGGTGTTAAAAGTCAATCAGTTTTTAGATCATCTATAAACAGTAACTTACTTGTTGGTACTCTGAACAATGGCAGACTGATGGGAAAAGTGTATTCTCCTAAAGGGACAACCCTATTTAAATGTATAGATTCCAGTTCTACTCCTAGTTCTAGCTTTAGTTAAAAATTTAAGCAAGTCCTCCTTGGTCCTCAGTTTTCTCATCTGTAAAATGAAGGTGTATAGTCATCTGTTCCAGCCAAAAAATCCTATGGCATGTTTTATTTTTACTTAACATTTTGTGGGAAAAATGGGGGGCACTTACTTTGTTATTGTTGTTTTCTTATCCCTTACGTTATTTTATATATGTATTTAACTACCTCCCTTTATGTTTTTCTCCCTTCCTCTATTTCTCCTTGCCTTTTTTCCTTTCCTTTTTCTTCCTTCTTTTTTCCACATCTCCCTCGCCTTTGTTTCTGTTCCCTGTTTTCTCGCCTTTTCTCTCCTCATCAATTTGCAAACATCCTTAATTCCAGTACATGTTAACAAAACTGCACCCACTGAATCACAAAGTTGAGGGGCAGCTAGGTGGTAGTAGATAGAGCACCACCCTTGGAGTCAAGAGGACCTGAGTTCAAATCTGTACTCAAACACTTGACACTAGCTGTGTTACTCTGAGCAAGTCACTGAAGCCCAACTATCTCAGAAGGAAAAAAAAAATCACAAAGTTGGAAGGGATCACCCAGTCTAATCATTCCAGGGATAATGGACAGTCCAATCAGGAGCTAAGTAGGAATCCCTGTTTCCCTTCCCCCAACATTCCCAACAAGTGGCTGTCCAGTCTTGAGAAGCTCATCACATCCCCACGTCCTCTCTGGATGTTGGTACTTCAGGCTTGTTAAGTATCTGTATTATTGTTGTTCGGTCATGTCCTCCATTTGAGTTTTCTTGGCAAAGATACTGGAATAGCTTACCATTTCCTTCTCCAGATCATTTTACAGAGGAGGAAACTGAGGCAGAGTTTAGTGACTTGCCTAGAGTCACACAGTTAATAAGTATCTTAAGTCCTGCTTTGAACTCATGACTCCAGGTCCAGGGCTCTATCCACTGAAGCCCCTAGGTGCCCTTATCTTGTACTTTAAGTCTCTCTGAGGAGAGTAAGCATTTCACTTAAGGAAGTAGGTGCTCCATCATTTGACCATCTTTTGCAATGGAGTTTTTCAATTGTGCTTAAAGCATCCTTACCAGCTTTTACACCCAAGTCATCTAGCCAGACTAGAATAGGCGACCAGAACCTCTGCCAGCCTTGGTCTGCAGAGCGCATCTTCCTTCAAATAAAATGGCTTTCTCCAATGGGATTTGGATACTATAATTGTTGCTCTTCATCATCCTTCCTTCTCAGAGGACTGATGACATCAGCAGGGTGATGTCTTCCTTACAAATGAGTTGGATTTCAGGGAGACAACACTGCACAAAGTCATCAGCCCTCACTCTCTCCTCCAGAGTCAATGGAGTCCAGTGCAAAGACATGTCAGAACGACTGGTGATGGCCCTGGAAACAGTGTGAAACCTTGGTCTTTTTAAACTAAAGTCTTTCCCAGGTCTTATTTTGTCTGAGGAAACACTTATTCAGTGAATAAAGGCTAGATGAGAATTGAAACAAAAGATGACCCAGTTTATCTTTCCAAAAGAATAAATCTGGGAGGGCCAGATCCTCAGAGTTTCTGGCCAGGATAGAATACAATTATTATTTGTTCTCACTCTGAGCCATCAAAATATCATAATGAAACAACTCCCAACCATGAAAACTGAAGTCTTGGAAACTGTGTCTTGCCTTTGGTAATGAAATTGTTTTCTAGTGGCTGCTGGAGAGCCAATGCAATACCCACAGATACCCACGGAAGCTGTTATGGATATGCAGCCTCTTCCCAGGGTAAATTTGCAAAATATAAACTCTCTTTCTTAAAGACTAAATCAAAATATTTATTCAGATACCATAAAGCTTACCATGGTAACAATGAAGTTTGTACACATTACCAATAAAAGCAGCATGGCCAAGCCTTCCTTCTGTCAGTCCTCCCCACAAAAAAGCTCCCCTAGGCAAAATTCTACCCTCTCTCACTCAAGTTAGCTGCTCCACTCTGCTCTGCTCTGCCTGCTCTCTCTCAGTTCTGCCCTTCCTTTCCTCCTCCACCTTTTGGCAGGCTACTCCTACCATCCACTCCATGTAACTCAAGCTGTGAGCTGGGCCAGAACTTAAAGCAGATCACACGGGCCTATTATGGGCCAGGGAAGATCTTCAAATTTCCTTACCATTATAGCTGCTAATAGATTTATTTAGATCCTAAAGAGAGTTACACAGAAATAAACAATTAGTTTTCACAGAGGTTTTGTTTTCAGAACCAGGTCCAGTCTGTGGGCCAAAATGTATTGTTCACAGTTAATTAATTTAATCACAGTGATTAACTCCAATTGCCAGGATGTTCCACTACATATCAAGCCCACATCTATCTCTCTGAAACTTTTGTACACTGTTCCCAGTCCTGACCTCTGGGGTCAAGCCGAATAAGTCTATTCCCTCCTACATAACTGCCAAGAATTGTTGAGGATAAGCACCCAACACACACACACACACACACACACACACACACATCTGTTTTCCAGACTAAACAACCAATTATAACTTGTTACCCTCCTGATCATCTTCTCCTAGAGGTCCGCTAGCTTTTTACTTTCTTCTTCAACCACAGGACCCACAACTAAAGACAGTACTGTAAATGTGGCATGACCAAGGCTGAACACATCAGAACTGTCAGATGGATGCCATTATTGTATTAATTCAGCCTAAGATCATATTCATTTATTTGGCCCCTATAGGATATCCTTGACTCATATGGATCTCTAAAGCTCTGGTGAGGAGACAATACTGGGTCTGGAGTCAGGAAGACTCATCCTCCTGAGTTCAAATCTGGCCCCAGATACTTTCAAGCTATGTGACCCTAGGCAAGTCATTTAACCCTGTTTGCCTCAGTTTCCTCATCTGTAAAATGAGCTAGATAAGGATATACCAAGCCACTCCAGGATCTTTGCCAAGGAAATCCCAAATGGGGTCATAAAGAGTCAAACTTGATTGAACACCAACAGTAACAAAAACCTCTCAGATCTTGTTCAGACTAACTGTTGTCTATGTCTTTCTCCAGTTTGTACTTGACTTTGCATTTATCTCTGTTAAATTTTATCTTTTTATATTAGGCCTAGTCATCAAGTCAGTTCATATTTCTTCAGCTAATAATAGCTGATATTTATATAATGTTTTAAGGTTTGCAAACCACTTTAAATCTTATTGGATCTTGACTCTCATCTAGCATGTCAGCAGTCCCTCCTAGCTTTGTGCCAGGTGCAGATTTGATAAGCATGTCACCTATACTTTTGTTGGAATCATCAATAAAAATATTAAATGTCCCAGGGCAAAGGGGATACTTGGGGCACTCCACTAGAGACCTCCTGCCAAGCAGCTGTTGAACCATTGGTGACCACTCCTTTGGTTTAGCACTCCAACCAGTTAAGAGTCATCTGTTTAGCCCACATCTCTTCATCATGTCCACTGTTGGACTTTCTCCTCTTCTTCAGATCTAAATGTCTCCCATTCCCATCAAGCATGGAGCTCAGTTTTAGTCTTGAGAAAAGTAAGGTTTCTTTTTTTAAAAATTTAATTTATAAAATTAAAGATAAGATATAAAATTTTGTCTTTCTTGGATTCTCTCTGAGAAAATATAGAACAACTCTTCCCCGACCAGAAACCAAACTGGCAAGTTAGCCTTACAAAGCCACAAGTCCAACCACTGAGCCCCTGCAGGTGGCTAGCAGCTGGGCTTCCCTAAATTTGCATCACACCTGCTGTTCTCCCACCCCCAAACCCTGCCCATTGACCTCCTGGGACCAAAAGGGGGAAAAAAAAACCTAAAACCAGTTTTTCCAAAGCATGCACCGCTCTCAACACCAACTTCTCCCTTATTGACTTCTCAACTGCCAGATACCTAACTTTTATTGAAACGTTCAAAGTCTTTCCAAAACTTTTAAAAAGCAAGAAATATTTTCCACTTTAAGAAATCTTCCTTTATATTTATGTAGAAACACTACTCAGAGAGGGGAGAGTGAGAACTTGAGTGTCTTAAGGGCAACTCTGTAGCATTTGGGGCAACTGTGGAGGTGAGGTCTGCTTAGGGATTGGGACAGGGGCGGGGCTTTTGAAAGCCCATTGTTAAATTTTCAGAGTGAGTCGGCAACCCCCACAAATCAGAGCATGATTTATTGGTCTGTTGATTGTGAAGTTGTATGAAAGTGTTGATAATGAAAATTAAACTGGGTCAACCCCTGTATTACTCTATCAACATTGCCTGAGCTCAGCGGGAGTGTAATAGGAAGGTCAGGGAACGAAGTCATCACCAGTCTGGATGAATAATAATATTGGCATTTACACAGTTATCCCTTTCACATCATGACTTTTTCCATCAGGGTTTCACTATATTGCAGATTGGCGTAAGAAATTAAATGAGAATTTTGGAGGAGTTTTGCAGAAGTCACAGACAACCCTCAAAGGCCATCAGACAACCCAGAAAAGGTTTAGAAACTCAGAAACGCATAAAGTATATGTATAGGATTATATAATATCAACATATTTTCTCTTTTAATATCACACTAATTCAGTCTTGTTCTCTGGTACAAAGGGAGGGCCAAAACATTTTACATAGATTTTCTAGATCACAGGGGCATCTCAGCTCTAACCTCCACAATGTGGAAGGGATAACTATGTAGCATTTTAAGGTTTGCAAAGTGCCTTATTATCTCATTACTTCATTTGAACATTCTAACACCCCTGGCTTGAAGAAACCAAATATTTCCATTTGCATGTGAGAATTTCTCTTCAAATACATCAGTCACTCCTTAGAATATGTTATTACAAAATAAATACAGAGTGTTCAGTGGTTATTTTCTGACATTTAAAAAATGTGTACATTTGTTAAAGGCAATTTAAAAAATTTTTTTCTCCATCCCTCCCTTACCCCCTCTCCAAGACAGAATATGGGTTATATACATGTACAATCATATTAAACATATTTCCACATTATTCATGTTGCGAAAGAAGAATCAGAACAAAAGGGGGAAACCATGAGAAAGAAAAAACAAAAAGCAAAGTGAAAATAGTCAGCTTCATTTTGCATTCAGACTCCATAGCTCTTTCTCTGGATGTGGGTAAAATTTTCCACCATGACTCTTGGAATTGTCTTAGATCATTGCACTGCTGAGAAGAGCTAAGGTAAACATAGGTTATCGTCACACAATGTTGCTGTTACTTTGTATAACGTTCCTGTTACTTTGTATAATGTTCCTGTTACTTTGTATAATGTTCTTCTGGTTCTGCTCACTTCACTCAGGATCAGTTCATGTAAGTCTTTCCAGGTTTTTTGAAATCAGTAAAGGCAGTGTTTTAAGATATCCTTTATTATGCCCTATTCCCTCCTTTGTCTTACCATATTCTAGAAGGAGCTAGGTGATGGAGTCAGGAAGACTTGAGTTGGAATTCTTATTCATACATTTACTAACTGATGATACTGCACAGTCTCTTAACCTCTCAGCTTCAGTTTTCTCATCTATAAAACAGGGATAATAGGGACATTTTCCTCACAAGGCTGTTGTGAGATTCAATGAGATTACATATGTAAAAGACTTTGCAAAACCTTAAATTGCTATATAAATGCTATTATTAGTAGTCTCTCCTAGCACTCCCAACCACAATCACGATAAAACTAAGAAATATTTTTAACTGACCTGACTTCTTGAATAGCCTAAAAAGGTAATGAATGAAGGCATAGAGTATTTCTCCTAGCCACCTTTTCCCCTTGAACAGCCGTTTTCTTTTAGGGACTGTAACAGTGGCTGACTTTTGGAATCAATAGCCTCATTTGAAGTCTTGGCTTTACCACTTACAAACTGTGTGACTTTGGACCAGTCATTTAATCTCTCAGTGTCCCCAGATAATCCACTAAGGTTTTAAGTTCCAAGTGAGTTGCTGAGGTGTGTTAGAAGAGGGAGTTTTCGCAGTGGAACTCCAACAACAGTTTTCTGAGAACCAGCTTAAAGAGAGAGCTGATTGTTCAATTTTCAGTGTGAGCATTTATACCTCAGAAATTGGCAGATGCTACAAATCAAGACTTAATTTATTGTTCTGTTGATTTCTAGCCTTAAAAAAGTGAAGGGGGACTTAAAAATGTGCTGTAAGTACATTTGGGGATGGGTAGAGACCAGTAGAACCCCAGGGAGTTTCCACAATGGAATTCCCCCATACTAATGAAATTACAAACCTAGACCTTTCCAAAACTTTCTTTTTTTTAAAGCCTGTTATAAATCAAATGAAAAGCAAAAATGTTTTTCAAGACTATCATAAATTTTTGTCTTGTGTAATTGCTGAGAATGTAAAGGAAGGAATGGTGACTGAAAGCAGGTACCATTGGGCTCTGTGGTTTTAACAAGATGTGCATTTTAATATCTGAGTGTAATGGCCGATAATAAGTAGCAGCTAGATGGCACAAATAATGAGTAGAACACTGGGTCTGGATCAGAAAGGCTCATCTTCCTGAGTTCAAATCTGTCCTCAGACAGGGTATTTCAGTCTTTCCTGTATCTTTGATCACATTCCATCCTCTAGTTTCTCTCTATTGGCTGCTTCCCTGCTGCCTACAAATCTACCCATCCTTCAACAAAACAAACAAAAAACCTCCTCTGATTCAACCATCCTTGTTATCATATTATATCTTTCCTCCTTTTCCTGGCTAAACTCCTTGAAAGGACTAATTGCAATATGTTTCCCTCCCTTCCCTCCCTCCCTCATCCCCTTTCTCTCCATAGTTATTTGTCCATTTTGTCCCCAATTAAAATGTGATTTCCTTGAAGGCAATCATTTAGCACAATTCTTGACATGCAGTAAGTACTTAATAAATGCTTGTTGACTGGTTGACCATCCTAAGAGACGAATGACCACATGAGGTAGAATCAACTGACTAGGCTATGACCTTGTGAGCTTCAAAAAGTCACAAGTCACCAGAGGTCCAAAAGCTGGAGTCCATACTGCAGTTATCCCTTCTACATCTCAACTTTTCCCCTTAAGGTTTCCATATGTTGTAGGTTGGCATAAGAAATTAAATGGAATTTGGGGGGAATTTTGCAGAAGCTACAGATGACACCAAAAAAGTTTAAAAACTCAGAAGTGGATAAAATTTATATAGAGTATTATATAATATCAACCCAAATTATATAATAAGGTACTGTAAACAAGGACTTCTTCTCTGGTACAAAGGGAGGACCAAAAGCTTTTACATGGATTTTCCAGATGGGGGGGTTCCATGCTGCCAACCCCTCCATGTGGAAGGGATGACTGTAGAGTTTTTAAGCTGTCGGGTCTAGTTGAGGCGCACAGCCTGACGGTAAAGTGCATCCAGCCTCGTAGTGGATTGACCTGGGACATGTGAGCGACCTATCCATTGGGTGTGCCACACTGAGAAGAGAGCTAGGTACAGCAAAGGTTTAGCAACAATTGCTTAGGTGGTAGAGAGAAGATTGTTCCAGTTCCAAGGCATGTGTCTGTACTTTTGTTCATGTTGTATATTCTCAGTAAATCTCCTTTGAAAAGGCTCTTGTTTTTCAGTTGTTTCAGTCATATTTGACTCTTCGTGGTTTTGTTGGCAAAGACAGTGGAATGGTTTGCCATTTCTTTCTTCAGCTCATTATACAGATGAGGAAGTTGAGGCAAACAGGGTTAAGTGATTTGCCCAGAGTCACACAATTAATAAGTATCAAAGGTCAGATTTGAACTTAGTTCTCCTGACTTCAGGTTCAGCGTTCTATCCATTGTGTCACCTAGCTGCCCCTTGTAAAACCTAATGAATGTTAATTGCTTATTGATTATAGCAGGAGACAGTAATTGATTAGATGACATTAGGATGCTAATCACTAGCTATTGGGGAGAGGGGATATACCAGAATGGAGACTTGGAACCAATAGCATTAGAAAGTACCACTACCCCTTGAGGTACCACTAGACCCCTAGCTGGGGAGATATAGTCAGCTTTGCACTGAGTTGGGAGAATAAGTCCCAAACTTATAAAGCTTATATTAGGATGATAGATATTTAGCCAAAAAGAAAAAAAGAAAACACTTTGCTCAAAATACTGAAAAGTATGAAAAATATTTACAATTCTTTGAGAAATTATACTTTATCAATTGTATCTATAACTTATATTAATCAAAACTTTTTAGATTTGTACAACTTATAAAAGACTTGTAGCTGTGATTATGCAACTGAATTTATTTTGCTAAAACATAGAGGAAGGATGTTTAAGACTTGGGGAATAATATAAGCAAAGACAAAGAGCACAAAAAGTGAAGGATGTCCTGGGGAAACAAAGAGATACGAGATTTTAATGAAACAATATGAATTTCAAGAAGCTCATGCTTCCAGAGGCTGAGACAGCCAAAGTATGTGAAATGATTTAAAATTTTGCCCCTAATATTTGTAACATAGAAAAAAATACTGGAGGATTTGGAACCAAAAGGACTGGGTCCTGCGACTTACTACCTGTGCAAACTTACGCAAATCACTCACATTCTCTGGGTCTCACTTTCCATCTTTGTAAAATTGAATGATGCAGTTGAGCTAAATCTCAAATGTCCTGTCTCTCTCTGAAATGTACTGACTTGACACTTTCACTTAACATAGAAGAACCTGGGTTTCACTGGTATAAAATGACCTAGAATTGAAATACATTTGGGAAAATTCAGTTCAAAATAACTCTTTTTGAATGAAATTATCCAAGCACTTCAGATTTTAGCACCAGCCTGGAGTTAGGAAGACTTGAGCTCAGATCTGGCTTTAGCTTTAGGCACTGGACAAGTCCCTTAACCTCTGTCTGCCTCAGTTTCCTCATCATAATAGCACCTTCTCCCAGGGTTGTGTCAATGAGCAAATGAGATGGTAATTGTAAAGTGTTTATCATAGGGCGTGGAATGTAGTAAATAGTAAGTTAAAGAATAGATGTGCATGAGACCATGGGGAGTTTTGAAGATATATTTTTACAGTTTGCCAAGAACTTACACTCCGACATGACAGACTTTCTTTGTCTCCGTTCCTTTCTCCTTGTTTCTTTTTCTCTTTGCCACTTTCCCATACAAGTTCCTCTTGTCCCTGTTTCTCTCACTACACACTCTTCTTCCTCCATTTCTGTGTCTCTCCTCCACTATCATGACTTGCCATAACAAGGTCTTGACAGGCACAATTTTTTTTAACATTTAATGCATTTACAACATGGCCTTGTGTTTTTCATATGTTTTTCAAGCATTTGGGGCAGCTAAAAGACTCAGTAGGTAGAGTGCCAGTCCTGGAGTCAGAAAGACCTGAATTCAAATCCAGCCTCAGACACTAGCTGTGTGACCTTGGGCAAGTCACTTAACTCTGTCTTAGTTTCCTCATCTATAAAATGAACTGGAGAACGAAATGGCAAACTACTCTAGTATCTTTCTCAAGAAAATCCCAAATGGGGGTCACAAAGAGTCAACCACAACTGAAATGACTGAACCAAAAGGAGAAATGTTAACAATTTTCCTAAAGACTGTAATTTATTAACAACAGAACTGCAAAGGAAGCCAGTATGCTAGAAAGGTTGTTAAACTGAGACTCAAGAGGCCTCAATTCTAGTGCTGCCTCTTACTGAGCAGGTTACTCTGGGCCTCAATTTCCTTCTCTGTAAAATGAGGGGAATGGATGAGATACCTAAGTGCCCTTCTAGTTCTGACAGTCTAAGAGCTTCTTCCAGATGAAGCCTCTATTATTTTAGATACCATTTTGCAGCTTTAAAACTCTTTGTAAGCTAGACCCAAAAGGGAGACTGGAGGCGATGAAGTATGGAGGGACCACAATCTACACCTTTGGAGGGCATGCTCACATACATGAGCCTTCCCATGCATCACAGTATTGAAATTTCACATAATTCTCTTGTAACATTTGAGGAACAAGTCAGTGTACATTGATGGCTTACACAAATGCTGCATTCTCTAGGATTCTTTGCCTTCAATAACAAAAACACAGCCAGATATCGAAACTCCACCATCACAGAGCAGGGCCCAGTCAGCCAGAAGCACTCCCTGAGCTGTTGCTAGTGGGGGAAAAAAAATCTAGACATACCAGAAAATCTAGACATACCAGTATCTTTTAAATACTGTTTTTATATTCAAATTAGACAGAATCTCCATGAATAAAATTACCATTCCCAAAGGGAGCTTGCCCAATTTAAATATATAAAATGCCATTAAAGGGGGCACTGGCTTGCTATTAAAATTTAACTCCAGCAAACCCCCAATGTCATTTGTATTATCATTTTACAATTATGCAAGCGATATTAGAAATAATAGGTGTGATATACATGCCATACTGAACATCCGAAGTTCATTGTTTCCAGCAGTTTCAGGCCCTCTATGGCTAGGATGATTAGCGAGGGCAAAGGAAGGCAGACCTACAGACCACACTTGGTTCTCTTGGAGGAAAAGCATGCCCAGCCAAAATGGTGGTTCTATTTACAGTCTAAATGGGAGTGACAGAGCCTGACTGGAAGCAGCTAGATTTGAACTCAAATGGTCTAGTTTCTCCTCCCACTTGGGCTCTCTTGCCTTTTAGCAACCTTGGAAGGTATTCATCCAACATGATGCAGCATTTAACCTCTCAATGCCCCAGAAAAACTCTCAACTCTAAGTTAGACGGAGAGGGTTGGCGTACTCCCAGTTCCCTAGATCAATGAAATGGCAACTCTGGGATATAAACACATACATGACAGGGGGTGAGCTGGGGAATAAGCATTTATGAAGTGCTATGTGCTATGTGCCAGGCACCGTACTATGTGACTTACGGGTATTATCTCATTTGATCTTTATGATAACCCTATATAACCTAGCTGCCAATATGAGCATATGTACATGCATATAAACATACATACACATCTAGCTGCCAATACACACACATACACATATATATATATACATTCATATAATCATATGCATACCTGACTGCTAACATGTACACATGCACTTGCATATAATTATGCCAGCCTGTGTGTATGTATGTGTATTTAATCCTATACACACCTAGCTGCCAATACACACACATGCATATAATAATATACACACATGTGTACGTGTGAATACATGCATACACATGAACATAAATATACATTGGTCCTTGACCCCACACTATTAAGTCACCCGAATTGCTCAGACTTTCTCTCTCCTCCCAATCAGTCAGAGATGGGCTCTTCTTTTCTACTTTCTCCCTCTCCATATTGTAATTTTTATGAATTATCTCCTCACCTCCATGCTTCTGAGGCTGTTTCAAGATAATTTTCCAGGTGAATCACTGCATCTTTCTGATAACCTAATCACTAAGGATTTCCTAATGGAAGGATGGGTTTGCCTCCCCATGTCTTATCATAAGCAACATGGTATATTTCAAAAGTGTCCTTTTGAAAATAGTTTAATTTAATTCCACAAGCTTTAAGTAACTACCAGGGGCAAGAGGAGAGGTAATATGGTGTAATGGAATAAGGAGATGGCCTTGGAGTCAGGGAAACCTTGCTTCAAGTCTTGATTCTAACATTCATTAACTATGTAACCATAACTACAAAGGCCACTCAGTGCTCAGTGGATAGAGCACTGGAGCCTAGAGTCAGGAAGACATGAGTTCAAATCTGGCCTCAGACAATTGCTAGTTATGTGACTCTAGTCAAGTCACTTATGCTCTGTTTTCCTTAATCCACCGTAGAAGGAAATAGCAAACCACTCCGGTATCCTTGCTAAGAAAACTTCATGAGCAACATTGGCATGCTATAGTCTGACTGAAGGACAACAGCAAACCACAAGCAAATCACTTAACTTCTCAGTGTATGAGGCAGCTCTCTAAGACTCCAAGATACAGATGAGGTATTGATCTTTATTGGAGGGAATTTATTTATTGGAGGGAGTTTCCAGACTGGGAGTTCCTCATACTGATGAAATCACAAGTCTAGACACCACCCCCAACACACACACACACACACACACACACACACACACACACACACACTCACACACACACACACACACAATATGTGAGGCTCTGTGCTGAGTGATTAGAATATAACATACCCTGACCTTAATGACCTCACAATTGTTAAAAGGGAGATCAATTCAACAAACATTTATGTGTAAGGTTTACTGACACACGTGTAAGCATGTTGTAAGATGTTGAGGATTCAAAGACAAAAAAACAAAAAAATCCTTACCCCAAAATTTCTTACTACTCAACTAACTCAACTAAGAGAAAGAATGTCATATTTATTCAAGGAGAAAACCTAAGCAAAGAGCAAAGAGAAAGAATGTCATATTTATTCAAGGAGAAAACCTAAGCAAAGAGCAATAAGAAATTTGAAGAGAGATGATTTTCGTTATGTGTTCTAGTGGAATATTAAGGAAGGCTTCTTGGAGGAGGTACACATGAAAGAGACTGAGAAAAGAGAAACTTCAGTAGTATGAGGGGTATTCCAATTCAGGAATGTCAATTTACATAAACAAAAGGGTCGAGGCAGGAAAGGATAACACAAGAAAAGGTAACAGAGTATAATCTAGCTGGTCTGGGAACCACAAGTAGGGTAGTATAAGTAAGGCTAGAAAGGTTGGTCTGAGCCAGATGGTGAAGGCCCTTGAATAGCAAGGTCAGGAGAACCTTTGAAGGTTTTGAAATGTGATATGATCAAAATGCTATTCTGATAGGAAGATATAGGATGGATTAGAGGGGTATACCATATTTAACCACATAATATCACCACCGCATAATCTTTGTACCCTGGGATTTTTTTTTCAATCCACACTTTGGTTTTTAACCTTTCATCAAGCAATTGTTACATGGTATAATTCTGTTTGTCATACCTCTTAAAAGGTAAATAGAGCATCAATGTATTCACCAGTGGCATGTGGATATGCATTTATCTCTAGTGCTTTATAAACCACAAGCTTAGAATTCTCAACACACTCACACTGTCAGTATTCAGTTTTAACATATTTTCATGAGTGTCCTGTGCATCCTAATCTTGCACTAAAGATTTTTTGATAATAAATTATTTTTAAGTAATACTGACACAAATTTTTTAAAAGCTCTTCATAATGGTCACACTCCACTTTTCTGCCAAAAAAAAAAAAAACAACGGGGGGGGGGGGGGGGCCAGAGCCAAGATGGCAGATTAGAAAGACTCATACACTCTAGCGCTTCCCCCACAGCCCTCTAAATACCTGTAAACAATGACTCTCAACAAATTCTAGAGCGGCAGAAGCCACAGAACAACAGAGTGAAAGAGGTTTCCAGCCAAAAGTAACCTAAAAGGCTGACAGGAAAGGTGTATCTCACGGGATGCTGAGCAGAGAAGAGCCTAGCCCTGGCCACACAGCACTGGGAGGAACAGGACCTGAACAAACCTCTGGGGAAGAATTCCCAGCAGGGAGGATCCCAGATCCCTCAACCCACAAGCAACAAAGAAAACTCCAAAGGCCAGTGTGGGAGGACTTTCCCTGGTGGGTGAGAGAGTGATGGGGTTCCCGCAGCACTGACCCAGGGTGGCAGCAGCAGGAGCAGCTGTTGGTGGGCAGCTACACTGAAGTAGCCTGGGTCCATTGTCCAGGCAGCTCAGCTTAAAGCCCCTGGAGGAGTCGAGCAGCTGATCTGAATCTCAACCTTGAGCAACTGTACTGAAGAGAGGAGGAGCACTAGGACCCTCCTCCTCTTGACAAAGGATTCAAAAGTCGAGTAACTGGCTGGAAAAAGGCCCCAAAAAGGTAAAAAAAATAAGACCATAGAAGGTTACTTTCTTGGTGAACAGGTGTCCCTTTTCATCCTTTAGGATGAGGAAGAACAAGGCATACTGTCAGAGGAAATCAAGGCTTCTGCCTGCAGTACCTCCAAAATGAATATGAAATGGGCTCAGGCCATAGAAGAGCTTGAAAAGCATGTCAGCAGCCTGCTAAGGGAGAACCAAAAAAAATGCTGAGGAAAATAATGCCTTTAAAAAGAGGCTAACTCAATTTTAAAAAGAGGTCCAAAAAGCCAGTGAGGAGAAGGAGACTTTAAAAAGCAGAATTAGCCTAATGGAAAAGAAGGTTCAAAAGCTCACTGAACAAAATCATTCTTTAAAAGAGAGAATGGAGTTCGGGGAAGCTAATAACTATGAGATAAACCAAGAAGTTACTGAACAAAACCAAAAGACTGAAAAAATAGAAGATTATGTGAAACATCCCAGTGAAAAAACAACTGACCTGGAAAATAGATCCAGGAGAAACAATTTAAAATATTATGGGACTGTCTGAAAGCCATGATCAAAAAAAGAGCCTAGACATCATCTTTCTTGAAATTATCAAGGAAAACTGCCCTGATATTCTAGAACAAGAGGGAAAAATAAATATTGAAAGAATCCATTAATCACCTCCTGAAAGAGACCCAAAAAGAGAAACTCCTAGAAATATTGTGGCCAAATTTCAGAGTTCCCAGGTCAAGAAGAAAACATTGCAAACAGCTAGAAATAAACTATTTGAGTATTATGGAAATACAATCAGTATAACACAGGATCTGGCAGGTTCTACACTAAGGGATCAAAGGACTTGGAATAGGATATTCCAGAAGTCAAAGGAACTGGGATTAAAACCAAGAATCACCTACCCAGCAAAACTGAGTCTAATACTTCAAGGGAAAAAAATGATCATTCAATGACATAGAGGACTTTCAAGCATTCTTGATGAAAAGACCAGAACTGATGAGAAAATTTAACTTTCAAACACAAGAATCAAGAGAAGCAAGAAAAGGTAAACAGGAAAGATAAATCATAAAGGACTTTCTAAAGCTGAACTGTTTACATTCCTACATGGAAATATATTATTTGTAACTCTTGAGACTTTTCTCAGTATTTGGGCTGGTGGAGGGATTACACACACACACACATACACACACACGCACACATACATATATGTGTATATATATATATATATATATATATATATATATATATATATATATATATATATATATATATATACAGAGAATACAGGTTATGTTGAATCAGAAGAGATGATATCCATAAAAATAATAAAATAAAAATTAAGGGGTGAGGGAGGAAAATACTGGGAAGGGAAAGAGAGAAGTGGAATGGGTCAGACTATAACTCATAAAAGAGATAAGAAAAATCTTGTTCAATGGAGGAGAAAAGGGGGAAGGTGAGAGGGGAAAAGTGAAACTTACTCTCTTCACATAGGGCTTAAGGAGAGAATAACATGCTCACTAAATTTGGCATGAGAGTCTATCTTACACTACAGGAAAGTAAGGGAAGAGGAGACAAGTGGGGAATGGGAAAAGAGAGTAACTAGAAGCAAACACTTTTGGGAAGGGACAAGGTCAAATGAGAGAATAAAAAAAGAGAGAGGACAGGGTAGGATAGAGGGCAATATAGTTAGTAATACACATGAATATTATGGAAGTCGTTTGCAAAACGACACATATATAGCCTGTATTGAATTGCCTACCTTCTCAGTGGGAATGTGTAGGAAGGGAGAGAGGGAGAGAAGTTGGAATTCAAATTGTTAAAAATGAATGTTTAGAATTATTATTGAATATAACTGGGAAATAAGAAACACAGGTAATGGTGTAGAAATTTATCTTGCCCTACAAAAAAAAAGAGAGAAGATGATAAGGGATAAGGGAAGGGCAGGGTGTGATAGAAGAGAGGGCACACTGAGGGAAGGGGTAGTCAGAATGCTAGGTATTATGAGGTGGAGGGAGGTGAGAGATGGGGAGAAAAATTGGAACTCAAAATTTTGTGGAAATGAACGTCGCACTCTAAAAATAAATAAATGCAAAAAAAGGAAGGAAAAAGGAGTACTTTAGAAAAAAATTGGCATAAAATATGCAATGATTATGTAGTGAAATACAGTAGATGGAGACAAGAAGAAAAGTTAGGAGGTTATAACAACAGTCAAGCAGAGACAAGATGGGGCCCTAACTAGAATAGAACTATGGAATTTCAAGCTGAATGGAATCTTAGAAGGCATCTAATCCAGTCTCTTTCTTTTGCAAATGGAGAAACTGAATTCCAGAGAGATTATGATTTGCTCAAGGTCATAGAGTAGTAAATAATAGAGCTGGGAACTGAATCATGGTTCTCTAACTGCAAATCCAGAGAGCATTTTTATGGTACTACCCTATATCTTGTAGCTATAGTGGAAATGGAAAAAAGGGAGGGAGTCAAGAGATGTCAAGAGATGGAACTGACAAAACTTGTCAACTGGTCAATGTCCCTATCTTTGATGAGTGACCCAAAGTCTTCTCTCTGTTCCAGATACATGACATTCCATCTTCCTTCCCCACTCCTGGAAGGCACTCCTTCCCTCCCTTCTTCACCTCTGCCTCATAGAATCCTCCTCTTCCTTCAAACTGGTACCACTGCCTCCATGAAACCTTTTCTGATTCCCTCCCCCATTTTCAACATCCTCTTCCCCAAATTATTTTACATTTATATGTATTTATTCTCTTTATTTTTATTCTGTATATACTTATATGTGTGTTTGTTTCATACATTAGAATGTGAATTCCTTTGTGAATAGGAAATATTTTATTCATTGTCTTTATAACTCCAGCATCTAGCAGAGTACCTGGCACATTTTATTGTTTAGTCCTGTCAGTTATGTTCGATTCGTGACCCCGTTTGGGGTTATCTTGGCAAAGATGTTGGAGTGGTTTGCCATTTCTTCTCCTGCTCATTTTACAGATAAGGAAACTGAAGCAAACAGGGTAAAATGACTAGCCCAGGGTCACACAGCTAGTAAGAATCTGAAGCCAGATTTGAACTCATGAAGATGAGTCTGCCAGGCTCAGCACTCTATTCACTATAGCTGCCTATCTACCAGCCCTAGCACCAAGTAAGCATATAACAAATGCTTATTGATTGATTAACTGATGGTAAGAATTTCAAACTGAAGAAAGAGGAGGAAAATCCATAATAATAACAGCGCACATTTCTACATAATTTTCTTTATAATGACTCTGTAGACAGTGGTGAAAGTAAACCCATGAGTTGGTTTTGATTTTCTCTTGTTCACTGGTTTTCGATATTTATAGTCTAAAATTTTCCCATGCCTTCAGCATCTTTTGATTCTTTAAATACTCTGCGGCTTGATCCGTCAACACCTTCATAACTGTGTCACTTTCAGTATTGATCTCCTCTATGTATGCTTAAGCTACACCAGCTACTAAATCCTGTTTGTTTGTTTTTCTCTCTCCGTGGTACTATTTTTATGTCTTCTGTAAGCATATCCAAAACTGGGGTGTTAGACTTCTAGTATGTTGGGTCTATTGTCTATGGTAATTTTTTTAATTGATGTGAAATCTTTGCAAATCTTTTCCATTTTTCTTCTATTTGTTGTCTTTTTATTTTTATCCTTAAATGTTCCGGCAATGACTTTTCTTAGTTTTCTTACAAAGAGTTCTTTCAAGTAAATTTCACCTCCACTATTTCTGTAAGCAAGCTGGTCTTTCACAAATTTAATCATTGCAAAGGGAACAGAAAAGGAGGCATTAAACTAACTATAAAATGCGAACAGATAACAGCTTAGAAACATATATTTCAAATGAAGAATACTTAATATATTGTGACCCAATAACCAACCTAAATAGGAGAGCAATGAACTTAGAAGCAGAAAATTTCCTGCCTAGAACTTCAACTGCAAAGATGCCAAGAGTACAAAGACATCCCCCAGAGTATAGTAATATAGCTATTCATCTGGACCCTTCACAAGTTCAGGATTGGAGGTATAAGACTATAGATTTGATGATGGCTATTATCAATATGTACTGTCATGTAATTCAAGTGTAACGGCAGATAGATCATCAGGTCACAAGAGATATAGGTCTATTTGATCTATGACAATATTAACTTAAGAGTTACAAGTGAAACTGGAGATGTGGTTACCTATATTGCTAGATGATGACACTGGCATTTTCCTATGTCAAATGTGCTTATTATGTAATTGCATAAATATATTGATGCACATCATAATTACTATGTATTTGCATATTTGTTGTTTAGTCATTTTTCGGTCATGTCTGATTCTTTGTGACCCCATTTGGGGTTTTCTTGCCAAAGATAGTGAGAAGTTTGCCATTTCCTTGTCCAACTCATTTTAAAGAGGAAGAAACTGAGGCAAACAGTTACATGACTTGCCCAGGATCACACAGATAGTAGGTATCTGAAGTCAAATTTAAATTCAAGTCTTCCTGACTACAGGCTCAGCACTTTATATACAGCACCACCTACTTGCCTATTAGCTATACATAATTTTGTTGCTTATCTATTTGCATATGCACTACTGTTTATGCATGTTCTGTTATCACATAGACTTATTAATGTTATAATGCATTACTTTTATTCAAATTTACATATAAACTATTGTGATATATTCATGTAATTTAGATCTCTTCCTGAAAGGAACTCCCAAAAGAAAACACTTCAGAATGTCATAGCCAAAACCCAGAGTTCCCATATCAGAGAAGAAAATACTGCATTCATCTAGAAAGAAATAATTCCAACATCAAAGAACCACGACTGGGATCATACAAGCCTTCACACCTTCTGCTAAAAATGAGAGATCTTTGAATAGAATGTTCCAAAAAAGTAAATGAGATAATTTAAACACCAAGAATAGCTTACCTTGCAAAGCTAAATATAATCTTTTTTTGGTTTGTTTTAATTTATTTATTTTAAATTTTCAACATTCATCTCCACAAAATTTTGAATTCCAAATTTTCTCCCCCTCTCCCCTCCCCCACTCCAAAGTACCAAGCATTCTAATTACTTCTACCACCAATCTGCCCCCACTTCTAACATCCCTCCCTTCCCTTATCCTCATCTTCTCTTTGTCCTGTAGGGCAACATAAATTTCTATATCCCATTACCTGTATTTCTTGTTTCCCAGTTGTATGCAAGAACAATACTCAACAGTTGTTCCTAAAACTTTGAGTTCCAACTTCTCCTCCTTTCTTCCTCCCCACCCATCCCCATTGGGAAGGTAAGTAATTCAATATAGGCTACATATGTGTAATTTTGCAAATGACTTCCATAATAGTTATGTTATGTAAAACTAACTGTATTTCCCTCCATCCTATTCTGCCCCGCATTTCTTCTATTCTCTCTTCTGATCTTGTTCCTCCCCAAGAGGGTTGACTTCTACTTGCTCCCTCCTCCCATTGCCCTCTTTTCCATCATCCCCCCCCACCCTGCTTTCCCTTTCTCCCCCACTTTCCTGTATTGTAAGATAAGCTTTCATACCAAAATGAGTGTTCATTTTATTCCTTCCTTGAGTCAAATGTGATGAGAGTAAGCTTCACGTTTTCCCTCTCACCTTCCCCTTTTTCCCTCCATTGAAAAATCTTTTTCTTGCTTCTTTTATGAGAGATAGTTTGCCCCATTCCATTTCTCCCTTTCTCCTCCCAATATATTCCTCTCTCACCCCTTAATTTCATTTTTTTAGATATGGTCCCTTACTATTCAACTCACCCTGTGCTGTGTGTGTGTGTGTGTGTGTGTGTATAATACTACCAACTACTGTTGAGTATTGTTCTTGCATACAAATGGGAAACAAGAAGTACAGGTAATGGAGTATAGAAATTTATCTTGCCCTGCAGGACAAAGAGAAGATGGGAATAACAGAAGGGAGGGATGTTAGAAGGGAGGGCAGATTCGTGGTAGAAGTAATTAGAATGCTTGGCATTTTGTCTTTCCATGTAGGAATGTAAGCAGTTCAACTTTAGTAAGTTCCTTAGGGTTTCTCTTTCCTATTTACCTTTTCATGCTTCTCTTGATTCTTGTGTTTGAAAGTCAAATTTTCTCCTCAGCTCTGGTCTTTTCATCAAGAATGCTTGAAAGTCCTCTATTTCATTGAAAGGCCATTTTCCCCCTGAATTATTATACTCAGTTTTGCTGGGTAGGTG
>CM053772.1:112004625-112060460 GCA_028658325.1 Potorous gilbertii | reverse complement strand
TATCATATTCCATCAAAGGAATCCTTCAATTCCTTAATGTAGAAGATGCTAGACCTTGTCTTATCCTGATTGTATTTCCACAATACTCAAATTGTTTCTTTCTAGCTGCTTGAAATATTTTCTCCTTGACCTGGGAACTCTGGAATTTGACTACAGTGTTCCTAGGAGCTTCTCTGTTTGGATCTCTTTCAGGAGGTAGATTCTTTCAATATTTATTTGCCCTCTGGTTCTAGAATATCAGGGCAGTTTTCCTTGATAGTTTCATGAAAGATAATGTCTAGGCTCTTCTTTTGATCATGGCTTTCAGGTAGTCCTATAATTTTTAAATTGTCTCTCCTGGATCTATTTACCAGGTCAGTTGTTTTTCCAATGAGATATTTCACATTATCTTCCATTTTTTCATTCTTTGGTTTTGTTTTGTGATTTCTTGGTTTCTCATAAAGTCATTACCTCCATCTGTTTCATTCTAATTTTTAAAGAACTATTTTCTTCAGTGAGATTTTGAACCTCCTGTTCCATTTGGCTAATTCTGATTTTTAAAATATTCTTCTCCTCATTGGCTTTTTGGACCTCTTTTGCTGATTGAGTTAGTCTATTTTTAAAGGTGTTGTTTTCTTCAGCATTTTTTGGGTCTACTTTAGCAAGTAGTTTTCATGCTTTTCTTGTATCTCTCTCATTTCTCTTCCCAATTTTTCCTCCACCTCTCTTGCTTGATTTTCAAAATCCTTTTTGAGCTCTTCCATGGCCTAAGACCATTAAATATTTATTTTGGATGTTTGGGATACAGAAGCTTTGACTTTTATGTCTTTTCCTAATGGTAAGCATTGTTCTTCCTCATCTGAAAGGATCAGAGAAGATATCTATTCACCAAGAAAGTAACCTTCTATAGTCTTAATTTTTTCCCCCTTTTTTAGGCCTTTTCCCAACCAGTTACTTGACTTTTGGTTCCTTTGTCAAGAGCAGGGTATACTCTAAGGATCTGTAAGATCTCAGTTCCTCCAAGGTGGCACAACCAAGCATGTACACTAGTCTGAGAGCAACCAGAAACTTTTGTGCCCAGAATCTAATCTGTGAATAGTAGAGTTTCCTCTCCACAACAACCTGGCCTCCAGTTCCGCCAAGCCAGCACTGGGTACTGAGATTCAGATAAACTGCTCAATTCCTCTAGGAGCATTAGGTAGGGTCAGGGCTACCACACAGGGCTGACATCTACCTGATATAAAGATAAAGATCAGTTGCTCAGTTCCTCCAGGGGTTTTACAATCCAACAATGGAAGTGGGCTGCTGTGGAAGCTGCTGCTGCCCAATGCAGCCTCTGCAACCACCATCTGAGGCCAGAGCTATGGAAAGACACTTCTCCCTTCTTAGTCAGCTAAAAAACCCTCTCACTTAACTTTGGCACCTGTGGGTTGAGAGATTTGTGAAACTCCACTACTGCTGCTGGGGATTCCATACTCCCCCTCCCCCGAGGCCTGCTCTTGTCCAGCACCATGCTGCACTGCCAAGACTGGGCTGGGCTCCGCTCTGCCTCTGGTATGACAGACCTTTCCTGTCAGTCTTTCAGGTCAGCCTGGGCTGGAAATCTTCTCCACTCAGTTGTTCTGTGACTTCTGCTGCTCTAGAATTTGTTTAAGAATTTACAGGTATATTATGGGCTGTGGGGGAAGAGTTAATGTATGTAAATCTTTCTACCCCACCATCTTTGCTCCACCTCCCTGAATATAATCTTATTGTGGAAAAATGTAGCTTTAATGGAACAGAGAACTTTACTGTTATTATTTACATTTTGCAAATGAGGAAACTGAAGCAGACAGATGTTAAATGACTCACACAGCTAGTAAGAGTCTGAGGCCAGATTTGAACTCAGATCTTGCTGAATCCAGGTCCAAGCCTGTCTAGTACACTACCTACCTATCTCCTAGAGAAAAAAAAGAGCCTTCAAATTAGGAATTCTATCAGGTCAAAGAGTCCATAGCAGGGACTTTCATCATCCTAAAACTCATATTTTCTTTTGACTGTCTTCTGATAGTATATGCTTAGTAGGAGTTTTTAGGTCCTTTGGTTTCCTTGTCAGTTAATCAATAAATATTTGTCAGGTGCCTACTACGTGCCAGGCTCTGTGATAAGCAAGGATACCAAAAAATATATATATAAATGACAGTCTCTGCTCTAAAGGAGTTTATAGTCTAATGGGAGAAATAACTTGCAAATACCTATGTACCAATAACACTATATACAAGATAAATTTGATATAATCAACACAGAGAGGAACTAGAAATTAAGAGGAATCAGGAAAGGCTTCCAATAGAATGTGGAATTTTTAAAAATTCAATTTCATTTTATATTCAGTTCCAAATTCTCTTTCTCCCACTTCCTCCTCCCCTAGCCATTGAGACAAAAAAAAAAGTGAAACTCGTTACAAATATGTATAGTTAAACAAAACAAATTCCTGCATTAGTCGTATTGAAAGATGGGAAAAAAAGAAAAGAAAGTGTGCTTAATCTGCATTGTCATTAGCTCTCTAACAGAAGGTGGGCAGCATGTTTCATCATGAATCCTTTGTATGCTGAACATTAGAACTGATCAGTGGGTCCATCGGAGTTCCTAAATCTTTCAAAGTTGTTTATCTTTACAATATCATTGTTATTATATAAATTGTCCTGGTTTTTCTCACTTTGCATCAGTTCACATAAGTCTTCCTAGGTTTTTCTGAAATAATTCCAATGAAACCATTGTTTCTTATAACACAAGAATATTCTTTTGAAAGGGTAGAATTTTAACTGGAACTTGAAGGAAACTAGAGAATCCATGAATGAGGCAGAAATGGGGAGGGAGAGCATTTCTGGCATTGGAAACAGTTAGGGAAAATGCCCAGAGTCAGGAGATGGAATGACTTGTTTCAGAAACAGCAAAGAGGCCTGTATCAATTGATTAAAGAATACATGGGGACAGAGGGATGATGTAGGGTATAAGAAGACTAGAAAAGTTGACAGGTTACAAATGGCTCTAAATGACAGACAGATGACTTTGTTTTTGATCCTGGAGATGATAGCAACCCAGTGGAGTTTATTGAGTAGGACTAACATGGGTTAAATTACTGTGTGAAATTATTATAGATTGTACCCTTTCATCTCTATCTCATTTTTCATTATCAGTACCTTGTTTGAACAGGTTAGGATGAATCTATTTTAATTGTATAACATATCTTTTTCTTCTTTCTCTTTTTCTTTTTTCCTTTTCTTTTTATCTTTTTATTTTCTTTTATTCTTTCTTTCAGCTCTGTATTAATTTTGATTAGTGGACTGACTTTTATCAACAAATACAGTTGATTCAGAAATTACTCCCACATCAATAATTAGTCAATTCTTTTTTTGTTAGCACATAATCAATTTCATGTTTTGTTATTTTATACTCTCCATGTGCAGTGCCTCCTGATTCTTCATCTAGAAATATAGGACTTCTGAGAAGCCTACAAGTTTTTGGCATACTTCATTCCTTATTCCTGATCCATATGTTCCAATACTATTCTCATTATCCTCTCCCATTTCTATCCTTGTAATGACATCATTAAATATCAAAGTTTTATGCTGATGTAGTTTGAAGGGTCATATCAAGTATTTCATACCATTGTTTCTACATCTTCCCTGTGTACAACAGATGTTAATATTTAAGTTGCAGTTACTTACATGGTGGTGTTTTTGCAAGTACTTATCACAAGTCCATGCTATAAATGCCTCATGGAGTGAGATTTCTTGTTGTTTTTCAGCACATGATAAAACCAATTTTTCCAGCTATTTCAATTACCTCTCCATTAGCCTCAGCCTCCTCAGGGGCAGAGATTATAGGCACAGACCACATGGCTTTTTTGAAGCTTCTATTTTTATACTGCCACCTCAGTAAATACCCTTGCTTTGAGTTAATTGTGTTGACTGGTTGACTCTTACTAGGGAGCACTCTCAGCAGGGGCTTATGAGATAGGAGTGGGTACCCTCAGGAGCTGCAACTGCCCTCTGGGCACCTGATGTTTGAGTGTGAGTGCAAGTTGTGGAAGTAACTCATAGAGGGTGCCACCCTTATATCAACCTAAATCTACTACTATAATTTCTGTTCATTGTTCCAAGTTCTGCCCTCCCCAGAGGTCACACAACCTACAGAACAAGCCTATTCTTCCTTTCACATGATAGTCCTTTAAAAATTTAAAGACAACTAGAATCTCATAACTAAATCTTCTCTTCTTCAGGTTAAACACTTTTACCTGTTTAACTGATGGCATGAGACACAGACATACTTGGTGCATTCTTTTAGCCCATAGACCCATCATATTCCATTGTCTCTGGAAGAGAGTATAGAGTGACGAATAGGAAGTGTGGTGACATTAATAAGGTGCATAGAAATGTAACTAACAGTGAAGGACCAGGAAACAGGAACACAGATTTAACAACAACAGTACTAGGTAGCATTTATGTAATGTGCTAAGTATAGTGTTAAGTGCTTAGCAAATATCTCATTTAATCCTCACCTCAACCCTGGGGACAGGTGCTATAACTATCCCCACTTTAAAGTTGAAGATACTGAGGCAAACAGAGGTTAAATGACTTGCCCAGGGCCACACAGCTAGTAGGTATCTGAGATCACATTTGAATTCAGGTCTTCCTGATTCCAGGCCAGGTGCTGTTTCTATTACACCACCTCATATTTAGATCTGAAAAGGACATTGGTATTCATCTAGTCTAACTGTCTCATTCAACCTAATTTCTTTTATATTATAGGCCCTTTTCTGAGCTCTGGACTAGGATGGAGCAGGTTCATCCTTAAGGACTTCTCAAAAATTTCTTTTACTTATTTTGCCTATATGTTCATTTTCCCAGATTGGGTTAAAAAGGTTCCAGCTCCTAAGTAAGCATGCAAGATAACAAAATATGTCTGACTTAAGACAGCCTTTATTTTGATCGCTTGAAAGAAGGCAGAAAATATAAAGAATTCACAGAAGACTGTTAAAAAAAAAAAAAGACAGTTTTTCTTCCTTTGGGTGAGTTCCACTTTCTATACCTAGGACTTCCATAGGCCTCAAGTCCTTTTAGTACTACCCTGAGGGTAGAAAGATGCACTTCAGGTGCTAGAGAATTAGACCCTAGATATAGCTAGACCTCTAGAAGATATTGAGAGAGGTATAGCTCTCAATTCCAAAGAGCAATATGGTTCACTGGAGGGAGAAATAGAGATCACCACAGTTCTAAAGTGATAGGATCAGCACAGAGTCTGTCAGAGTGAACATGTTCTTTATAAAACACTTACACAAATGCTGCTTCATTTGTTCCTCCCAACCTCCCTGTGAAGTAGGAAGGATATATATTGCTATCCTCTTAGTAACATTAGCTCAGAGGCAGTTAGGTGACCCAATGGCTAATACACTAGACCTAGAATCAAGAAGACGAGTTCAAATCTAGCCTCAGATACTTTCTAGCTATATGATCCTAGACAAATCATTTAACCTACATCTGCCTCAGTTTCCTCATCTTTAAATTAGGACCTACTTCCTTGGTTTGTTGTAAGGATAAAAGGAGACAACAAATAAATGGTAACTATGCATTTACTAAGCCGAGAACTTTGAACTCAAAGGTCTAACTTCTAACTCAAAGGATTGGTAGGAGGTCCAAATAAGACAGTGTATAAAAAGTGCTTAGTTCCTCAGTAGCACCAACAGTGCAGGGTACACAACTAGTCTACCACTTCCATATGAACATACTTTCTCATTCAGAAAGTCCCCTTTGTCATCGTGATAAACTTTGTGCTAATTCCTCAACACTAGAATCATTGCTGTGAATTTCATTTCTGCTTATGAGTCTTGCCTTAGGATTTGAAATTCCAACTCTGGCTAAACCCCACAAGTCTCTTTTATTTCCTATGCTCACAAACCAGGAACACATCCTCTTTCCTCAGAAGAATCCCTGCCCTGAGTTCTTTTGGTCACATTTGATCTCAGACACATTGGACCTATCCCCCTAAAAGATTGCCTTACAAATTCTGGGCAAGGCCAGGATGATGTTGAGGCTGGAGGTCATTAGACATATAGACATATAGACATATGTTTGGAGAAAGTGATATAAGCAACATGGACTTTTAAGTCATCACTTTTACCCTTTGTCTAATCATTGTCCAGGAAGCTCAGCTTAAAGCCTCTGGGGGAATTGAACAGCTGATCTGAAACTAAGCCCTCAGTGGCGACCCCACCCCCACCCAAAGTCCCTGAGAGTTCAGAAAGCTAGACAGATAGCAAGGTGCATGTATCTTTAGGTTACATCAGTAGGTCAGATGGAGTAGGAGGAACCAAGGACATAATGGAAGGAGCCTTCCATCTCACCGAAAGGAATAGAGCTGGTGACTCTCCATTTACCCAAGCTATGAGAGCAGTCAAGAAGCTTGGATGGATTCTGGGCTACACAGGTCTGAAAGGATCCAAAGGGAGTATGGGAAGGCCCTGCCTTGCTGGTGGTGGCAGCAAGATTTTTTTTACCTCTCTAACATGATGTTTAAAAAGTTTGAAAGACATAGTTTCTGAGTAATTAATCATTTCATTAATAAGGCCACCATGTTATTAATAAAAGAGTCAGTGGCATTCTCAAATGCCAAAGACCCCACATGGCAGTGAGCACACAGTTTATATGCCTTTGGAAGAGCAGATGTTCCTGAAGGTGGCAATCAACTCTGATTGGTTAACAATTGATAAAAGAATGAATATTATAATGAGATGTGGGCTCATTCTAATGAGGGTCTTGGGGGTACAAGACTTGGATCATCCAAGTCTTGGTCAAAGAGACTTATCAATATACATATCAAAGAGGGGATCTACTTCTACCCAAGACCTATCTGACCAAACACAATGAATGGAAATTCATCAATTCTCTCAGCCTGACTGAGTAGGTTTTTGGCCAAGATTTCCCACACTAGTTGACTTCTGGATAAGGAAGTAGAAAGGGGGACAAACCTTGGTTCTGAATGCAATAATTAGTTATTAATACATGAGAGAAATACTTATTTCTCTTACCATTCAAATGGATTTGGGGATACTCAGTCTAGGAAAGAGGGCAAAAGTGGAAGTCAAGGTGGTGAAGACAAGAGGAGAAGGGCACTTGGGACCTGACAGCTTCCTTGCATAACAAATGCCTTCTAACATTCTCCAAGATCTCTTCTAGGTTTGATAGTCTAATTTCTATGGAAATACAGTTGTTTGGCCTAAGTTTGTCTTTCTATTTTTAACCTAAATTTGTGTGTTTGTGTGTACAGTCTTCATGAAGGTATCTTTATTAATGCTCTGAAGCTTGAGAATGCTTAAAAACAGTACAACTGACTGAAAAGTATCATTTTCACTAGCTCCAAACAAGCTCTGGCCTTTGAATCAATGGAGGAAGGAAACGGAAAACTACTGAGTGCTTATTATATGCTAAGCATAGTACTAAGTACTAGGACCACAAATAAAAAAGCAAGAAAGTCTCTACTTTCAAAGAGCTCACATTCTAACTGGGGTAGCAAATAAATATAAGAGAGGTCAGCAGCAGGGCCTTTTCTTAGTAGCAGGACAGGTCCAAATATCCATGACTCTGGAGGACAAAACCACAGAGTCCTTCATCTCAGTGAAAGGATTAGAATTGATGACTCCTATTCATTTCAGGGGTGTGAGAGGCCATGTCTGTCTAGCAGGCAGGGACCTGGGATGTCTGGGAAGATGATATCCTGTTGGGCTCTGGGTGGGCGGGGTGTTGGGCTGGGCCACTGGAGGAAAGGGTACCATGCCAGTCTTTTGTATAAATGTCTATTTCAAAGATACAGATGGCTCAAAATGAACCTTCTTCATCTGTATGAGATAACAAATGTGCATTAAAAAGGAATAAATACATATTTAATGATTTCATGTAAGTAATGGAGCAAATATTCATTTTCTTTAAAACATTAATACATAATTAACTGATAAAATTAATTGAGCAAAACAGTCTAAAAATGCAATACTTATTACTTGAGGGAATAGAACTGCTTCTAAAGAGGTTTTAATTGTTCTACAGACCTACTATTCTCCAAAAACAGAGATAGAAATGAGCCCCTTTTTCAGTCAATTAAAAAGGCCTCTAATGGAGGAGCTGGTACCCTACCCACAACCCTCCCTTTTTTTCTGTGGACCACAGGGGAAATGTTAGGACCAGAAGTCCCCTTGAAATTAGATAGCAATACTGTCATCCCCCAGAATGTTTCATTGGATTATAAAAAAGAGAACTTATACCTAATTATACCTAACTCTTTAACAGGTTTTTTCTCAACTTCTGGGTCTGGTTGTGATTTGACTGTGAGGTCTGGTGCCCTAAGTAAAGATGTAGTGGCAATATTAATGTAAGGCATTTTATGAATACCTTCTGAAAGGAAAGGAGGAGGGGAATCTGAGAAAATACATAAGAGTTCACAGGAAAAAGATTTTATAGTTTTTTCCCATACAATGTTCAGCATGAATGTAGTTGGACTTGACATTTTCTTTGTTGGAGATAATTAAGCAATCAACATTTATTATTACATTAAAAGTCTATGTGCTAACACCATGCTAAGCTCTATGATACAAAAAGGAGTAAAAGATATTCTCTTCCCTCAAGGAACTTACAATCTATTGGGAGAGACCACAAGCAAATATGCACAAAAGAAGTTATATACAGGATAAGTAAGAAATAATTAACAAAGGGAGGGTACTAAAATTAAGAGGGACTGGGAAAAGTTTCCTGTAAGAGATGATATTTCAGTTGAGACTTAAAGGAAATCAGAGAAATCATTAGGCAGAATCAAGGAGGAAGTAAAATCCAGGGATTAAGGATAGCCAGAGAAAATGCCCAGAATGGAGACATGGAATGTTTTGTTACGGAAGAGCCAGGAGGCCACTGTCACTAGATTGTAGAATGTATGTTGCGGAGTAAGGTGTAAGAAGATTGGAAAGATAAGAAGGGATCAAGTTATAAAGGTCTTTGAATGCCAAACAATGGATCTTGTATCTTATCCTGAAGGCAAGATGAGGTGGTCAGACCCGTGCTTTAGAAAAAACACTTTAGTGGCTGAATGTAAGACAGATTGTAGTAGGGAGAGACTCGAGGAAGGCAGACCCATCAGCAGGCTATTACAAGAATCAAGGTGTGAATTGAGGAGAAACTGCACCAAAATGGTAATGGTGTCAGAGGAGAGAAGAGGGTATATTGGAGAGATGTTGCAGACATAAAATCAACAGGCTTTGGCAACTGATTATCCTTGGGGGTCAAAGATAGTAAGCAGTCCAAGAAGACTAGGGGGTTGAGAGCCTAAAGGACTGGGAGGATGACAAGGAACATAGTAGGCGAGGACAGTTTAGGGGACTTTGGGGCATATTTAGCTTAAAATGTCTACTGTACATCCAATTTGAGATATCTGAAAGGCAGTTGGAGATTTGAGATTAGAAGTCAGAAGCGTTTCAGGCAAGATAGACAGATTTGAGAATCATCACAGAGATGATAACTATATCCACGGATCCTGATGAGATCACCTGGTGAAGTAATATAGAGGGAGAAGAGAAGAGGGCCCAGGATAGAACCCTGTGGAACACCTTCAGTTAAAGGGTATGATCTAGATAAGGTCCAGTAAAGGAGTGTGGAGTGGTCAGATAGGTAAGAAGATGACTAGGAGAGAGTAGTGTCCAAAAAACCGAGAGAGAAGAGAGAGGAGAGGATGACCAAAGGTTACAGAGGTTGACGAGGATTGAGAGAAGACCAGTGGATTTGGCAACTAAGAGATCCGTGGTAACTTTGAGGAGAGGAGCTCCAGTTCAATGATAAGGAAGCCAGACTGTAAGTACTCAAGAAGAGTCATTTACTGCTGAAGACTTGTGCATCTCATGACCTTCTTATCACCAACACTGTCTTCCGTTTACTTAAATGCAATAAAACTTCATGGATGCACCCTTGCAGCATCTAATAGACTATGTGATTGTATGGAGAAGAGATAGACAAGATGTGTAAGTGACAAAGGCAATGTGTGGGGCAGAGTGCTGGACTGATCATAGACTTATCCTTTCCAAGCTAAATATTCGCACTCATCAAAAATGCTGACCCAAGGCAAAAATGACTACCAGAAGAGTTAATGGCAATAAATTAGTGTTCTCCTCTGAGTCTGAACAGTTTGTTGCTAACTTGAAGGGAAAATTGAGTCAACACACAGTTGGCAACAGTGGAGCAGAAAAGGAGTGGGCAGCTTTCAGAGATTTGGTGTACAGCACTGCATTTGCTCATCTGGGTCAGAACACTCGCAAACACCAAGACTGATTTCATGAAAATGTTGGGGAAATTCAGAAACTGCTAAATGAAGAATGTGAACTCCGCAGGATTTACCAGCAGGGTAGTTCATCCACCTCTAAGAAGGCAGCATTTAATTCCATCAAAAGCAAAGTACAAGCAAAGCTTAGAGAGATGTAGGATTAGTGACTCAGTAAGAAGGCAGATGAAATTCAGTTTTGTGCTGATAGCATCAATCCAAAGCATTTTTATGATTCCCTGAATTTATGGATCAAAAATCTATGGTGCATCACAACTACTCAGTGCTGATGGAACTTTATTGATTAGTGATAAGGACATGATCCTAGAAAGATGGACTGAACACTTCCAAAGTGTTCTCAACAGATCAACATCAATCAATGCTGAGGCCATTGACCACTTACCTCAGGTTAAAGACAATCCCTCCTTAGCTGAACTTCCAACTGAAGAAGAGGTTTTGAGGGCCATTAGGCTCCTTTCATGTGGCAAAGCACCTGGTGCTGATTCTATTCCAGCTGAGATTTACAAGGTAGAGGGACCATTGCTCATACAAAAGCTGACTGAAATTTTCCAGGTTATATGGCAAGAGGGAGTTATTCCCCAGGAGTTCAAGAATGCCTCCATTGTCCATCTCTATAAGGGTAAAGGGAATAGGTTGTCCTGTGGCAATCAGAGGGGATCTCTCTTAGTCATTGATGGCAAAATTCTTGCTAGAGTCCTTCTTAATGGGCTGATCTTTCACCTGGAAGATGAAGATACCTGGAAGACACCTGAGAACCAGCGTGACTTCAGAAAGGGCCAAGGAACAGTAGATATGGTGTTTGCTGCCCGACAACTCCAGGAGAAATGCCAGGAGCAGAACAGAAGTCTATACACAACGTTTGTAGATCTGACCAAGGGCTTATGGAAAATTATGTCAAAATTTGGTTGCCCATGAATATTATCAGTATTGTATGTCAATGTCATGATGGCATGTTTGCTCAGGTTCTGGATAATGGACAAAGTTCTCATGCCTTCCCAGTCACCAATGGAGTGAAACAGGGCTCTGTGCTTGCTCCCATGCTTTTTAGCATGATGTTTTCAGCTATGTTGTCAAATGAGGATGAACATGGCATCAAGGTCAACTGCTGTACTGATGGTAAGTTCTTCAGTTTGTAAAGGCTACAGGCCAAGACCAAAGTGGAAGGAGTGTTGCTGCATGATTTTCTGTTTGCAGATGATTGTGCCCTCAATGCAGCCTCTGAAGCTGAGATGCAACAAAGTATGGATCAATTCTCTGCTGTCTGTGCTAATTTTGGCCTAATAATTAACACCAAAAAAATACAGGTGCTCCATCAGCCACCACCACACCATCCATACATGGAACCATCAGTTATAACAAATGGAGAAGTTTTGAATGCTGAGGATAAGTTCACTTACTTTGGTAGTGTACTTTCCAGGTATGTACACATTGACAATGAGGTTGATGCATGCATTGCCAGAGCTAGCTCAGTGTTTGGGAGAGAAGAGGTATTAGACTGACTGCCAAACTGAAGGTCTATATAGCTGTTGTGCTGACCTCGTTGTATGCCTGTAAAACATGGACAGTCTACCAGCGCCATGCCAGGAAACTGAATCTCTTCCATTTGAACTGTCTTAGGAAGATTCTGAGGATCACCTGCCAGGATAAGGTGCCAGACACTGAAGTCCTTGCTCGAGCTGAACTTCCAAGTATTCAAGCTATGCTTTGGAGAGCACAACTCCAATGGGCTGGCCACATTGTTCGAATGCAAAATGTACACTTGCCAAAAAGACTATTTTATGGAGAACTTGCATGGGGCAGGTGATCACATGGTGGCCAGAAGAAATGATACAAGGACTCTCTCAAGGTCTCTCTCAAGAACTTTGGATTTGACTGTGCAACATGGGAGACCCTGGCACAGGCCTGCTCAGCATGGCGTGCCCACATAAGAAAAGGTGCTGTGCTCTTTCAGCAAAGCAGAATTGAGACAGCACAAAGTAAACACAGGATGTGCAAATTTGGGATATCCACCCCAAATATTCATATGGGCTATCTGTGCCCAACCTGTGGTAGAGCATTCCAAGTTCATATTGGTCTGATCAGCCACAGTAGGGCACACTGAAATTTCACTTTACAATGGTGATGTCATTTTGGTCCTCTTCAAAGGCAAAGGACGACAACCAGTTAAGAAGAAAGTGAGAAGAGAGAAAGTGGAAGCACCTTTTGTAAACAGGTTTTTCTTTTTTTAATAGCATTTTATTTTTCCAATTATATGTAAAGACAAATTTTAACATTAATTTTTTAAAATTTTGAGTTCTAAAATTTCTCCCTTGCTCCCTTGCCTCCCCCTTGTAAGATATATAGATGTATATGTATATATGTTTATATATGTATGGTATGTATATATGTATATGTATGCAATCATCTAAAACATATTTGCATATTAGTCAGGTTTTAAAAGAAGAAACAGACCAAAAGAAAAAAAACATAAAAAATAAAGTGAAAATAGTATGCTTCTATCTATATTCAAACTCCATTATTTCTTTCTCTCAATGTGGTTAGGATGTTCCATCATGAGTCCTTTGGAATTGTCTTTGGATCATTGTATTGCTAAGAATAGTTGATCATTGTACAATGTTGCTGTTAATGTGTACACATTCTCATGGTTCTACTCACTTCACTTTGTATCAGTTCATTTAAGTCTTTCCAGGTTTTTCTGAAATCTACCTGCTCGTGTGCACATCCTTTTCAAGGAGTTTCGCTTCAAACAGCAAAAGAGATATTCTATAATAGGTAGTTGAGATGGAGGGATCAAGTGAGGGTAGTTTGTTGTTTTGCTTCTTTTTCAGGATGGGGGAGACATGGATATGTTTGTAGGCCATAGAGAATGACTGAGCAGACTGAGAGAGACTGAAAATAAATGAAAGAGTGGAGTGACAGAGGGGGAAATCTATTGGAGGACAATAGGTAGTGGGACTAGCTTTGGTGAGGAGCAAAAATTATCTTTTCTCAACTAGGGTTAGGGACTACACCTATGATTTCATCAGTATAGTAGCTGGAGCTCCATGATAAGGAAATTCTCTACCAAATTTTCTGCATTTACCAATGCAGCCAGCAACTTCTCTGCATTTAGAGAGTTGCTCAGACTACTGAGAGTTTAAGGAATTTGCCCAGGGTCAGGATGTGTCAGAGATAGGATTTAAATTCAAGTCTTGCTGGCTTCAAGGATGGTTCTTTATTTGCTGGGCAACACTGCCTTTTTTTTTAATCTGTTTAAGAAAAATGTTCTTTTACTTGAGAAATAGGAATATAAGAAAAACCCCAAAGCTTATTTGTATGACTAGAATAGAGATTGATTACTTCTTCCCAGACTCTCTTCCTTCAGGGAAAAATCTCTGAAGAGAATCTGGAACCACAGATCGTCTCCCTTGAAGGTGGAAGCCAAAAGACCAGCATCTCTCTTTTCCTTGTCACCAATAAGAGTTGTAGGTGGGGCATCAAGTATCAATCTCCACCAATGACAAAGTCTTATGAAAATGAATTTGAACCCCTAGTTACACTTTACAATCATCTCACCTTGTTGTCTCCTTGACTTGAGTTGGAAAGACAAGTATTCCCTTCCTCAAGGCACAAAATACATTATCCAATTAAACCCAATGCCCAAATAATTACTTTTAAAGAATATCTTAAATATTGTACAATACTATTTGTTACTTGTTTGTATTATTTTTGTATTATGTGTTATTATTTGTATAATTTGTTATTTCTAACACTTGCATTTCTGCTTGCTTCTAGAAAAAGCATATTTCCTTCTCTCTGGCCAGGGTTAGATAGTCAAATTGGCAAAATAGTCTTCCTTCTATATTTGCTTGTAAATCACCAACAAATTCAGTGTATCCAATTAAATAATCTCCCCAGCATCTCTCTTCCTCCTTCCCTAACCCTGTCACTCAAAAAGTACAGACTGAGGAAGTTCAGTAAACTCTTGGGGTTTCACTTCTCATTGAGGAGAAAATTTGTCCTAATTCAATGGACTTCCCCCTTTGACCTCAGGTCTCCACCGATGGTGGGGAAGCCCCATTTCTGTGGCCTCTAGTAGGGATTTGCCCATCTTTTAGCCTATGAAGACATGATCTCTTTAGACTTCTCTCAGTGAAACATGTATTCTCTCTCTTTCATGACTGGTACAGACCAACTAAGAAAAATTAAGTTCAGTGGGGGGAAAAAAGAAAGGCATTTGAATAATGAGGCAATGTGAGATCTGTCCTGGGAGAGTTTCAAAGAGTTTTTTGGTAGATTTAGTAAAGCTATAAGCCACACTCACTGAGGGACAGTCTGTGGGCATTTGAGAACTAGTTTATTGGGACTGGCTTCAGCAAAACAATGTAGAGATTGATGCTAATGACTCCATTTCATTCCTCTGATTTGTCCCCCGTCTGTTCATCTGTCCATATACCAAATTACGACCTTCAGTATGCTCCCTCCTGGGCCCCAGGGCTCTCTGCCCTAGGTCTCTCCTTCTAGATTATGAGTGAGAGAATTTCTCCCACACAATCCAAAATCTTATAATGCTTCTCAGCTCCCCCAATTCCCCTTTCCCCTCTTCTTCCCTCCTTTCTTTTCCTTTCCTTTCCCCCTTACCTCCTCTTCATCCTTTTTTCTCTTCTTTCTTTTTTCTTAACCATTTTGTCCCTTTCCCTCTTTACATCTCTTCCTTTTCCCTTTTTGTCTCTCTGTACCTCTCCTCAACCCTCTCTTCTTTTGGGGGAAAAGGGGATGGATGGCGATTTGCATTTCACAAGAACTAGGGCAGCTAGGTGGCACAATGGATAGAGCACCAGTTCTGGACTCAAGAAGACCTAAGTTCAAATCTGGCCTCAGATACTTCCCAGCTGTGTGACCCTGGGCAAGTCACTTAGCCGTGTTTGCTCCAGTTTCCTCATCTGTAAAATAAGCTGGAAAAGAAAATGGAAAACCATTCCAGTATCTTCATCTGAAATGGAGTCATGAAGAGCCAGATGTAATTGAAAGGACTAAACAACAGGGAGTGAGTAAACAAAGAAATGATTCATTGAGGGTAAAATTTCTACTTTCAGTCAGAACCAAAGGACCATAGAGCTTGACAGGATCTGAGATGTCATCCAATCCTCCTATTTTACAGGTAAGGAAAGTGAAGTCCAAAGAAGTTAAATGATTTGGCTAAAGTCAACTAAAATTGCAAATCCAGTGCTCTTTACACTGTACCAAGAAAGGCATTTGGAGGTGATGTTCTCTTCCTAGTCCCAAGATCACACTAGGTAGGGAATGACTTGTTCCACTTAGGGCACAACAAAGACAAAGGAAAACCAAAAAAAGGATAAAAAAGGCACAATTTTAGACCCGACCCACATTAGAGCAAGAGCACAGACCCAAAGGGTCTGTGTGATTTGATGTGATGTAATTTGATCCTCACACCAATCCTATGAAGTAGGTATTGTTATTTTCCCCATTTTATTGTTGAGGAAACTGAGGCAGACTTGCCCGGAGTCACACAGTAAGTATCCAAGGTTGCATCTGAACTCAGAACTTCCTGATTCCAGGTCCAGCATTCTCTCCACAACTGCCTTTGGATGGAGACAGGGCTGTGTTTGTAGGTATAACGGAAAGAGTTCATAGATAAGAGAAATCCATCAAGATGAAATAGAGTGGGAGCAATTATGGGGCAATCAGCTAGAGAAGATGGGAAGCACAAGGAGGGTGTACATAGAGGGGTGGCTTTGGACAACCATTTAGGAGGAGGATCACCTCTATATCTAAGACCAGGGTGAAGGAGGAGGATGTCTGATTGAGCCTGTTTTCTCATCTGTAAAAACAAGAGGGTCAGACTAGATAACTTCTCCAGTCCCTTCCAGTTCTTTGATTCTATAACCTTCCACTCGTTTCTCAGCCCCTTTTCAAGGTTAACAATGATTTTTGGTTATTGACATGTTAAACCAAATGGGCTTTTCTCAGTTCTAATTCTTCCTGAAATCCATGTACCTTTATTTTTTTATGTATCTGAGGTTGAATTTGAATTCAGGTCCTTCAGGGCAGTGCTCTATACATTGTACCACCTAGCTGCCCCAATCTCTTTAGCTTTTGACACTTTCACTCCCACTCCTGGATGAGTTTTCCACTGTAAACTTTTTTTTTAAACCATAAATTTATTTTATTTTATTTTTATAATTAATTTATTTGTTTTTAACAATCATTTCCATAAGTTTTAAATTTTTCTTCCCCTCCTTCTCCCCTCCCTCCCTAAGATGTCATCCAATCCTATATAAGTTCTACACATATATTCTTACAAAACACATTTTCACATTAGTCATGTTGTATAGAAGAATTAAAATGAATGGGAGAAACCATGAGAAAAACCAAAATGAAACAAAACATAACACAAGAGAAAATAGTCTGCTTCATTCTATGTTCCAATTTCATAGTTCTTTCTCTGGATGTGGATGGCATTTTGTATCATGAGTCCTTGGGAAATGTTTTAGGTTTAGGTTTTAGGTCCTTGCATTGCAGAGAAGGGCTAAGTCTATCAGAAACAGTTCTCGCATCCCGTGGCTGTTACCATGTGTAATGTTCTCCTGGCTCGGCTAATTTCACTTAGCATAAGTTCATATAAGTCTTTACAGGTAAAACCATAAATTCATAAGACATTGACTCATTATCCTTGTAAAACCCTGGCTGATGCCTCCTTCTCAGTCTCCTTTGTTGGATCATCATCATTCTTGCCCTGCCCTAAGCATGTGTTTCACCCAACACTATCCTAGCCTCTTTTCTCTATACCTTCTCTAAATGATCTTCTAATTTTTCTATTGGTTCATTGGTTGTATATTTGAGGACAATGGGCAGATCTATATGTCTGGGCATGGCACCAACCCCAATTCTACTCAGGCTTTTCTCTTATCCCGCCTACACCCACTTAGTATAGCAGATTGGTTCCCCACAGGGACTGACACATTTGTGGGAAGCAATTCTATGAGCCCCCGCTGATGTATTCCCCATAAACAAATCAGCCACTAATGTTCAATAGTAGCCAAAATATTTACTGAAAATGCAAAGTAAATGCATAATATTAATATAATATTCCACCCACAAACCTCAGTTGCACTCTATTGACCATGTATAAGGTTCTTGTGGAAAAAGTGGGCAAAGTACCAGAATGTTATATATATATATGTATATATATATACATATATGTATATATGTATATATATATACATATATATATATAAAACATATTTATGACATATATGTGGCAACTCAAAACTCTGAGATTGTAGACTTCAGTATCTTCTTTGTGTCTCAGGAGTCCTATCTGACCATCCTTATCTAGATATTCTAACCATAGACCCTCAGGGTTCTGTCCTGTCTTCTCTTTTTCCTCTTCTTTACTTCACTTAGTGTTCTCATCAGCTTCCATACATTTAATTACCATCTCTGTGCTGGTGATTCTCAAACCTACCTATCTTGACCAAAACTCTGCTGACCTCCAGTCTCACGTCTCCAACTGCCTTTCAGATATCTCAAACTGGATGTCTAGTAGACATCTTAAGTTAAATATGTTCAAAACAGAACTAATCTTTTCCTCTAAATTCTCCCTCCTCCTATTATTTTAGAAGGTAATACCATTTTCCTCCCAGTTGCTCAGGCTTTCAACTTAGAAGTCATCTTGGATTCCTCATATTTTTTTTTACCCCCCCCCCATATCAAAACTGTTGTCAAGGCATATTGAATTCACTTCTACACATCTCTCTGATATATCCCCTTTTCTCCTCTGACCTTGCTACCACTCTAGTACAGGCAAACATCACCTTACACCTCAACTATTACAATAGCAACTTATTGGTGTGTACCTGCCAGACCTCTCCCCACTTCAATCTATCCTCCATTCAGGCAGGAAAATGATTCTTACTAAAGCATAGTGCAACCATGTTGCTCCCCTACTCAGTTAATTCCAGTGGCTCTCTGTCACCTCCAGGATCAGATACAAAATTCTCTGTTTGGCATTCAAAACCTTTCCTACCTTTCCAGTTTTTTTACACATATTCTTGGTCTCCTAACTGTTCTATAAACAAGACATTCCTTGTCTCCATTCTGGGCATTTTCTCTGACTGTCCCTAATTCCTGGAATGAATTTCCTCCTCAATTCTGCCTAATAACTTCTCTGACTTCCTTTAAGTCCCAACTAAATCTAATCTTTTTACTGGAAGCCTTTCTCAGCACTTCTTAATTCTAGTGTCCTCCCTTTATTAATAATTTCCTATTTATCCTATATATTGTTTGCTATATATGCATACATATATACATTTGTGTTTACACAAATGTGTGTTTACATTTTGTTTCCCCAATTGGATTGTAAACTTTTTAAGGGCAGGGGCTATCTTTTGCTTCTTTTTGTATCCTAGAGCTTATCACAGTGTCTGGCACATGGTAGGCATTTAACAAATGTTCATTCATTGATTGATTCCTTGATGATCCCAGCTTCTGTTTTGAATAGATACTTCCACTGCTAAACTGAGCTAATCCTTAATGTTCATTATACCACAATTAAGTGGTAACAAGAAGATCTAAATTCGAATACTACTTCAGTTTTCTCATATGTAAAATGGAAATTACAATAGTAGCTACCTCTCAAGGTTGTTGTGAAAATCAAATAAGATAATATTTGTACTTTGCAAACCTTAAAGTACTATATAAATGCTAGCACATTGTCCCGCTAGGCTAGTCAGCCTGGGTGGGTTCTTTAATTCTCAGTTTCCAAGTTATTCCTCTACTCAAGTGGGCTTACTCCTTGATAGCAGTCATAGTATCTGTCACTTTCAGTTTCAGGCTTAACAGACACCTTCATCTGAAGTAGTTTTATATTTTTATAGAAAAAGGCAACAACTTTTATCCTAAAGTTTTCAAGAGCCTCTCCAACACTTCTCTGATTTGATGTTCTTCTTCCTCTACCCCTCAGTAACAACAGGCATCAATGTAGGGAAGATTCTTCTGCCTTTTCTCATATCTTCAGAAATAAGCCGTAACATAATACATTCTCTTTATTTCTTCTTCTTCTCAGCAGGAGGTGGCAGTAAAGAACACTAGTCTCTCATTGGCAGGCAATCTGCCTGGCAACAAGTGACAATGGAAAGAGAGGAAGAGAGAGAGAGAAGGGGAGAGGGAGAGACAGACAGACAGAGACATTGACAGAGAGAGAGAGACAGAGAGAGTGTTATGTTTTCAAAGTTCTGAAATCTGTTCCTTTATTTCTCTCTCTTCTCCTCTATAGCCTTTCTTGCTTCAGCAGCTAGGTTGCCTCTACAAATTTCATCTCCCCCCAAACTCGTAGTTAGTAAACAAATGCTCATCTTCTCTCTATAATCAAGTACTTCAGAACAACACTGGTGTCCATATTTCTCCCTTTATTAACCTAAAAGTTCCTCAGTGATTCCCATGCACATCACTACAGCAGACTATTTTCTCCATTTGCTAAAAGTTCTAAATCCTTTCATATTCAAATGCTATGCTTTCTCAAAATAATAACTCCTAGGCAGACTCACTCACCTCAGAAACTATCTCTGTTAGAACGTCAAGTCAGTGACCTCCCAGTCAAGTGTACTGTTAAGGATGACTCTTTTCTATAAATATCCAGCCCTAATTTCCCTCTTGTTTCATATTAGCAATCACCTGCAGGATATCTCCATCTTAGGTTCCCATTTTTTTTCCTTTAGTCATATCCGACTCATCATGACTCTATTTGAGGTTTTCTAGCAAAGATACTAGAGTGGTTTGCAATTTCCTTTTCCAGCTCACTTTGCAGATGAGGAAACTGAGGCAAACAGAGTTAAGTGACTCATTCAGGGTCACACAGCTAATAAATGACTGAGACCACATTTGAACTCAGGTCTTCCTGACTCCAGGCCTGGCACTCTACCTAGCTGCCCTGTAGGTCCCATAGGTATTTCAAAGTCACTCTATGAAAAAGGAACACATTATCTTTCTCTAGAACCTACCCTTCCTCCAAACTTCCCCATTTTTTGTTGAGCCAAACACATTTCTCTTAATCACACAGATTCACAGTCTTATATTCATCCTCCACTCTTTCCAATCCTTTGTCTTCAATAGACAATCAGTTGCCAACTCCTGTTTCTATTTCTAATCTGTCCCCTTATCTCTACTCCACAGTGGTAATTCTACTTTTATCCTTCATCATCTCTTGGGTGGAATTTGAAATATCTGCTAATTAGATGACAGCTTTCCTGTTTCTCTGCTCTCCAGTCTACCCTCCACACAAAGCTAAAATGGTCTTCCTCAAATGCAAAACCTTTCCTCTATGATCCAGGGCCCCTTCAGGCCCTTTTGTGTGGAATACAAACACCTCAACCTGAAGTTTAAAAACCCTTCTTAATCTAGTTTGAGCCCACCTTTCCAGATATATATCATATTGAACCTTATCATTACCTCTCAATTTCAGTAATTCTGGTCTTCTCCCTGTTCCCTGAACTAGTCTCCATGCATACCAGTTCCTTCTCTCCACCTTAGGCTCCTGGGCTTCCAGCAAGGACCCTCCCCTGCACCATCTCCTACAGGAAGCTTTTCTTGATCCCTCATTTGTTAGTGTCTCTCCCTCCTTGAATTATCATGTATATACTTATCTGTGTTCATGTTACATACCTGTAGCTAAATGTAAGCTCTTTGAAGACAGAGATTATTTTTCATTTTCTGATTAGATTCTTGGACATCTAGTTGGTATACTGGGCTTGGAATCAGGACGAATCTTCTTGAGTTCAAATCTGGTCTCAGACACTTATTGTGTGAGCCTGGATGAGTCACTTCACTCTGTTTGCCTCAGTGTCCTCATCTGTAAAATGTATCACCCTTATCTGTAAAATAAATCAACCCTTGATGTGGAGAAGAAACCACTCTAGGATCATTGCCAAGAAAAGCCCAAACAGGGCCACAAAGAGTCAGATATGACTGGAATGATTCAACACCACCACCACCACCATTCTTGGCACTTTTAGCTCAAGTTACACAAAGTAGGTGCTTTCGTAAATGCTTGTTGGATTGAATTAATTGATCTGAAGGGATATACTCCTCCACTAAACCCTTGTTGTTGTGTTCCAGAGTCTCTGTCCTTTCCCACACATCCCACAATTAAGAGTGCCTTTTCCAACTTTAGTTCTATGTGCAAAAAATCGGAATTATGGTTCTATCTAGAAGAGAGAGTAAGTGCTGGCATGAGAGCTTGAAGAGTCTGTGTAGTCAGATAGGGTTAGACTTCTGCTTATAGGCAGATATGTGCTTAAAAATACTTAACAACTGCTGGGGGAATGGGGGTTGGGGGAGCAGAAAATGGGGGGGAGGGAGATAATGTATGTGAGATACACTTTTTTGTTTAGTCTGCATTATTAAACCCTTTTTCCATCACTCTCTAAAGTCTAGGGATAGACCATCAACAAAACACTAAATCAGCCCCTGATATGTAGCATTTGCCAATTTCTGAGGGATCAATGTTCACCAGACATTTTTAGCTGGCTCTAGCACACCCCTGCACAGGATCTTAAGGCACATTACTTCCTCTCAGTTTCCTCATCTATATTAAGGGGACTAGACCACATAAACTAGAAGGGTCCATGCATTTCTAACATTCTTGAATTCATTCCTTTAGTGGGAATTTCTGTCCTGTTATCTATAAACTTATTTTTAAAAATAAAGTTATCCCTTCCACGTAGGAACTTTCCCCATCACAGTTTCAATATATTGGCGATCAGTTTCAGAAATTAAATGGGAATTTGGGGGGAATTTTGCAGAATCCACAGATGATGCATGAAGGCCAGCAGACACAGAAACACAGAAAAATTTAGAGACTCGGAAATGCATAAAATATATGTATGGTGTTGTATAATATAAGCATATTTTATCTTTCAATGCCATGTAATGTTAATTATGTTAATGAGAGTTAAAAATCTCCCCCACCCATTAATGGCCTGTCCATTAAGGGAAGTTGGATTAGGGGAGATTTGTTTTGTAGGAAGGCTCACACCTTTTGTTATTTTCTAATGAGGCACCAGTTCTCAAGGGCTATGATGCCCTGTGGCTCTGAAAAATGCATAAGTCCTCTGAGGTGAGATTTTCCTTTAGTTTTTGTAAGGTTTGTGCACCACATGAGACTCTGGGAAGCCCCTAAGGAGACCCCACACACAGGCTTTGAAAACCCAGATGTAACTCTCTCTGGTAACTATGTCTCGCTTATGGTCAGACAGTTGGAAGCCCTGTCTGTTGGTCTTCATTTCTCTGTTTGTATTTTCTCTGAAGTTCAGGGTGCTGACTTTTTCCCCTGAATTAAGTGAATGAAATATGTGCTTAATTGAAGTAGATTGTTGAACCTTCACAAGTTGTTTTCCTTTTAAAAACATAGATCTAAGAAGCTGTACAGCAGGCCCTCCTGTGTATGTGGGGGTTCTTGCTGTTATGTACCATAATAACTTAAACTCCTTCTCTGGTCGAAGGGAGATCCAAAACATTTTACACAAATTTTCTGGATCCCAGGTGCTCTCTAAACCATGTGATGTGAAAGAAATAATCATATTTTGATCATTGTATTTCAACACAAACTGGTTTCCTTTGTAATCCTGTGTATCTTATTTGATGCATTTAAAAATATGAGGAGTCCATAGGCTTAACCAGACTGCCAGAGGAGTCCATAATATTGAGGAAAAAAAGATGGAGAAGCTGTGATTTAGCCCAAGAATTTCCTAAAAAGAACAGGTAAAAACCCTTGAGTTGAATGGTCCCAGGAGGTCTCTTTTTCACTTGGCAGATGAATCAGCCTGAGGGCACGGCTTCCTGGGACGGAGTGGGTTTGGGGTGGAAGGGACCCTGAAAGGTTTGGGAAGATGAAGAAATCAATGTGGGCCAAACAGTGCTTTCCAGTATGGCAATGACATCTGCAAGTGAGGGATTTGGGGGGTGAGGTCATTACTTAACCTTCTCCTTTGATTCACGGTCTTCTGTTTTTTCCCACTGCCCTCCCCACCATAATGTGTCTGTCCTCTGCACCATTTCTACCCCATCCCCAAAATTTTGCCCCTGGAGAAAGGTTTCCTAGTTTTTGCTCTGGAGAGGAGAAGACGAAAAAGAAGCTGGAACAATGCAAGAGCAGCTTGCTGGGTTACACCATTTCCCTTCCTAGGATTTGGGTTGATTCAGGATTAACCCTAAGCATGGGACCAGGATCTCTGGAGGCCAAAGGTGGAAGAGAGGTGCAAAGATTACTGCGAGAGAAGTGTAACCATCCACTAGTGCTTCCTTTGAGATGAAATCCTGACAATAATAGTTAACATTTATTTCATTCTTTTAGGCTAGCAAAGCACATTATTTCATTTTGGATAAATCTGTCCCATAATGGGTTGAACGTAAGGATCCTGCCAGAGCTGGGCTCAGTCATTTGAAACTGCACAGTGATCTGTGGAGAACTAAAGATACCAGAAGTTTTCATTGCCCTCCCTCCTACAGTTTACCCCCTCCCTCAATGCACTAGCACATATACAGACATATGTTTGTATATGTATGTGTGTGCATGTGTGTGTATATATATATGATATATATATATAATACATACATAATATATAGATATATATATATCTCCTTATTTTCATTTTCTGAATGTGGAAAGTGAGGGAGGTTAATTTTTTATTCTGTTTCTAAGCAAAACAGCAATAAAGTCAAGTCCTTGGGACTCACTAGACCATGACGTTGTCACTATTTACCTCTTACAGTCTCCATGAGAGTTGGCACACGTGCGCTGTAGTATCTTCCTTTCTTGAATCTGTGCAGGAGCTGTATGAGGCATACTTTGCATTTTAACCACCAATGTAACAGTGAAACCAAATGGTCAGAGCTGCTTCCACATCACAGCACACCTGTCAGCCCCCAAAGGAAATGTTCATCATTTTTAGTAAAGCTTCCATTTATATACAGAGTGTGGTTCCCAAGGTCACGTGGTAATAAATCCCCTAAGTGAGTCTCAAACCCCAGCCCTCTGACTACTTTTCCAGATAGAACCCATCCCATATCACCAGGGTTCTCACTCAATGTCAATTTATCTACCCAGACACATACCTTTCCTCTAAGAAATTCAGAAAGGGTATATTTTCCCCATTATGGAACCCTCGAAATGAACCTAGGACAGGGATGAGGAACTTGCAGCCTTGAGGCCACATGTGGCCCTCTAGGTCCTTAAGTGCTGCCCTTTGAATCCAAACTTCACAGAACAAATCCCTTTAATAAAAGGATTTGTCTGTAAAACTTGGACTCAGACAAAAGACCATACCCAAGGACCTAGAAGGTCACATGTGGCCTCGAGGCCTCAGGTTCCCCACCCCTAAGTTCTAGTGGCAACAGGGGCATGGTTAGCTAAAGGTCCTCATCTGACTAGAACCTCTGGGTGACCTGAGGTATGACCTGGGTGACCTTTGTATGATCTCCATCATTTTCTAACACAAATGAAGTTGGAAAACATATAGTTTACATCTGTATTTGTCTCACATGAGTGGGCAGATTTCTTTTTTCATTCATTAATTCATCCAATTGTAACAGCAAGGATCCCGGCATACACAGGAAGGCTTGCTGTATAAGTTCTTAGATCTGCTTTTCTAAAAGAAAAGTGACTTTTGAGGGGTCAAGAACCACTTTAATCAAGCACATATATCATTCACTTAGATCAGGGAGTAAAATCAGCACATACAGAGAAACAGAGCCACAGACAGGGCTTCCAACTGTCTGACCATAGTTACCAGAGAGAGCACCAACATCCGAGTTTTCAAAGCTGGCGGGTTCCTTAGAGGCTGCCCAGAGTCTCAAATGGCCAAACAAACACCTCCAATGAGTAAACCCCAAAGTAAAACCTCATCTCAGAGTATTTATATACTTTTCAGAGCCAGAGGGCATCACAACACTTGAGAACCAGTGCATTAGAAATTAATGAAATGTGTCTCCCCTAATCAAGCTTCCCTTAATGGGCAGGCCCATTAATGGATGGGGAAGATCTTTAACTGTCATAATTACCTTTACACCAATTTTTACCAAGTACCTACTATGGGCAGATCACTATGCTAGGTGCTGAAGAAAATTGGAAGTGTAAACAGCATCTACCTTCAAGGAACTTACAACTATGTTAAAGAGATACAAAATATGCCCATTAAAATGAAATTTTATAAGGTCATAGTGGGGAAAAAAGAGAATCATAAGGCCATATGTATCAAATGATAGAAGAGTATTGTTTGGGGGATTATTTTTGGTCCAGACATGTGCTTTCACTGATACAGGGAATTTCCAGGGAGGAAATTCTCTATTATACCAATGCTTATTGGTACTGTTGTGCAACTTGAAATCTGAAGAGTATCTCCTGGGGCACTGAGAGACTTGCCCACAGTCACACAGATAGTCTATGTTATGGGTAGGGATTGAAGTCCCGTCTTCTTGACTCCCGGACCATCTCTCTTTCCACTACAAGAAATAACTATGAACCTGAGCAAACAGGAAGACTTCTTGGGTAGGGGTGAAGGAGTAGGGGGAGCATAGGGGACAAGGACTAGAGTAGGTTTTGAGTAGGAAGAAAGGATGAAGTAAGACATTAAGCACCTTCATCCTTACCTAAAACTATCCAATAAGCACAGCCCAAATTGGCAATATGTGCTATTTTCATAGAAATGATACTCAACTTCCAAGAGTTTAGAATCTATTTTTTTCCTAGATTTCCTAGATTCCCAGAAAAATCAGGCCCCATGACAGGAATTCCCCAATATCTTTCCTAGTGTTCCTCAATTCCTTTGCTTCTCCTTCTGTCTGTTCTAACCTAAGGATGGCATTGTCTATAGACAAACAGCCTCCATAGAAGATAAATCTGTGTGGCTTATGAGGAAAAAGCTGAATTTCCTATTTTGTAATGAAGCTTAAATGTTGTCAGCCAGAAAGTCAAGCAAAAGTGTGTTTGGGGGTGGAGAAGGCTCCAAATACCTCTCACCATGGCTGACAATAGATTGCCTTGGAAATTATTTTGCTTTCCACCTTGACCACTTAGGTCCTATACAACTGTAGAGAGGGGGAAAAGACCTTTTTAATTCTTAAAAAGAAAACAGAATTTAATCATTGTAAGAAACTATACCTTAAGGGTATCATCTCCAAAACACAGACAGAGATTAGAAGGGATTTGGTGAGATTGTGTTTATTCCCAATTTAGGTACTTTCCATAAATTAATTATAGGAACAATGCCAAAACAAGAGAGGGGCACACTGGGAAATTCTCAGAGTGGGAGTCGTTTTGCATACTCTCGGATTCCAACCATCTGGCTCCTTTCTTGCTCTTTCTTCCAACATTCCATTGTGAATGTTGCCTTATTTTCCTCTTCCATGCATATGTGTATTTTCTGTGCCCCCATGACCATGCTAGAGCTAGTGGCAATATGCAAAGGCACACATACATACATACATACATACACACACCCATCTCTTCCCACCAAGATGCTGTACACCCTCAAATTATGGGAGTTTTAAATTAAATATTGTGCTATGTGTATAAGCTACATTATGATCTGGATAATATCATTCTTCTTCAGTTTCCTGGAAAAAGTATGAACTCCCTAAACAAAGTATGAATTACCCTGGGGCTCCATAGTCCAATGATCAATCAACCAATCAACAAGTATTTATTTATTAAACTCCTACTATGTGCCAGGCATTGTGCTAGTGCTGGGAATAAAGATAAACATAAAAAATACAGTCTCAAGAACCTCCAATTCTAATGGAAGAGATAATGGTTACTTACATATATATTTACATATACATACATATTTATACACATATTTATGTGTATATACGCACACATATATGTTTTTATATGTACACATGTGCATGTACAAAATTAATAAGCACAAAGAGAATGTACAAAATAATTAAATGTGTGGTTTATGAGGGAAAGCATTAGCATGTAGAAAGTATTGCTTGAGGTGCATCTTGAAAAAGAGAGAAATTCTATGAGGCAGAGATGACGAAAGAATGCATCCTACACCTGAGAAACATTCAGTGCAAAGGTATAGGCATGGGAGACAGAAGGTAGGGCAGGTAGGTGGCACAGTGGATAGAGTATCAAGCCTGGAGTCAAGGAAGACCTGAGTTCAGATCTGGCCTCGGACACTAATTGGGTAACCCTGTTTGCCTCAGTTTCCTCATCTGTAAAAATGAGCTAGTGACGTAAATAGCAAATCACTCTAGCATCTTTGACAAGAAAATCTCAAATGAGGTCACCAAGAGTTGGACATGACTGAAACAACTGAACAATGAAAACTCAGATGGATGAAAGAATAATGAACAATGACTGGGAAAATAGATTGAAGTCGGGATGAAAAGGATTTTAAAAGCTAAACTAAGAGTTTTATGCTTTATTCTAGATGCAGTGGGGAACTATTAGATTTTTTTGAGAAGGAGAAGGAGATGATCAGATTTGTGCCTAAGGAAAATCATTCTGGTAGCAGTGTGGAGGATGGATAGATGAGAAGATACTTGAGGCAGAAAGAGGCTAGTGGGATCGTCCAGTGGAGAAATGATAAAGATCTGAACTAAGGTGTCAGCTCTAGGAGGAAAGAGAAAGCTGTGAATTGAGAGATATTGTGAAGGCAGAAAAAGCAAAGTTTGTCAACCAAGCAGACATGTTTAGAGAGGGAGAGTCAAGGAAAGCACTGATCATCTACACCTTGTCAAATCCCAACCCTTGGATTTTGCCCACTATCTTCTTCCTTCATTCCTCCTTACACTCTATTTAACAGAGCTGGAGGGGAAAAAATCATAAACTATCATAAAACTATGCTGGTCCACTACAAATTTATTATTATGTATATTCTTTCCTGTATTTCTGGGTAATATTTAATGGTGAGACCAAGTCTCATTCCTCTTCACGTTGGAACAGATATCTACTTTTCATAATCCTTTATTTCTGGAGAGGGGGCCATCTCCAGTTGTCCTGATCTATATACGTCACTGGACCAAGATGACTCTGGAGGAGAAAATGAGGCTAGTGACCCTGCACAGCCCTCTTTCACTTTAATCAAATTCACTTGCAATGTCTTGGTATCATCTTCCAGATGTCATGGTCCTCTTCAAGAACAAATGAGATACAGTAGCAACAATGACCCTGAACATTGTCTAATTCCCAGGTAAATGTAGGAAGGATTCTGAACAATAGTCTGGAATTGCTTACTTAGAAAACACTATTATCACAGATTGTGTTCATGGTCATCACACACATAGAACACATTTATCACAGTTCCTGTTTACCTAGTCCTGGTCAGCGAAATTGCCTCACAAAGAGTCAGTTCAAAGTCCTATTCTCAACTACTTGGCATCAGGAGGATTTGCTCAGATAAAATGGAGACACTGATTTGTTGTGTTCTAAAAAGGCTTCTGTCACATTCAGAGAGAAATGTTAACGTTGATCATGCTGGTTAAATAGTTAAACTGTCTAGTTGGTGACTATATTGTCGCATCACAAATGAATAACTAACATTTTTAAAGCACTAGGAAACAAAAAAGGGGGGGTGCAGTTAGGTGGTGTAGCAGCCCTGGGGTCAGGAGGACCTGAGTTCATTCAGTCTCAGACACTTGCCACTTACCCTCAATTGCCTTGCCCCCCCCAAAAAAAATAAGAAAGGAAGGAAGGAAGGAAGGAAACATTAGGAAGAAACTATAGATTTTCAAAATCTTGGATTTTTCTCTTCAGCTATCAAGATCTCTTGCCTATATCTGTTCATTCTTTCACTTTACTCATTCATTCATTCACTCAGCCTCTTGGCAAATGCTCACTGAGTAGCTGTCATGTACAGAAGATCACACTGGGTGGAAAGAAACAAAAACTCTGATAAACTGTGTAACTATAGACAAGTCACTTCCACCCTCTGGGCTCAGTTTTCTTCCCTTCCAGCTCTACTATGATGAGGCAGTGCTGTGATTTACATCAGAGTTATCAATCATTCAGTCCGTGGCCCACATGTGGCCTGCAACACTGCCTAGAGTGGCTTGAACCAGATTAAAATGTAATTAACAAAATAAATAAAAATACAACAAAACACAAGTAATATTACATTTTAAAACTAAGACAATATGTAGCCCACAGGGATCCTTAGTGGCCACAGATTAGTGGCCGCCATTTTTATTCGAATTTGACACTGCTGACTCACTTGATTCTTGCCTTCAGAGATCTTGAAGTATCACTGAGGAGAAAAAAATACCAACATAAAACATGTGGAAAGCATTTGGAATTTAAAACACCATTTAGATGGGACCTCAGAAATCTTGTAGCCTTCCTTTTGTAGAAATATAAGGTATCATCTGAAAAAGTACAAGATAAAAGAGTAAAACCTGAATTACATACATTGTGAGGAATCTGTCATGAAGAATCCAAGTGGAGTCAATTTCGCCAGCGAAGACATCAATTTTAAGTCAAATCTTGAAGAGCATGTATTGACTGAGTGACTGGAGGGAAGCATTCCAGGCTAGGATACCTAGATACCACAGGGTAGAGATGTCATTCAAACATATATGACGGTGAACCTGAGTGGAGAAACTGGGCCATGTGGCAATATGACAGATGAGGTTGGAAGAATAATAACAGATGATGAGACATTCTTCCCTGCTCTCACCAGACAAGTTTGGGGGTGGGGACGCTATGGATGTATAGTATACAATGCACTTACAAACACAATCACTACATTACCGCAAACATTTTCCTTAAATTTTTTTTCTTTGATAATGGGAGAGGTTTTTAAAGGAAGTCATTCTGGTAAAAAAAAAAAAAGGCAGTAGCAAAGTAGAAAAAAAGAAAGGGAAGAAAATTTGTGGCAGCAAAAAGCCTTATTTTATTTGAAAGTTTTATTATTAGCAATGCTTTTTGTTTATTATATTTTTATAAATAAGAATTCTTAATTCTAAATTTGGGGCCTTAATCAAATAATTCAGGTGGCTATATTAAAGTTGAATTTGGAAGTTTCTTTGTGCAGTCCAAACTCATTGTCCTTCTGTGTAGTGACAGACAAATTATATTTTAGAACTTCTCTGGAAGAATAAATTAAAATCACAATCTGTTAAAGTGTCTTCAAGGATAATTTAGAGAGAAAAGTCTGACTCACAGGTTATAGAGAAAATTTTCATCATCAATAAACCTGATTTTAATAAATTTGTAATGAAACCAGGTTTATTGAAAATGGTGATATTTTACTAATAAAGGTGGTATAAATGTTTTGGTGCTTTGAGATAGCTTGTTCAATAATTACCAGCTTAAAAAACCTGTTAACTGTTAACTGGGCCACAAGTGTCTTATTTCATTCGGAACCAAAAGCACCACTCTGGCCTGAGTCATTCCTGACCTACAATAGCACCCTAGCTTTTGTCTCTTACACACTAGATTTGGATCCAAGATGGTGGACAGTCAGGTTAACTCACCCCTTCTTCCAGCATTAACTAAATTCAGTTTATGTACTCAGTGTCCATTGCCATATAGCTGCCCCAATCTTGACAAAAAAAAATACTCCTAAAAAATCTTCTCCTGGTGTTCCTCTGTCTTTTAATGTCACTGTTATTCTTTCAGTAAACCAACCTATAAAATTTCAATTTATCTTCAATTCTTGTCTTCCCTTTTCTCTCCAGGTTTGGAGGCAACCTTGCGAGTTTCAGAAGATTGGACATCCTAGGTCCTTTTTGTTTAGAGCAGAGTGGAGGCGAAGGGGAATTTCTTCATCAGGGAAGCCAACCTTTGGCAGGAACAAGATTATGGGGAGTTTGGACAGCAGGTCCTGTTTATTTGGGGGTCCCACACATTGATTTAACTTCTAATGAGGTTTAAGTATAGCCTGCCAAGAGATTGTAATTGTACTTGTCCGATAAATTACCTCATCATCAATGCATGTGGTGATGCTTACTACCTGTGTGACCCCTGAGTCTTGGTTTTCCCAGCCACTGAATGAAGGTTCTTATCTTCATTGGCCTCTGAGGTCTCTTCCAGCTCTATATTTATGATCTTAACTATTTTAATTGAGTATTTTTGCTGTTTTAGCATTTCTTTTATGTGTAGGAAATAAAAATTTGTTTTTCAGTCATTTCCAATTCTTTGTAAACCCATTTGGGGTTTTCTTGGCAAAAATACTGGAGTGATTTGCTGTTTTCTTCTCAGCCCACTTTACAGACAAGGAAACTGAAGCAAAGAGGATGAAGAGACTTGCCCAGGGTCACACAGCTAGTAAATGTCTAGGGCCAGATTTGAACTCACAAAGATGAGTCTATCTTACTTCAAGTCCCACTCTCTGTCCATTGTGCCACCTAGCTGCCCTATTTGTCCCATACCTATTTCATATTGTACATTGAATTCTCTTCTACTCCCACCTTTAGGGAGACCAAAAGCCCAAATTTTGTCCCCAGGGCTCCAGGACTGGGGGAAAGGAGGGTTATTAATTAGCAAAAGAATGTGAAAAAGGGGAGTCTAATCCCTCTTACGAAAGATGAGGGTACTCAGGATTGAACCTAATATGAATTACACTCCTAGGACCAAAGCAAAAGCTCTGTTTGGACCCAGGTTCGGGTTCTTCAATGTTAGATTTGTATTCCCTGTAGAAACTATGCACGATTGGCATTTAATAAGTGTTTGTTGAATATAATTTAATTATCACAGGACCTGAGAGTCCAATTCATACCTGATCAAGAATAAACTCTATAACCTAATTTGCAAACCATTATCCAGGTCCTACTCAAGGACCCCCAGTGATGGTCACCTGCTACCTTCCAAGACAGCTCATTGTACTCTTGGATAATTCTAAATGTGGTAAGATTTTCCTTACCAAAATCTGCCTCTTTGCAACTTTCATACCTTCTTTGGTTCTATCTTCTAGGGTCAAGCAAGACAAATAAAATTCTTCCACCTATTGTTTACCACCCTCTAAAATCTCATCGTGTATTTATAAAGTTGACTTTTGGTACTGAAGTATAAAACTTTACATTTATCTATATTAAATTTTACCTTTCTAAATCCAATCCATCATTCTAGCCTGTAAAGATTTAGCCTATATTGAACATGTTAACTATCTCTCCAGTTTCACATTATTTGCATATAGGCATAGCATTCATGACTTCATCTGTATTACTGATAGATAAAAATGTTGAATATCACAGAGCTGAGGACAAATCCCAGAGGAATTCCACTAGAGATGTCCCTTCAAAATGACATCAGCCCTTCGAAAAAGATTGTATGCTTATCAAAGAATTCAACCAAAAAATACGGTGTAACTTTACCCTATAGCTGAAAGGAGCACACTGTAGAATGTATTTTTATGTACCAAAAAAGTGTTTTTAGTCACTTTTTCAGTATCACTAATACTATTAATAATAGCACAGGCTTACTGAATTCTACCACGGGCCCTAGCTAGTGAACTCAGAAAATAATTATTGAGAAAGTCAAGATATCACATCATTAAAAGGAGGGGAATTCCATTTAGGGAAAATAAATATGAGTAAGAATTGATGAAGAAATCTCAGTGATAGAAATCCCTTCTTCAAGGGCTGCTCCCTCAGAGATACTGCTTGACCTAACATAGTCTTGTTCTCCATGTGAAGCATAGAGAAGTCAGTGAAGAGTCTGATTTTTTGGCCAGTCTTGCAACATACGATAAGGCCTATGCTGTTGTGATCATGAAGCCAGGTCATTCTTTCCTTTCCTTTACGATAGGATATATCTCTTTCCTTTTTTCCTTTTTCAAACACAACTTTCTTGGGAAACAAAGAGGACATGAGCACCATAGTTCTGCTATCAGCCATTCCAAATGACATTAATAGTAATAAATCTCAAACAAATAACTTTTTCCCTAATCCGAGATAAGATGAAGCAAGGGATGAAAATCAAGGCTCTACCAAAATCTATCCCAATATGTAGTGTGGTGCCTTGTACATTATAAATAAATATTAAATAAATGAAATTGAATGCCCTAAGTAGTGTCTGATAAGGAACTTATTCCACTTCTAAGTTCCCATGATTTTCTCTCTTTAATTCCCCAGTTGATTGGCATTTCAATCAGCAGTTCACTTCAGCATAGATTGAAAATGCAGTTCAATGCTCTAGATTAAAGCTCAAAACTGGGTAGATCATGCAGTCATCTTGACCTTTACTTTGCCACTGGACTTGGATGACTGGCGGAGAGGAGGCTAATGACTTTTCTGCCTCACTTAAATGCAGTTCCATCTTGATGATGTCATTGATCATCTTTGAGAACAAAGGATAAACTTCACCTTGATAGGTGGTAGAAACTCTTATTTTTATAATATCATCCGCATCCTCAATGTCTTCAGCTTGGTTGTCTATCCTTGTGAACAGAGCACTCTGCCCAACTTGGAGTTTCGTGTGCTGACTCATAGAGCTATTGAGAAATGATCAAAGATCCTGGGGTGAGGGACTTCAGAGGCCAACGATTCCCATCCACCCCTCTCATTGTAGAGACGAGGGAAATAAGACTGAGGAAGACAAAGCAACACACAAGTGGTTTTTTTCTCCAGGCTTACGCCACCTTTGTGGTCAGTCCCAACCCCAGGAAATCTCTCTCTCTGTCTCTCTCTCTCTCTCTCTCTGTCTCTCTCTCTCTCTCTCTCTCTCCCCCTCCCCCTCTCCCTCTCTCTGGGTCCTTCCTTACCTAAGCACAGTAAAGCAAATAAAATAAAGACTGAAATTGGGCTTGTCCCCATCACTTGTCTTCGTCAATATCCTCTGCTTCATTTCCAAAGGAAGATTAATTAGAACTCCTAGGGAGACTTGCCCACAGCCCCCAGACCAGCACCATAGATTACACTAATTGGCACAGACCAGCATGAGAGAGCGCAGGCAACCTTCTGCAGGAACTCAGCCTGGCAGCCATAGCTACAGAGTCACCAAGCCTCCAGTAGAATGAGCAACACCCAGGCAGGGCTACCTTATTCTTATGGGCTGGGAGATCAAGGAGGTATAGAAGAGGCGACTCCCCTGCCCTGTGTGTTTGGAGCCTACTACAAAGTGTAGATGTTTTCTTCCTGTTCCTTTCTTGGGCTTCTCATTTGAAACAGTTCTTCTGCCCCTGTTGCTAGTGCTGAGGCTGCGCTGGTGAAAGTGCCATTTGTTTCCACGTTCCACCCCCATGCTTACACTGCCCCAATGCTGAATTATTCATTGGGTCTTTGTCACAAACAGCAGGGATGCTAAGAGCCGCAGAAATCGGTGAGCATGGCGTTCGTTCGTACAAGGGAATTGCCAAAAGGAAATGGAGACGGGAGGGAGAGGCGGGGGGAGAAGTGAGGAGGGAAAGTGTACATCAATACTGTACACACCAAGCCATCCATTAATTTGATTATGGCTTCCTCCACCCCACCCCTCACCATCCCCCTGTAGTCTAAGCTTCATCCTGAAGAAAAGAGGCGGCTGTCTCTTTTAAGGGAGAACAATTGCAACACTGCTCTTTGGAACATAATTGCTCAAAGACTTTGGCTGTTACCAACTAATTACCAAATCCCAGTTATGCCTTGAGAGGGATTAAACAAACAGGGATGCTAAAAATCCCCAATAGAAACAATACATTCCTCTCACCCCCCGCAGGAAACCTTAGAAATCTGACTGAAGTAATCTTATAATAATAGTCTACCAGCCTAAACACATACTGTTTATTTGCACTCCAGTGATCACAGACTTTCATCTGGTTAATAGACTTCGGAATGTCATAAAAATCTGAAACAATAGGGCCAGCTTTTTGATCCACATGCAACATCTCTGGCAGGTGGATGGTGGAAAAGAGGAGCACCGCTGTGCATTCTGTTAAGCTGAGATGCCAGGATAATACCAAGGCCAAGGTCGATAACTGACCAATTTAGCAGAAGATCGAATCACAGAGCCTAGAAGAAAGTTGGCATGGTTCCATGGACTCCACTGCAGTGTGGCTGATATTGACCATCTACCCTTGGGCAAGTTAATGGCTTCATCTGACCTCATACTCTCCATCTCGAAAATGGGGACAGACAAAGACAATTCAATTCATTTATTAGGTCTGTCACTTATAGCCCAAGGGGGCCCCATCTCACATGGAATTCTGGCGACTCACACCAACTAGGTTCAATCCTTGGTGACCCTGACCTCAAAGACAGGACATGTCTTTTTTGCATGCTCTCTGACTCATTAAGACCTCACCTGGAGTTCCAGGAAATATCTCTTAAATAAAGTTTATGTAAACTTTTACTTAAGGTCTCCTTTGGAAGGAATTAACAGGGGCCTTTGTAGAAAAGTTACCTACACAAAGTAGATGAGTGAATAGAATAGCTCTTTATTTCCTCTATCACAAAAGAAAGATTTTAAACAGAAAAGATTCATAAAGAATCACTGTTCAGCTGTTTCAGTCCAGTTGGCTCTACATTTGAGGTTTTCTTGGCAAAGATACTGAAGTGGTTTGCCACTTCCTCTCCAGCTCATTTTACAGAAGAGGAAACTGAGGCAAACAGGATGACTTGCCCAGGGTCACACAGCCAGGAAGTGAACTCAGGAAAAGGACTCTTTTTAACTCCAGGCATTGTACTCTATCCACTGTGCCACCTAGCAATCATTAGCAAATATTTAACACCATAAAATAATAACCCATCAAACCCATTACATTCTTCTAGGAGATAATGCTGAGTAGATATTCCATATTCACCTTGGATCTATACTGACTAAGCAACTCCCGAAGTCGAGATATTCTAACTATTCACATATGACTATTTAGTTCCTTCAAGTTTGGAATTATTCTTTTGATGGTCCAAGATAGTTCCAAGAAGCAATGTAGCTGTAAGAAACAACTCCTGGTGGGCAGCTGACACCAACTCCGGAAATCCCAACCCTTCATTTTCATAAAGTTTATTCTTAAATGTAACAATGAGAGTCCATAGGCTTTACATATAGTTCTATAGGGAAATATATGAATTCTTCCTGGAGCTGCTGGTGTATATATGGGAAAAGTCAATGTTTCGTTCAAATCTGAATGGGCCAGTACCTTCCTCCTTGTAAAAAAAATACAGATTGTTGTCTGTATGTTGTAACTGTTTCAGACTTCATTTAGCAGCTCATAGGGCAAAACTCATATCCCACCTCCCTGGAAATATTCTCAGGATTGTTATTTGATGACTTGGGCTCAAGGAAATAAACACAAAACAGAAGAAGCTACAAAAGTCTTGAGGTTCTATCTGGGGTTTACCTAGGCAAGTACATGTTCTTACTGCCATGGGCTTAAGTCGCAACCACCATTGATGCTGGGATGGAGGAGGAGGTCCAGGGAGAAGAAATTCCCTCTCTTTCCCTTGTTGGAAATCTAAGAGAGCTGGAGGGTTGAGATAGAGACAAGAGAAGGCAGACAAAAAGCAAGACTGGGGAGTTGAGATGGAGACTCTACTGTTTTGACAACCCACTGAGCAGGCAGCCCTTCCTGGTGCAGTTGCTAATTGTGTTGAACACAACTAAGTCATGGGGACTCATCAAGAGTTGCTGCATCATCTCATCAAAGTGAAGTATCTGTCACTCAGCAGAAGACCAAGTGCATGTCTCCATAGACTCATATTGCATAATCTAGAGAATCACTCACACCACAAGTCATTCAACTAACATTTAGTAAATCTCCAGGGGCAGATAGATGACATAGTGGATAGAGCACCAGTCCTGGAGTCAGGAAGACCTGAGTTCAAATCCAGACTTAGACATTTACTAACTGTGGGACCCTGAACAAGTCACTCAACCTCTGTCTGCCTCAGTTTCCTCATCTGTAAAATGAGGATGATAGTAACACCTACCTGCTAGGGTTGTGGTGAGCTGAGACCACTGTGAAGTTCTTAGCATGGTGCCTGGCACATAGTGCTGTACAAATGTTAGTTATGATATATCTATGTTTAATAAATGGAGGTGTTTTTAAAACACCTGCAGTCCTTCCCTTCATGGAGTCTACTGGAGGGATAAACACAAGGTATTCATTAACCATTGTTAAACATTTGTCTGAGATAGCAAAGGAAAGAGAAATTGGAAATGGAAGAACAAAGGGGAGGAGAGCAATGGACAAGAGAGAATAGGAAGAAAGAGAGAAGACCTCGAAGTCATGCTTGTTCTTTGTAATTTTGCAACATTCACTTTTAAATTTTAGTCATTGTTCTTTCCATTTACATTGTTGCAATCATTTTACATTTTGTTTTCTTGGCTCTACTTACCTCACTCTGCATCAGTTCATGTAGGTCTTTCTTTGGTTTGGTATTTAATCAGTTTTAATCAGCCAAGATCCTCCTAATCCCCTTCCACATCCTCCAATTAAGAACACAAGAAAAATGTAACTCATCACACATGTATCAATCAAAGAAAATTTACATATTTGCTTTATTTGTTTCATTCTGCATTCTGAGTCACTTACTTCTCTACCAGGAGGTAGGTAACATGTTTTATTATCAGTTCTTCAGGATCCTAGTTTGGGACAATAAGAATTCAGCACAATAGCATTCCATCAAATATATACCATAACTTTTTCAGGTATTCCTTAATTCATGGGCACCCCCTCAGATTCCCATCCCTTGCCACCTCAGAAAGAATTATAAGTATTTTTTACATATCCTTAAAAGTTGTTTTGCTTAGGACTCATCCCTCCCTTAATCTACCTTCTCCTTTCCCCTTCTCCCCTTTCCCTCCTATTTTCCTACTGAATGAAATGGATTTTTGTACCCACCTCTGTGTGTGTGTATGTTTTCTTCCTCCTTGTGTGTGTGTGTGTGTGTGTGTGTGTGTGTTTTCTTCCTCCTTTTGACCAGTTTAGATGAGAATAAGATTAAAGTGTCAACCATTTCCATCCCTTTCTTCCTTGTTTGTGTAGATACTTACAAGTGACCCTGATTATGAGATAATTTTCCCTAACTTTCTTTTCTCTTCCCCTCTAGTGCATCCCTTTTCTTTCCATTCTTTTCTTAAGATTGTCAAGACATAACAGAACCACTCCTATGAACCCCAATAGCTAAAGGGTATACAGAAGGGACACATATCAGTCCCCCAAATTCAAATGTAAGCAGTTTATACTTATTTAGTCCTTTATACATGTTCACCTTTTTCTGTTGCTCTTAACTCCAGTATTTGAATTTCAAAGTTATGTACAGATCCTCTTTCCACTAAGTCCTGGATCTTTAAGCAGAATCAGATACTAAGTGATAAAGTTGCCAGTTGGCTCTTGTCCCCACTGCAGTACCACAGTGTGAGTCTGGGACCTCCTTTTGTGCTGGTACACAGCTCCTCCCTGCGAACTGGATCGCTTGGCACTCTTCATGCTCCTGCCTCAACCCTGTCCCTGATGTTCTGCAGACCCCCCGTCAGCCTCCCTATGCCAATCTGGACTGAACAAAGGACTCACTGTGACTTTTCCTAAATTTTTTCCTCACAGTTCAGCCTGGTGCATTTTATAGGTCTCTTTGCAGGAGTTGTGGATGAGAACTCAGCTGCTTCCTTATGCTCTACACTCTATGTAGATTGTTTCATACTTCTCTCTATTCATCATATTTGTCAATTTGTACAATACAGTAATATTTCGTCATGTTCACATACCATAATTTGTTTAGTCATTTCCCAGCTGATAAGCATCTACTTAGTTTCCAGTTCTTTGCTTTTACAAAAAGGGCTACTATAAATATTTTGAAAATAATTAGATTTTAGTAAGGGAGAAAAGTGTCCTTTCATATCTCTATTCTCTTCAAAGATCACAAATATTTTTAAAAAGACAAACCTATGAGCCCAGATTTTGACGGGGTGGGGAAGGGAATTCACTAGGGAAGAAAAAAGAATAACGTAGAGAAACAACTATTTCTATAAATCTCATTCTAAATCAGACAAAAGAAGGCTGAAAGAAATACATTAAAGTCAACAGGGAAACAAATAGGGACAGAAAGAGGGAATAGTGAGATTAAAGAAAGAAGATGAAGTCAGGGAAGTAACAGTAACAAGCAAAACAAACTTCAGTTTCAGAAAGTGGGTCAGAAAGGAGGGATTAAAAGGAAAGAAAGTGTAAGAACCCGTAATGAGAGGTGGGGAAGAGGAGCACAAACAGATCACTAAAATTACAGATTAAGAGTGTTAATCACATTCCTTCCCTTTTACCAGCTCCTTCCTTGTAAAGGGAGTGGAGGTTAAAGAGAGCAAGAGTAAAAGAGGATACAAGCATACCTTGTGTATATTGCAGGTTCAGTTCCAGAGCACCACAATAAAGCAAATATCACAATAAAGTCAGTAACATGAATTTTTTTGTTTCCTAACATATAAAAATTATGTTTATTCTATACTGTAATCTATTAAATATATGTACTTTAAATTAAAATTCTTTATTACTAAAAAAGAATTGCTAACCATCCTATGAGCCTTCAGTGACTTGTAATTTTTTTTGCTGGTAGAGGGCCTTGCCTTGATGTTGACAGACACTGATTAATCAGAATAGTGACTGCTAAAGGTTGGGGAAGTTGTGACAATTTATTATAATAAGACAGCAATGAAGTTTGTCACATGGCTTGACTTTTCCTTTCACTTGAACACTTAGAGGCCACTGTAGGGTTATTAATTGTCTTAATTTCAATATCTTTATGCCTCAGGGAATAGGAAGACCCAAAGAGAGAGACAGAGACAAAGACAGAGAGAGAGAGAGAGAGAGAGAGATGGGGGAGCAGTTGGTCAGCAAAGAAGTCAGAACAAATACAACCAACATAGATTAAATTCACTGTCTTCTATGGGTAGAGTTCATGGCTATCCAAAACAAATATAATAGTAATATTGAAGATCACTGATCACAGATCATCATAACAAATATAATAATAATACAAAGTTTGAAATACTGGAGAATTATCAAAACATGACACAGAGACATAATGTTAGTACATGCTGTTGGAAAAATGGCAGCAACAGTCTTGTTCAATGTAGGGTTGTCATAAACCTTCCATTTGTTAAAATATGAAATGTCAGCCAAGTTCAATAAAGCACAATAAAATGAGGTATGCCTGTATTATGGGAGGAATTACACAATTAACAATAATAAATGTGAAAATTAATGGGATAAATTCACCCATAATATGTAGGACAGTAGCAGACTGGATTAAAAAAGTAGAATCCAACAATATGCTTAAGAGAAACAAATTTGAAACATAAAGATTCACAGAGAGTTACCATGAGGGGCTGGAGTATGATTTATTGTTCCTCAGATGGACTAAAATAAAACGGAAATAGCAATCATGATCTCAGAAAAGGCAAACGCAAAAACTGACAAGGTTAAAGGCGATAAGCAAGTAAACCATATTACGCTTAAAAGTACCCTTTACAATGAGAGGATGGTGTGTACGTTGAGAGTGAGGGAAGGTGGAGTTGTTTATTCAATGGGATAGCATCTAAATACTTAAAGAAATTAAACTGGAGGAAGAAACAGAGTAAAATTGTTGAGGACCTCAACAATATCCCCTTTCAAACACAGACAAATCTCTTTAATAGACAAACAAAAAAGTAATTAATCAAATCAAATTTCAGAAAAGTTAAATAGGTTAGACCTCCAGTGATTAATGAACGAGAATGACAAGGATTACACATATTTCTCGGCTATGGATGATACCTTTACAAAAATTGGCCATGTGTCAGGTCAGAAAAATATACTTTAAAAATGCAGAAAAATAAGAATATTAAACACATCCTTTACTGAACACAATTTAATAAAATTTGTCACCAAAAAAGGAAGGAAAGAGTTAAACTTAAATAGAGACTAAAAATGCTAAAGAATTTGTGAGTAAAAGGACAAATACTAAAATCAACATTAGTACCAAAGAAAATAATGACAATGAGACAACATACTAAATCTTTTGGAATGTGGCCAAGGTTTAAGGCTTAAGGAAAATTCTGTATCTCTAATCATTTTCATGATTAGAGAAGAAAAAAAAAAATCAATGACAGAAAAGAGAAAAAACTGATCAATGAATTGTCAGTGCAACTAAAATAAAACAGAAAAGCAAAAATAAAAATTCTGAAAATCAAAAGATAGCTAAATAAATTTGAAAAAGAAAAAAGTGAGCTGAATATTAAACACAGAAACTTTTAAAAGTGTTTGCTAATTTGATTATTAAAAAGAAGAAAACAAAATTCCCAAAATCAAAAATGAAAAAAGAATTTACCATAAAGAAAAAAAAAGAAAGGAAATTATTAGAAAGTAATTTACCTAATTATATGCCCCAAACTTGTAACATAAATGATACAGATGAATGATTACAAAAATATAAAATACTGAAGTTAACAGAAAACTGAGGATAAATACAATGTTTTTTGGGGGGAAACCAATTGGATTAGCCATAAAGGAATTCCTCCAGGGGGAAAAACTCAAGGCCTCATGGAGGTACAAGTGAATTCTATCAAATATTTAAGGAACAATTAATTATAATATTATATAAATTGCTTGCAAAAATGGGAAAAGAAGGAGTCTTATCCAGCTTTTTTTGAGGCAGATATGGTCCTGATATCTAATCCCAGGAGAAATAAAGCAAAGAAAAAATACAAAACAGAATCTCCAATGAGCATCGATGCAAAATAGTGAATAAAACAAAGAATATAGAACAGCATATTTTAAAAATTGTTTACCAATACTAGGTAGGACATATATGGAATGTAGGGTTGGTTCAGTATTAAAAAACTGTGAACATAATTTACCATATTAATAACAAAAATTATTTTAAAAATCAAACGACAGCATCAATAGATTCAGAGTTTTTGACAATATACCATAGAAAGTTATTGTTTTTATTTAAAGCATAAAATAAAAGGTTTTTTCTTTAATACAGTCAAGAGTATTTCTCTAAAATCAACAACTATCATTTCTTGTAATAAAAAAATAAAAGCTCTTTTCTATGACCTATTCATTATTTAGAATTTAATTGATAATTCTCCATTTAGGTCTTTGACTTTTGTTTGTGCTTCCTGAACTGCTTACTAATTTTATTGTGCTATGGTCTATAAAGGATGTATTTATTATATCTGATGTTTTACATTTATTTGCAAAATTTTTCTGCCCTAATACCTAGTCAAATTTTGTAAAAGTTACATGTGATGCTGAAAATATGCATATTCTTTGGTTGGCCCATTTAAAAGATGCCATAAATCTAGATCTGGTTTCTCTGACAATTTATTCAATTCTGTATTTTCCTTTCATTTATCTTTCTGTTAGATATGTCCAAAACTAAGAAGGGTCATTAAAATCTCTGTCTTCTTATAATGAGTTAATTTTTCATCATGAATTTAGATGCTAAGGTATTTAGAGAATGTATTTAATATTTGACTTGTCTGATTCCTCCAGAGGCATTGTCACAAAGGTTAGGAGTGGAGCAAGGACATCTATTACCACTATTAATAGCTAGTAGCTAGCATTTACATGATTTTTAAGGTTTGCAAAATGCTTTCCATATGTCTTTTTATTTGATTATAAAAACTCTATGAGTTTGGTGCTACTTTTGTCTCCATTTTACAGATAAGGAAAATGGGTCTGTGAGAGGTTAAGTGATCTGTCCAAATCACATAGCTAGTTAATATTCAAGGAGTCAAACTCATGTCATTTTTGCTCCATGTCCAGCACTCCTTCTACTACACCATCTAGTTGCACTTTTTTTTCAAATACAGTACTAGAACCCTACATATAGCAATTAAAAAAGAAAAAGAAATTAAGGGAATAGGTATAAACAAAGAGGAAACAAAATTATTGTTTTTAGAAAATAATATGATGGTCTACTTAGAATGCCATAAATATTCAACTAAAAAAGTTCTTTGAAACAATGGCTCCAGTAAAGTAGTAGCATACAAAATGAATCCATAAAAAAAAATCAATATTTCCAACAATATCCAGCAGGAACTTCCACTCTTAATATCTACATGTTTAAAATGTCAAAAAGTCTACCTGCTAAGACACAAGCAAGAATTATATGAATATAACTATAACACACTCCTTCCAGAAATGAAGACAAATAATTGGAGAGCTATCAGTTGCTGCTAACTGGATTATGCCAATATAATAAAATGATAGTTACCTAAATAAATGTACATGTTCAGTTCAATTCCAATCAAATCACCAATGGTTCTGTACAGAGCTAGAAAAAATAATAAGAAAAGTCATCTGATGAAACAAAAGGTCAAGAAATGGAGGTAAAATAATGGGAGAAAAAAAGAAGTGGGAAAGATACGTGCCTAGCAATACCAGATCTCAAACTACTACAAAGAAGCAAACATTGAAATTATTTGGTACTGGGTTTAAAAAAATAGAATGGTTAATCCGTGGAAAAGATTAGGCAAACAGCAAACATATACAATAATAGCACGGTGCTTGATAAACTCAAAGACACTAACTACTGGGGTCAACAGTCATGATTCTGCAAAAACTGCAGGGAAAGCTGGAAGAAATTAGATTTAGACCAACATCTCTCACCATATGCCACAATAAACTCCATGAATCCCCATAAGTCTTATCTATAACGGTGATATAGGAAGGAAATCTAAACCTCCACACTTCCTTGGGGATGAATCCAACCTCAGTAGTTCCGCTGAGAAAAGTAAAATGAATTACAGATGACTGGTCCCTTTTTATTCATCTACACAGTGAGTAACCTTTGGGAATTTCAATGTTATGTTCTATTTTTTTTTCTATTGCTTGAAGTTAAAGTACCTCAACTATATGATGAATGGGTTTTTGTTTTGAGTCATATGAAATTAACATGAGGATGAGAATCTCAGTGGGAAAATGAGAAATAAATTATATCCTTATTTAAATTTAAACAAGGGAATATCCCTGTTTAAATTCAGGGTGGGTGTGAAGTATGAGTTGAATAGGAGATGGATTTGTGAAATAAAGATTTAGCAATTGGAGTGGTAGAGGGTGCATATGCTTAGTAGGAGAACTAGCTGCTCCCTATTGGCCAATCCTCAGTTACAATTCTATCAGGCAGAATTTCTCATAGTCCCTACCCGTGGCTTCACCTTGGGGACCAGGGGGATTCATTAAGCCTTCTGAGCAAAGAAAAAGGAACAAAGGCCCAACTCTCTCTTTCCAGATAAGGGCTGTTTTGGGCTCATGAGATGCCTAGATTTATTGGTCAAAATTCACATGTTCTATTCCTGCTTTAAAAGGGAGTTATAAAATATGGATCAATAATATTTCCTTCAGTTTAGTTATAAATTCCCTTATTTTTTCCAGGGAATACCTCCCAACTTTAATCATATATACCAATCTCTCTCTCCTAGGCTCCCAGTAGCATTTAACCCCAAAGGGTCCACAAATAATAAGCAGACCCATTAATTTGAAGAACCAGTTTCTTTAAAAGCCAATGGCAAAAACCCCCAAAGCTCCCAAACAAACAGACTCTTAAAGAACATGGGTGTGAAAATGGTTTATCTCTCTTGAGAGAATGAGAAGGTAGGGGAGGCAGTAGAGGACAAAGTCATTCCATCTCTGTATTGGTTTCACAGCATCATCTTCTCTTTACTTCCATTGTTGATGCCTCCATCATAACATGACACTTCCACTTGGGTATGGACACTTAGCTGGGATAGTGGGAGATGGGGGGAGGGGAAAGACCTCTCCTCAGCCACATTCTCAGGGATTCCAGGTTATCCCCAATGCCTCTGCTACATATGAAAATAAGTCTTTTACATTTTAAAACCCTAGACCAGGGGTTCTTTATCTTTTGGTAATGGCGGTGAAACCTATGACTCTCTTCTCAGAATAATGTTGTTAAATGAATAAAAATAAAATATATAAGATTACAAGGGAAATTTAGGTATCAAAACATTTGTAAAACAAGTTCATGGCCCCCAAGTTAAGATCTCTGCTCTAAACTGAGCCTTAGGGAAACCTAAGCCAAGATAAAGGGAAACAGACCCTCCTCACTTCTCACCTGGACTATTCCTACCATTCTCCCTGACTGATGTCTGCTCACTCCAATCTATCCTCCACTCAGGTGTCAAGGTTATTTTTCTAAAGTGTGAGTCTAACTCTATCATCACCTCCTCTTACCCCTCCCTCTCACTGATGAGTTACTGTGGCTCCCTATTACCTCCAGGATCAAAAACTTGTCCGTTTGGCATTTTAAATTCTTCATAACCTGGCCCCTTCCCACCTTTCCAGTTTTCTTACGCTATACCCGCCCCTCCAGCCCATTTCCAGATGACTGCCCTTTATTATCTCTGAAAGAAGAAAGCGAATCCCAACAAGGTATCATTGCAAACAGATTTTACATGGTCTGCAGCACAAACCAGGTGCTCTGTGGACTTATGTAAAAGTTTGGGGATATAAGTACAAGTGTCACTCAGGCTGTGGTTTCACTATTAGCCCTACATGTGGTTCCATTTTCAAACCTCAATCATTTTAAAGGAAGCTTTGGTAAGGGAACAGCAGTTTGGGGGCAGGGAAAAGCTTTATTGCCAGGAAAACGGTTGCACAAGATTCAAAACCTGTTGAGATTAGGCAGCCAAATCTGCATTTAACTTTATAGTAACAACAATTCAAATTGATAGAATATTTTGCAGTTTTCTAAGTACTTTATATAGGTTTGATTCTAAAACAAATGTTTAACACATAATTGCATAACAAATACTATTTTTTCCATTCAATCAAACTACTCAGTGAAGAAAATGGCGCAAATGTCATTAATCCTATTTTACAGGTGAAGAAACTAAGACTCAGAGGTAGAAGTGACTTGCTCCCAAGTTCACACAAGTGAAAACCAATATCAAAATTTAGGTATTCTTAAATCCACTGCCCTTACCACTAACCCTTGTAAAATAAAGCTCACAAAAGGAAGATTTGGTCTTCATACCTGTTAGGGATACAATTATTTCCATTATACAGACAAAGAAACTGTTATTCAGAACCTTAAGTGACTCGTCCTGGATCATATCGCAAGTTAGTGAAAGGGAATTTAAAAAGCAGATCTTCAGATCCTAAGTTCACACTTTCCACCATACTATATCTCTTAAACCTGATTGTTATCCATTTCTAAGGATTTAGCTTCAAAGTTAAAAATACTTGGCTTCCTGTCCTGCCTCTGACACCTACTTGCTGTGTGACCCAGGATAAGTCATGGAAATCCTCAGGGCTCTAGGCTGCTCTCTAAGATGCTTAAGTTGCAAAGAAGGGACCAGTCTGCACTGGCAGAGGGAGGTTCCCCCATCTGGGAATTCACTACACTTTTGTTTTGCTGTCCAGTTGGCCCAACACTTCATTACCCCATTTTGGGGTTTATCTTAGCAAAGATACTGACATAGCTTGCTATTTCCTTCTCTGGACCATTTTACAGAGGAGAAAACTGGGGCAAACAGGGTTAAGTGACTTGCTCAAGGTCACACACTTAGTAAGTATCTGAGGCCGAATTTGAACTTAGATCTTCCTGACTCCAAGCACCGCATCCTATCCACTGTGCCACCTAGCTGCCCTCATAATTGTAGTTATAAAATAAGTAGATGCATCTAGTGAATCCTGCTCATTCAGTTAATGACCATTGTGATTCTTTCATATTTAGCATTTCTTTGTGTGTAGGAACAAACTACCTGTCCCACATCATGTACACTGAGTACCCTTTGTTATTCTTCTCTTTGGGGCAACCCCTTAGATTTAATAACCACAACTTTGACCACAATTAGCATTGTCCTCTGGTCACTGGGGTGTTTGGTAACAAGACAATGAATATGAAAAAGGAAGATTTGCTTCTCAATTCTTCCTAGGTTACACCATATGTCTAGGAGTGGCACTTCAGCTTCAGAGTGAACTGGGTTTAAGGTTTTGAGAAAGAAAGAAAGAAAGAAAGAAAGAAAGAAAGAAAGAAAGAAAGAAAGAAAGAAAGAAAGAAAGATAAAGAAAGAAAAAAGATAACTAGCTAGTAAACCCCAAGTTAACTGGGCCAGTTCTGGCCATCAAAATTTCCTCCCTTTGAAGAGGAGAAGGAAAGGGAGAGGGAGAGGACAAGCTGAGTTACCCAACTAGCTGGGTCCCCATTCAGGCAGCTCAGCCAACTCACAGGGTTGTGTTTGTCCTTCGTTCTTGAAGAGGACCACGACATCAAGATAATGACATGACTTGAGTTGAGTTTGATTTGAATGAGGGAGGGTTGTGCAAGGTCACCAACCTCACTTTCTCCTCCAGAGCCATCTGGGTCCAGTGACCAGATATTCATCAGGATGACTGGAGATGGCCCAGGATGCAACGGGAGACTGTGACCTTTTAGGTTAAGGCCTTTTTCAGTACTCATTGAAGCTCATAGATTGAACCACAATAGGTCCCTGCCCAAACTCCTCTGTATTTTAGACCCTCCTGGCTTAGAGTGAATGTCAGTGGTAGTTATTTCTCTTTGGAACAATAATCCTGAGGGTCTTCCCCTCCAAGTTCGACTTTTTTTTTTCTAATTATTGGGACCATCTCTTGACTCATTTCTTAAAGAGGCCTATTCACTGAGTGGGCATTACCTCACTTTAAGTGAGTACTGGAAAAGGCCTTAGCCTAAAAGGGCCAGGTTCTCCCATTGCATCCTGGGCCATCTCCAGTCATCTTGATGAATATCTGGTCACTGGACCCATGGCTCTGGAGGAGAAAGGTGAAGCTGGTGACCTTGTACAGCCCTCCCTTCCTCAAATCAAAGTCAACTACAAGTCATGTCATCATCTCCCTGATGTCATGATCCTCTTTGAGAACTAATAGTGGTGCTATACTCCAGCCCATGTGGACCCAACTATTGTTGTTTCAATGCTAGAATATATAGTTTGGGTGAACAAAATGAACTGGAGATCTTAATTCAGAGAGATGACTTTGACCTTGTAAATATCACTAAAACTGTACAGTGTGATACAACTGGAATGTGGCTAGGCGAGAGCCTGAAAGTATATGTTATTTCAATTATTTCAGTCATGTCTGACTCTTTGTGACCCCGTTTGGGGTTTTCTTAGCATAGATACTGCAGTGGTTCGCCATTTCCTTCTCCAGCTCATTTTACAGAAGAAAACACTGAGGCAAATATGGTCAAGTGACTTGCCCAAGTCACACAGCTAGTAAGTACCTTCGACTGGATTTGAACTCAGGAAGATGAGTCTTCCTGACTCCTGCCCCTGCACTCTATCCACTGTGCCACCTACCTGCCCCTGAAAAAATACATTTAATCTGAAAGGAACAAATTAAATAAAAGGAGCAAAGGTTAAAATGCATATATGAATTTTAAAAGTAGCCTTACGTGAGAAAATCTATGAGCCATAGAAGCAAAGAATCATAGAGAGGATATGAATAAGGATAAATGGAAGGGGAGAAAGAAGTGGTATTATTGATGGACATGGCCAGAAAACGGATGATGAATTTGGGAGACAGACGCAGACAGAGGACTTCAGCTCTCCAGTCAGGTGCTGAAAGTGTCTCTGTGAAAAGCACAAGAGCTGATACATTCTCGACTTGATTTAATGATGAGTTTTGTTTTGTTTTGTTTTGTTTCAAGGAGGAAGCAGTGATGAGGGAAAGTGTTGCTATGGCCCTGATCCTAATCCGCAAAGTTGAACTGGTTAGTGAATTATAAATGGAGAGTCTCTCTTAGAGTTTCTGCTAGATAGGAAGAAGAGACCTTGGCACAGGGTACATGAACCTTCCATTTTGGTAAAATAAATTTCAAAAATGTTAGGTGAAGGATGGAAAGAACCTCACAGCCTAAAATTCTAATGCATAAATTGACTCAAGAGGACCATAAGGCCTTCAGTGAAGGAATTACCAAGTTAAGACACAAAAACAAACCATTCTTATGAGAAAGGAAAGTAGGAGCTACCTAAAAATAAAGTAACTTGCTAACCAACTTATATTTTTAAAAGGTACAGAGACAATTAAAGCAATGGTAGCTAAATGAGGAGGAATCCCTCCCAAAAGGCAAGGTCTGGTCCTGTAAGAATCATATGAGAAGTACTAACTCTCAGAATATGCAATTGGTAATTAATTGGTCATTAATACTAAGAAAGACAAAGGGGTTGTTTGGCTGTATAAGGAGCAAAAGTAAGATGAAATGATGGCTAGGAGCCAATTGGGCAGGGCAATGGGTAGAGTGCTGAACTCAGGCTCAAGGAAACCTGAGTTCAAACCAATCTCAGACACTTATTAGCTGAGTGATCCTGGGCAAGTCACTTAACCACTGTCTGCCTCAATTTCCTCATCTGTAAAACGGAGTAATAATAGCAGCTACCTCCTAGGGTTGCTATGAGTATTGGATAATATTTGTAAGGAGTTTGCTATGTAAATACTAGCTATTATTAAAATCGCTGTCCTTGGTGAGAAGATAAATGATGATAGATGAAAAGAATGGAGAAATGCTTAACTGATTTTACTTATCTTTTCTCTTCCAAAGTAAATGATCTTTGGACTCGGGGTAGAATAAAAATAGTTAATAGATAATTTGAGGTTATAACCAAAATGATAGTAAGAGAGAATGCAGTTGCCTTTGATGAGTTCAAGGCACCAGACCTGGAAAAATTACATCCAATAGGACTGAAAGAAATGGTAGATATGATTGATAAGCTGTTGTGTATTATATCTCAAGCATCGATAATGGGAGAATTCTAACAGGAGAAGAAATGTATAAATGATGTCCATGTCTTCAAAAAAAAGGAAAGGGATATGGGTCTGAAATCTATATAAGTGTTAACTTGATTTCAGTTCTTGGCAATACTCTAGAATGTGCTGTTAAAGAGATAATTTATAGATATTTGTTATTTATTTCGGGGGGCTGGGCAATTAGGGTTAAGTGAGTTGCCCGGGATAACACAGGTAGTAAACATTGAGTTTGAAGTTAGATTTGAACTCAGGTCCTCCTGTCTCTGAGGCCAGTACCTTATCCACTGCACCACCTAGCTACCCAATTTATAGACACTTAGAAAGAGAATCAATAATTTCTGATAGTTCATTAACTTCATAAAGAAGTTGGTGCCAGTTTGACTTTATTTCCTTTGTTCATAGGGTGACATCAGGGTGATTGCCAAAAATATAACTTGCCTGGATTTCAGTAAGGCATTTGACAGTGACTTTCATGCCATCTCTACAGTTAATATGTAGAGATATAGACCAGATGATAGAGCGTACCCATGGTAGATTTATAACATTATAACCAGTTATAATGACTAAAATAATAGTCATTAATGAATTAATGCCATCAGTGAGAGTCTTTGGTGGAGTGCTCTAGTATTTAGCCTTGGTTCTATACTGTCAATATTTCCGCAACTATGTAGATGAAGATATAAATGTAGGCTTGTTCTGGAGGGAACAGACAAAACATTAGATGGCCCAATCAGGGTCCCAAAACATCTCAACAGATTCGAACAATGGACTATTCTAATAAGATTAAACTTAATGAGGATGACTGCAAATTTCTACAATCACATTTAAAAAATCAAAAGCATAAATATGCAGAAGATTTAGGAGGAGAGGTACCACTAGACAACAAGATGTATATCAAAAGGTTTGAGGTTTTAGTGAACTATAAGTTCAATTCAAATCTGTGGCATGTTGTGGCAGTAAGGAAAATTAATGTGAATTCAGGATGCATTGTCGTTGTCATTTCAGTCATGTCTGACTTTTCATGACCCCGCTTGGGGTTTTCTTGCTAAAGATGCTGGATTAGTTTGTCATTCTTTTCTCCAGGCTGCATTACATATAGGTCAGTATTAAGAAGGTGAGAATCCTAATGTATTCCACCCTGATTAGACCATAACTGGTTTGCTGTATTCAGTTCTGGATGTCATATTTTAGGAAGGATAAAGACATGCTAGAACACATCTACAAAAGACTGACAAATATGATGGGAATCTGGCCCACACACCAAGCTCCCAGCAAGGCTTCTCTCTAAGTAGAGAGATTAGGGAGCTTGCTTCTGAAAGATGGTGATGTGTAAGGGAGGAACCTTGGAGAGACTATGAAGTATGTTCCATAGCTGGTTCCAGTAGCTTAGTCATAGGGTGAAGGGAAGCCCTCTCTAACTAGGAAGGCAAAAAGACTGGAAATCACTTCAAATGAAGCATGATTGGAAGAATTGGGGATATTTGGTATAATCAACAAAAAAAAGATTTATGAGGGCCATGAATGACACCTTCACGTATCTGAGGAAATAGAGCCATTGATTTAGCCCCAGAGGATAGAAATATGTGAAAGTCACAGAGCAGAGGTTTTTACTCAATGTAAGGAAAAAAATTCCTAAGCAGTAGAAGATGGAATGGATTTCTTCAAGAAGTAAGTTTCACCCTTATTGAAGGTCTTCAAGTGAAGAATGGGAAACAGGTTGTTGGATTTGCTCTAAAGGGGACTGCTTGTCAAATACATGATAGGTTTGATAGTCTCTGAGGTCTCTTCCAAATCTGAGATTCTGTAAAGATAAAAAAAATTCTCATGAGATGTGAATCTACATGACCTAAAATCAAAACAAAACTCTTGTGTGGTAATCTGAAGCCATTGGAGGCTTCCTGAGGTGAGGTCCAGGAGGTCTCTGAGCATCAGGCTGTGTTAGAAGAGCCTCTGCTGCCCCCTGCTGAGGACCCATGTACCCCCACCAAGGACTCCTGTTGTGCAGTAACCATAATAAAAGTCCTAGCTCATGTTTATTTGTCACTTTGCTGTTTACAAAAGCATATTCTGAACAGCAAGCCTATGGTGACTTTGTAATCATAGAAGCCAGTATGTCACACGATGGCGGACTTTAAAGTCCCTAAGTCAGAATCAGAACCAGCACCAATGTGAATAGACAAAATTTCCCTCTACCTGTTGTGTACTCTCTGTATCTGGCTTCCTTTTCAGAAGAGAATGAGGGGATTCATCATCTGAAGGGATTTTCCTTGATACACTGGCTAGTTTTGCTGAATTGCTTCATCCCCTTCCTCTCTCTTTTGAAAGAATGAAAAAAATTATTAAACACCTACTATATCCAAAACACTGTTCTAAGCATGGGGAAAGAAACAGAAGCAAGACAGAGCTGTCCTTGAAGGAACTTAAAACTTCTAATAGAGGTAGACAATCCATGGTGTGAAGTGGTAACAAAGGAGCAGTCTGGAAAAGAGTGATTGGAGTGGTTGACAACCGATTGATACAGGAAGTGTAGTGTAGACTTGATTAATGTTGTCAAAGTTATAGTTAAAAGATGACCAGGAGAGGAAGAATGGATATATTCAGAAATTAAAATGCTATAAAGATAAACACATCAGTAAAAAAAAGTTGCAGAACTGTAGAATACGACGTTTCTTGTCCCTGTTTCTTCCCGTCAGTAAGATGTCATCATTTCTGCACTGGGCAGCTAACATGGTGTAGTCAGGTAAGTTAGAGTGATGGGGTGCCCTAATATCAAGAATCTCTCTGAAAGGGAATGTCTTCTATTTTTCTCATTCTCCCTGAAATACACGTTAGCTGCCATTCATTGACGAGTGAATTCTATGGTTCTAGTGAAGACTTTCTTGTGCAAAGTTCAAACAGAAGAGAGATTCCCTCTCCTATTTAAGGGATGGAGAGGGTTTTGAGGCACTCCTGTTGGCAGATGATATTGGACTGATTGTGTCAGGGTCTAGAAAATTGTAAGGTTTCTTCAACGAGATCTGTAGTTACTCAGAAGAGACCAGTCTAGTAAGACATACAGGAAAAACCAAGCAGATGAAAAATGCTGATGCAGCAGATAGAGTGTTAGACCTGGAGTTAGGAAGACCTGAGTTCAGATCCAGTCTCAGATGTTCTACTACCTCTGTGACCTTGGACAAGTCACTTGACCTATTTGCCTCAGTTTCCTCAATTGTAAGATGGGGATAATAGTAGTACTTATTTCCCAAAGTTGTTGTGACAACAATGTGAGATAACATTTATAAAGTGTTTAGCACAGTACCTGGCCCTTAGTAAATAGCTATATAAATGCATATCACCCAGATTATGACATACAGTTGGTTTTACAGTCCACTGAATTAGTGCAACAGTACATAAATGTTGAGGAGATGCTCCAGACATACAGAGAATGGGGCCCAGAGTTTTACAGAAGATGGAGAACAAGTTGAATTACATTAGAATATAAACTCTTTTTTAGTAGAGATTTGTTCATCCTTTGTATGGATATCCCCAGAGACTAAGACAATGTCTGTCACGTTAAGTAAGCATTTAATAAATACCTGTTGATTGAGAAACTGCATGGCACTTTTTTTCAGTTGGAAGAATGCATCTTTTTATTTTTAATTTTATTTTAGTAAGTTTTTATTGATGTTTTCTGTTTCTTACATCTCCTCTTCCACCTTCCAAGGAAACCATCCCATAAGACAAGCAGTATTTTTAGAGAGGAAAAAAATCACTATGAGTAATTGATATAATAAAAAAAAAAAGTCTAAAAGCATGACCAAGGTGTAACACCTGTGGACCTCTCACCTCCATGAAAGGATGGATTGAGGCTGTTTTCATTCAAGTACCAGTCTAGAATTTTCAATGATGCAAATCTGCTCATTGACACAAAAATCCATCTTTTTAACATAGCGTTCTCCTGATGATGTTATATGACTCCAAATCATGGAACACAATCCCAAACAGATCAAAATTATAAGTGGCTCAATCACTATTATGACTAATAATAGCTAACATTTATATGGTGTGCTAAGCAAAAAAGATACCCTAGCTCCTAATAATCCTTAGTGGCCAACATGACTAGTTCCATTAACAATATACATTTGCTGAGCACCCACTATATGCCCTGAAGCAAAGGGAATAGTATCTTTAAATTCTAAACACTAGGCAATTTTAAAGTTATGAAAATATAAATTATCATTATGGTATAGGGTTAAAACAATAAGGTCAGAATGGTAGGAATGCAAGGCAAAAGTCACCATCTCTATCCAAATCCTCTAATATTGTGAAATAAAGCTTCAGAGCAATCTGTATAGCCTACAATTTTTCAAGGTTATTAGGAAACAAAGAAATTTATTCATCCCAAGGAAAATATAAAGTAGATCTAGAGGAGTTCCTCAAGCAGAAAAAGCAGAGTAATTGAAAAGACAGACTTGATCTTAGGGTTCTTGCTATGCTGGCTAGATGCAACTGTAGATATGACTCACAAAGGAACTAAAAAAGCTCTGAGACTCTGAGCTGGATCTTCCCTTGTGGGGAAGAAGTCACCTAGCATACACAATTCAGTAGAGAAGCAGCAGATGGTAGTGGTAGCTCAGCAAAGAAGCAGCCTATTAGAAGCTAGCAGAAGCACTGTGAGAAAGCTGCAAATGGTGGTTTCAGTGTTAGAAAGTTGTTAATAGCTAGAAAGAAATCCTAGGACAGTAGAGTGTCTGAGCCATGACTGTTCCTTTTTTCAACAATAAGAGAGCATGTAAATAGGGGAAGGAATTTTTTTCTGGTTATTTCTATTCAGTTTTATCAATCAATTAATCAACAATCATTTACTAAGCACTTATTGTATACCAGATACTATGCAGGATACTGGGGATCCAAAGACAAAAAAATTAAATGCTCTCAAGGAGCTTACATTAAAGGAGAAAAAAATACACACACACACACACACACATACACATATATGAAAACAGAGAATAAAAATGTACAAAGTAAATGCAATGTAGTTTGTGACCTTTTACTAATGATTTTTTGTTGTCATTCAGTTATGTCTTACTCTGTGACCCCATTTGGGGTTTTCTTGGCAAAGATACTTGAATGGTTTGCCATTTCCTTCTCCAGCTCATTTTACAGATGAAGAAACTGAAGCAAACAAGGTTAAATGACTTGCCCAGGCTCATACAGCTAGGAAGTATCTGAGGCAAGATTTGAACTCAGGAAGAAGAAGTCTATCTGACCCTAGGCCAGGTACTCTATGAATTGTACCACCTAGTCACTCTTTACTAATGATATCATATATTAAATTTGGTTTGGTCTGTGAAAGAATTTTATGAGATCTCAAAATGGAAGTTTCGATAGATGCTGATCCAAAGAGTAGTTTGAACCTGTGTACGATCTGATGACAACAGAGGCCATGATGAGGGATATCTGGATTATGGTAGAATATGACCCTTTGAGAGAGAGAAATGATAGAGACAGACAGACAGACAGGTTGGTAAGTAGGTAGGTAGATAAGGTACATAGGCAGATAGCTGAATAGATGGATGGATGGATAGATAGATAGAGACAGAGAGAGAGATGTTAGCTAGATAGGTAGATAGATCAAGCTGTGATAGAATTTACTAATGGAGAAGAGGTTCATTAAGATCATTTGAATTTTCATTGTGACATCTTTCAATCTGGGAACAAGATCTCTGACAAGTGGGGCGGAGCCAAGATGGCAGAGTAGAAAGACACACATTTGCTAGCTCCGAATCCACAGCCCATAGATTTCCTGTAAAAAGAACTCCTGACAAATTCTGGAACAGTGGAAGCCACACAGCAACACAGTGAAGGAGATTTCTGCTG
>CM053772.1:111851637-112004125 GCA_028658325.1 Potorous gilbertii | reverse complement strand
ATAGGAAACTATATGTCGAACCTATACAGAATTGTATGCTGTCATGGGGAGGGAGGGGGGTAGGGGGGGAAGGTGTGGGGGTATAAAATCTTAATTTTAAGGAAGAGATTGTAGAACATTTATAAATAAATAAAATAAAAATTTAAAAAAAAAGATATCTGTGAAAGGAGAAAATACTAGCACTTGGGAAATTTATGTACTTTATCATTACTTAAAAAATGAAACTGAGAAAACATCGATAGCAAACAACCCACATGCTTATTTTTCTATCCCTAAAAATCTTTATGAGAAATATGAGTAGTAGTAGGAACTGCTCCATTGAGGACTGATTGGAACTGGCCAGTCAGGCAAAATAGCTCCTTTTTACTTCCTCCTTCCTCCCTTCCTTCCTCCTTTCCTTCCTTCCTTTCTTCCTTTCCTTCCTCCCTCTTTCCCTCCCTCCCCTTTCCTCCTCTTTTCTTCCCTTCTCATTCCTTCTCTTCCCTTTCTCCACATAGAGTATCATATCCTTACTTGCAGGTGCTCTGCCCATAGCAATGTAAATTTTGATAGCTGAAACCTTGCAAGATATCTTGGAGTTTATAGGCTAGATTTCTTTTCTTAAGGACCATGATTTAAACCCAAATCACTCTGACTTTCATGGATTGGCCAGCAATAGCTCCCAGGCCAAGCCCCAATGGGTCATTTTTTTGAGAAACCCTAAGGTTCTTCCCCTCCCAGATTGATTTTTTTCAGAAGTCATTCTCTGTCTCATTTCTTACCTAGTCTTAATCAATGAATGGGTGTTGCCTCAGTCAAACTGAGACATGTTAAAGGCCTTAATTTGAAAAGACCAAGGTCTCCTACTGTATCCAGGGCCATCTCCAGTCATCCTGATCTATATATGACTAATGGACCCAGATGGTCCCTGAGGAGAAAGTGAGGCTAATGACTTTGCACAGCCTTTCTCACTTAAATCCAATTCTCATGGTATCAATGTCATGATATCACCTCCCTGGTCCTCTTTGAGAACAATGGACAACAACAAGAACCATCTTACACTTTTTTACATGTTGTGTCCTCCATCACAATGTGATCTCCTTGAGAAGTTAGGGACAATATTTTGGCCTTTCTTTCTTAGCACCCAGCCTGGCCAATAGTATGTGTTTAATAAATGCCTGCTGGCTAATTGCTTGACGGACTGACCGACAGGTAGACCAGCTGTTCTCCCCACCTTTATTTTTATTTGCATTTCTGTTTTTTTATGCAACACTTTAAGATCATGATGCTTGAGTTCAAACACAATGGCACTACTGTCATTGACAGAGAAAGCAATTTGTTATAGAAATCTTGACAGATCCTTTCCATTTTTTGTCTGTTATCTTTCTGTTTCATCCTTAAGTGTTCTCAGGCTGATCTAGCTTAATTGGGTCTCTCACAAAGCTTTTCATAACCTTGCTTTTTTGTTCCTTGTTCTCATTGTTTTATGAGGCAATACTACTTATAATCTTCCACTATTTTCCTCCATAATATTTCTTAGTGAGATCTCCAGTATGCTTAAAATATGATTCAAGTTATTGTAGAACTTTTGAGGAAGAAAAATGTTGTGTAAAGAATAGTATACTTGTCACAATTTATCTCCATAAATAAAAATTCTTTAGCATTGTTTTGTATTGCAAATTCAGTTCTCACATATATTTAAAGACTTTTTCCTTGAAGTCATTTATTAATGCAAGGAAAACTTTCATTTATTAATACTTTTCCGGTAGTGAATGTAATATCATTTTATCCCTTTGTATATATCTATATGACATATGTATAACCTGACTCCCATCCAGATTGAGTGGAGGGAGGGATAACCTTATGCTACAGATATGCAAAGAGACTCTAGTACTGATTGGTGGCAGGAGTGATGAGCACAGCATTGAATACTTGCTCTAAGGGACTTAGTTGGGTTGCTTCCAGGCACTCTTGGTAAACAGACCTTGGAGACACACATGGAGAGAGAAATCCCAGGAAGGTTGGGGGGAGATAGAGACACAGAAGAAGAAAAGATAGTATGTGCATAAAAGACAGAGAGAGCAAGAGAGAGGCAGAGTGATGGGGGGAAGAGAGAGAGAGAGAGAGAGAGAGAGAGGGAGAGAGGCTTTAGAATGGTAGACATACATGGGAAGCCAGCTCCATCAAATCCCTGGATTTGATTGAAATTCTAGACAGTCCTGAATATGAAACTCCTTTGGGTGAAATCATTTCCTCTCTTATTGATGGTAAGGTTTTATCTCATTCCCAAGAGGTCCGTACCTCCTGTATATTCTTTGCTACATATGGGGCAGCTAGGTGGAAGAAAGGATAGAATGCCAGGCCTGAAGTCATGAAGATCTGAGTTCAAAATTCAGCATGCTTCCTAGCTATGTGACCCTGGGTAAATCACTTAACTCAATTTGGCTCAGTTTCCTCATCTGTAAAATGAGATAGAGGAAATGATAAACCACTACAGTATCTTTGCCAAGAAAATCCCAAATAGGGTCATGAAGTGTTGGATACAACTGATACAAAAATAATAACAACATTTTTTGCTATAGTCTAATCTGTATAACTTCTCTGGTTTATGTTTTCTGTTTGGACAATAGATCTACTAAACATTTTTTACTTTTGATGATCTTTTGCATGACCAACATGATTGGAAGCTAAGGGCTACGGTCCCTCTTAAGAGTCACCAGGAAAGTAACTTCTGGTCTGACCTCACTGTATTCTTAGATTAAAGATATTTATGAGGAAACATAGATATTTATGGACAGGCATCCAGTCACTCAGTGGATAGAGCCCTGGACCTGGAATCAGGAAGACCTGAGTTCAAATCTAACCTCAGACACTTCCCTAGCTGTGTGACTCTGAGCAAGTCACTGATTGCTTGACAAAATGGATCTACCGGAGAAGAAAATAGCAAACCACTCCAGTAGCTTTGTCAGGAAAACCCCAAATAGGGTCACAAAAGGTCAGTAATGACTGAAATGACTGAAAAAATAAAAGAAAGCTATAATTCCACCCTGATACCCTCTATCAGAATGGAGGCCTCAGCAGTCTCAGATCTTCTCTTTCCTTCCCCGCAGACAGCATGTCAACAGTGTAGACATGGCCATCATCTCTCCTCTTCCTCTCTACAGAGATGGGCCTGACCTGTGATTAGATCTATTTATGCCAACCATGGCCTGCTCCTATTAATTTAAACCACATACAAACACATACACACACACAATCTTACATATCTTATATATGGGCACAAATCTTCGATATCACCTTGTCCCTAGAGTTTCTCCCCTCACCATATGTGTCTTCCAAGTCTATCTCCCAAGAAATACCCAGAATCAATTCAAATAAATACCTTACAAGAGGTAACATAGAGCTCATCATACTCTCTGCCAATCAGGAGTCACATCTACCTTCGTATTCACAGCACAAGTTTGTCTCTCTCCTAGTCAAATGGCAACTGGTGATTTAAAATATAGAAAGATAAGTTTCCACTTCTTCCATTACAAATCTTTATATCAGTATTTACATTGGGCACACAATACTTAATCAGTCAGCATTAAAACAAGTTTGTAGTCCTGAATGAAAGTTTAAAAGACTGTGTTCTTGAGTAAATCTACTCTTAAACCTATTCTGATATTATTCGAGATTTTTAAAAATTATTCTTAAGCAATCCTAGCACCTAATTTCAAAATTAGTTTATAAGCATCCTCAGTACTCTTAGAAGACAGTCATTAGTGCTTTTAAATGTGGCAACAGTACCCCCTAACAATTATAAGAAACACTGCACATTGGGCTTGGAAGCTGTGGTCTTTGTGAATTTGGCAAGTGGTTCCCAACCTTTTGGAATCCATGGATGCTACTGATGAGGGGACAAAGTAGGTCAATCAGTCAACAAAAAGTCACCAGGGAAATCAATCAGGAGTGATCTATGGAGTAGTGTAAAAACATAGGGTCAGAATTCTTTTCCTAAGTGCACAGGAAGTCTAGGAAGCTGTATAATGTCCAGACAAGAAGCAGGAGGACTGTTCAGAAGAGTTATAACAACTGACTTGAAGGTAGTAACATGTGCTCCTTTTATAGGATTAAAAGGAAGAATATGACTTTTCTATACAAAGATCTACAAGGAGCTTAATTTATGCTACCACATGGATTGTGCTAATATTTTAGACTGAATTATTTTCAGAAAACATATCAGAACTACTCTGTTGAGCATAGGTCATCTCATTTGCTGACTCAGGCTTCCATAATGGATTATTTCACATAATCAAAGAATCACAGAATTGAAAAAGAACATCAGAGGTCATGTAGCCCAACCTACAATGAACAAAGCAACAGTTTGCCATAGCAGTTCTAAGGTGGACCTATTAGAAAGAAAGACAAAAGACCAAGAATTTCCATTCCTACTCATATGAAGACCAGGAAGGACTCTGCAGTGAACTGCATCAAGTGAGTGGGTCATGGTAAAATGACTAATCCCTGTTCAAAGTGAAGTTTTTGTTCTCTCTTCTGGAAGAAAAAAAATAAAAGAACTGAGGAAAGCCTCTGTGTTCTCCAGGTTATAAAAGAAAATAGTCTCCTTAAAAAACAGAACAATGACTTCATTGTGAACACAAAGACAGAGAATACAAAGACATGAAGGGGATCCCTGACCTGTATCAAAAGGTTGGAGAATGGAAGAAAGAAACTTGACAAAAGAAAAAGAGGAAGATTATTAAATAATTGAATGAGGCTCATTCCAAAGAGGAACAATCTAGACCTTCTGAGGAAGCAGCAGCTGTTCATCCTACAAAAGTGATGAGGTGGAGTGATAGGTACCAGAGATACGAAATGCTTTGGTAAGAATCAGAGGTTGGTGACTTTCTTCTGAGAATTACTGAGGTGGTTAGTTATTGAACTGATGACAAAATGTATCTAAGGTAGGAAAGAGAATCTTCTGAGATTGCTACACATTTCTGGTGATGTGTGTGATCATAAATGATACTAACAAAGAGAAACCAGGAAGGATTGCTGAAGATTGTGAAGTCTTGGGGGGAAGCCTGAAGAACTCAGGGATACATGTGGTGTTTTCATCACTGCTATGGACCAAGAACAATGACCTCAAAAGAGAAAGGCAGATTTCAATGAACCGCTTGTGAAAAAGATGGTGACTGAGAACAGGATAAGGATTTCTGGACTGTGGTCTTAAAATTCAGAAATGACAAGGTCTCCATCAGGAATGGAGTGTACCTGAAGGCTGGTTCAAATACATGTATATACACATACATACATAATATAAATGTGTGTATATACATATATATGTAAATGTGTATGTAGACATACATAGATGGATACATATATATTATATATACATATATGTGGAGGAAAGGCACTAAGATTAAGGAATATTGGGAAAGATCAGGTGATTTGAACTTAGGGGAGCTAGGATCTCTTTTATCTCTCTACTTATTTACATATAAACTTCCCATTAGACATATTTTTTCTGTCCCTCTCCAGCCCCAAAATAAGCATGACAAACTGATCACAATTTGTCAGAGGTATAATTCTGCTCCTAATAGTTACGTTGATTTGCTACCAGGTGATTTGAGTCTGCTTTTTACCAAAGATTTTTGTTTGTTTGGGCCAATTTCTGGATCCAGACTTTATCTGAATGGCTAAAATCTAGATGGTCAAGCAGATCTGAATATCCACTGCTAGTTAAGTGGCAAATGGATAAAAGGGCTCTACCTGGAATCAAAACTACCTAAGTTCAAATTCACCTTCAAATACTTACTAATTGCGTGATCCTAGGCAAGTCACAAACTCTCAGTCTCAGTTTCCTTTTATGTAAAATACAGGTAATAGTAACACCTACCTCATGAGGTTATTGTGAGCACCAATAAATAACACGTGAAGCACTTTGCAAATTGCAAAGTCTTATATAAATACTAGTCATCATCATCATCGTCATCATTTGATTTACAGATACATCAAAGACTATCTCAAAGTACCATCACTCTAAAAATCGCATTGTGATATAAAGAAGCAAATTTTTTTTAAAAAAGTATTAAATGCTATGTGTCACATACTCTGCTAAGTGCTAAGATACAGTGCAAAAGTTCTTGTCCTCAAAGAGCTTACATTTTAATATGGGGAGATAACTTATATAGGACAATGATGGTCAGGGATCAATATTTTCATTTGGAAAATCGCATTTAGAGTTATGGGTGGTGGGGTGATGTAGGGAGCAGGGATGAGGGAGGGTAGATTTAACACACCCTTTACAAGAGCAATAAGACCTGATTTGATTATAATTCCAAAACTAGAAGGGAGGGAAGTAGTAGTGGGGAGAGAGGAGGGAGAGCAGCACCCCCATGGCAGTGAGTGTGGAGCTGACCATGGTAGTCAGCTTAGTTTCTCAAAGGCCACATGAGTACAATGCAAGCTTTGACAGATTCTACTAAACTAAAAAGGCTTTTTGGCATGGGCCTGGTAGTGGACTCTCCATCTGTTGTTCAAGGATAAGTGTAACTAAGTCAGAGAGTTTCATTACGAGGTTAGATGAAGGGTGATGAATTTTTCAGTAGTACTTAAAGACTATCATTTGAGTCATAAAGGATATACAATCTGTATCAATAGATAATAATGGTGGAATCATGTAGTCTTGAAATATTGGAGGATTGTAGCTGTATATCACAGGAACAAAAGAACTTAAAGTCCCAAGGGCATCACATCCTAGAGTGATTGGTCACATGACGGTAGAAGCCTTTCAGAAAATGCGCAGCTAATATCACGGGGATGTTGTCAGGAAAGAAACCATGGACCTCTGATCAGCCTCAAATATCTTCTGCTTTTTGGATCTCTCTATGATCTGTAAGACTTGCTCATGGAGGGCTACTTCTGTTCTAGACCCATCCTGTCCCAACCATTGTCTTATCCATCCATATCAGACCATAAATTATCATGTGCAAGTCTTATGGATTACAAAGAGACAACAAAGGAAGGACAAGGTAAGCTCCCCAACATCTCCACATCAATACCTCCACACCAGAAGGAATACTACCAGGACAATGCAAAACACTGGAACAGTCATGGTTTAAGGGGAGTAGATTCTTGTCCAGGCATGGGCAAATTTAAAGTATTAACAATTTTCAGTTATGAAACATCACAGTCATGTTAAGCAGTGTAGTTTCTCTCTTCGCAGTTAGATGGCTCACTGGGTAGAGTGCCAGGACTGAAGTTAGAACGACTCATTTTCCTGAGTTCAAATCTGGCCTAAGACAGTTACTAGTTGTGTGACTGGGTAAGTCACTTAACCCTGTTTGCTTCAGTTTCCTCATCTGTTAAAAGACCTGGAGAAGGAAATGGCAAACCACTCCAATATCTTCACTAAGAATGGGATCAACAAAGAGTCAGATGCAACTGAAAAATGACTGAACAGCAACAAAAATTTTAAATATGTGGAATCTCTAGATGTAAGATCCTAGATTCTAGGTCGTAGTATTTGGGAGGAAACTTAGAGATCCTTTCTATGGAGAGTTCCACAGCTCCTCTTGATGATTTATGGTCTATCTTGGTTAAACAAGACAATAGTTGGGACACGTATCTAGAATAGAAGTAACCTGCTATACGTGAGTCTTATAGATCACAGAGAGACTGCAAAATCAGAAGAGATTTAGGGGTAATCATAGGTCCACAGTTTTTTTCCTGACAATATCTCTGTGGTATTAGTCGTGCTCTTTTTGAAGACTTCCATTGGCATGTAACTGAGCATCCTAGAATAGGATGCACTTGAGGCTTTAAATGAAGTAGCATGGCAGAGTGGAAAGAGAAGGGTCTGCATATTAAATAAATGTGAACTCTTATTACTATTTCAATCACATCAGAGGCAACCAGGTGGTACAATTGATAGAGCACTTGGTCTGGAGTCAGGGAGATCTTGAATTCAAATCCAGCCTTGGATACTTATTAGCTGTGTGACCCTGAGCAAGTCATTTAACCTCTGCATCAGTTTCTTCAACTATGAAGTATAAAAAATCCTGTAAAATGCAAAATTTCTTCTAAATAATTATATAATGGCATCTATTTCCCAGATTTGTTGTAAGAATCAAAGGAGATGATATTTGTAAAGCACAGCACCCACCACATAATAGGTGCTCTCTCTCTCTCTCTCCATATATATATATATATATATATATATATATGCATATATATGCATATATATATATATAGGAGATGATATTTGTAAAGCACAGCACCCAGCACATAATAGGTGCTCTCTCTATATATCTATAGATATATAGATATATATCTATAGATATATAGATATATATCTATAGATATATAGATATATATCTATAGATATAGATAGATAGATAGATATAGAAAGAGAGAAAATGAGAGGGAGAAAATATGTGTATATATATATATATATATATATATATATATATATATATATATTCATTTCCTACCACCACATTTATGAAGTACTGACTATGTGCCTAGTCATTAAACTAAGCTTACATTATTGGGTTTCTTATAAGCAATGACAGATGGACTTCTGTTGCCAAGAAGTCACCCCCAATAATTCCAGGATTAACTGTGGAAAAGATATTTTTGGTGCCTTCTTCTATAGTTCACTAGACTTATGTGGAACTCAACCAGATTCCAATCAGTAAGGGTGGGCTAACCTCTACCCACTCATTGCCAGAACTGCCATACTAAGATTTAGAAATGTAGAACATCTGGCAAAATTCTGTGGGATGGGTATAACAGGGACATCTAGTGGTAAATTAGTGTATTTTCCCATTATTATTTAATATATATGGAGTAAGGGTCTAGATCCTTGGCGGCCCCCTCTATGGAGAGTCCCACAGTTCCTGTTGTCAGTGTATGGTTTAAGATGCACAGGGAAGACGATGACTTGGTACAATCTTAAAAATTGGAATTAGAACTAAATTGTCAGGATAGTCAGTTTCAGTTTCACTTTAGGTACCTGAAGGGCTTTGTGCTTTTTTCCTTTGGGTTCCCTGCTTTTTGTATCGCCAGAGCTGCTTTTTCCTTGTTTAAATGACTTCCTCTAAACTTGGCCACCATGACTTTTCACCCAGGAATTTCCTTTATTGCTGGGGATTTTCACTCTAGAACATTCCTCTGCTGTTGTCCATGGGAGGAAGGTCCTTCTGTGGCCTCCATTTGGGAAAGATCACGGGTCAGTCGTTCTTTGTACACTCCTAGTTATTCTTGACTGTGCTTCAGATTCTACAGATTTCACCATCATGCCCTTGCCAGTTACTTTCTCTCTCCTCCACCTCTCTTCCCTTTCTAGTGGTTAAGTCTCTTCTCCACTCCTAACTTGGACTATAAGCTCTTTGAATGCAAAGATTATCTTTCTTTTTATTTGTGGCCCCAGTTTTTACCACAGTATCTGGAACATTTTAAGCGCTTCGTAAATGCTTGTTTTCTCAACTGCCTTCCTGTAAAGGACTAGATTTGGTATAAGAAGATCTGAGTTCAACACCCCACTGACCCTAGTGTCTGATACTAGCTGTGTGACCTTGGTTTTGTCACTTTACCCAAGGTTCCTCATGTATAAAATGAAAATAATAGTATTTTCCTTGTCCATTTCAGTAGGTTGATCAAATGTAATGACCAAAGGAAATACTTTGATGTATCAGTCCAACTGAGGGTATTTTATGTCTGTGGCTCTCAAAGTCTTTCCTACCAGACTTTAAGTTCCTGGAAAGCAACAGATATTAGAAAATGTCTTATGTGATGTATCTCCTCTATTCCATGCATGTTATACCCAAAATAAGGGCTAACCTTCCTTGTCACTACTCCTGGATCTAAGATATTAGTTATTTAATTAAAATAATCTTAAAATATTATCCCTTCTAAGGTTACCTGAATTTTCATGACGGACTTTCACCTGCAAAGCCTTCAAAATACCAAATAATTAATTTCTAATTGTAAAATTCCAGATAATTGATAAATGGTTGGTGAGACATGGGAGAGAGAGGTGATTCCTAGTATCCCTTAAATCATACTTTGTCCCTACTCTGCAAAAAAGCAGACGGACCCTAGGAAAGAACAATATGAAAGGACCCTTGTAAGACTGAACATTCAGAGAGAAACCAGTAGTTGATCAACATTAAGTGCTTACTATGTGCCATGCAGCATAGATTAGTATAAAAATGGAAATAACCAATGTTGGAAGGGCTGTGAGAAGACAGGCACACTGATACACACTATATGTAGAGCTGTTCATTGGTACCTCATCTATCAATTAAGCATAAGTATGCACTATGTGCCAAGCTATCTCCTTAATCTTGTCAGCCTCCAACATTAGAGACTTCATGAAACTCCTCTTTAGTTAATTTTGTTTTATTATATAGTATAAGAGTATAGCACAAAGCTCAAAGGATGGTCCCTTTAATTAAAAAAGAAAAAGGAAAAAATCAATCAGGGAAGGGAAGTCCCTCAGGGTAGCCATACCAAAGAAAAAGAGTTACCATTGACATCTACTGTAAGCCACGAGGGCCCAAAATTATAGCCATTAAGTGGAACTTGGGCAGGGACCTATTGTGGTCTTATCTGTGAGCTTCAGAGTGAACTGAGTTTAAAGTTTTGTGAAAGAAGAAAAGAAAGATCTGGTACAGCTAGACCACTTTCCTTCACATTTGTTTTTTCACTGATTCCCTTGATATGCTTGATCTTTAGTTCTTCCAGATGGATTCTATTGCTGTTTTTGCCTAGGCTCTATACTCAATGTATTTAAAAAAAAATGAAAACAAATTTTCAGGAGGAAAAGATGGGGACAGGTATGGTTGAATAGATAGAATACACATAGCTAGCAAGTATCTGAGGCCATGTTTGAACTCAGGTCTTCCTGACCCTGGGTCCAGCCCCACTATCCCATCTCTTACACTCTTCATCACTAGAAGGTTAGCCTGGATTGGTTGGCTGTATGCTTTACCTGGAGTCATTTGACCTCACTGAATCCAATAACATCCATTGGTACCCAAAAGAAGAGAAATGGAAACATAGAGAGAAAGAAGACATGGGATTAATAAATTTGGAGGTGTTTCTTCATTCACCAACACTCATCAAGTAGCTAAATTAAATAGCTATTATGTGCCAAAAATTTGTTAGGTACTAAAGATACAAAGACAAATGGAAAAAAGCCCCTGCTTTTAGAGAACTTAAAAATTCCTGACCCTTTCCAACATAAGCTGCTCTTCATGTACAGCCAACATCCTCATCTCTGGATCCTGTAAACAGAGTTCTCAAAAGCACAAGACTAAATGTTCTGAGTGGCCACAAGTCCTACAGTTCTTAACAAGGAAACAATGCTCCTAAACTCACACTGAGCCCCAATTAGTCTGGCTTATGATTGTGAGAGGCAGTGAACATTCACACTAGAAGTTTTGGGGAAAGGTGAAAAGAGAAGATGGCATATATGTGTATACCTACCCAAAAGACAGCATGTCCTGGGAGAAGAGCCAGAATACAATATATTCCCTCCTTTCTGAATCCTATCCCAGATATCTAATCAATTAATCAATCAACCAGCATTTTTAAAAATTTTATTTACTTTTAGTTTTCAATATTCACTTCCACAAGATTTTGAGTTCTAAATTTTCTCTACATCTCTCCCATCCCCCTACCCCAAGACAGCATGCATTCTGACCACCCTTTCCCCAAATATCCCTCCCTTTTATCACACATACCCTTCTCTTATCTCCTTCCCTTCTATTTTCCTATAAGGCAAGACAGATTAATATACCCCATTGCCTGTATATCTTATTCCTAGTTGCATGTAAAAACAATTTTTAACATTTGTTTTTAAAACTTTGAGTTTCACATTCTTTCCCTTCCTCCGCACTCTCATTGAGAAGGCAAGCAATTTTGTATAGGTTATCTATATGCAGTTATGCAAAACCCTTCCATAATGGTCATATTGTGAAAGACTAACTTTATTTCCCTCCATCCTATCCTGCCCCCTATTTATTCTACTCTGTCTTTTGACCCAGTCCCTCTTCAAAAGTGTTTACTTCTAATTATCCTTTCCTTCCATTTGCCCTCCTTTCTCTCACTTACCCCCACCTCCCACTTATCCCCTTCCCCCTACTTTCCTATAGGGTAAGATAGATTTCCATACCCAGTTGAGTGTGTATGTTGTTCCCTCCTTCAACCAAATTTGATGAGAGTAAGGTTCACTCATTCCCTCTCACCTCCTTCCTCTTCCCCTCACAGCTTTTTCTTGCCTCTTTTATGTGAGATAGTTTACTCCATTCTACCTCTCCCTTTCTCCTTCTCCCAGTACATTCCTCTTTCACCCCCTGATTTTATTTTTTAGATATCATCCTTCCATATTCAACTCATCCTGTGCCCTCTGTCTATATACATACATATAGATAAATAGATACATAGTTATAAATTCCTTCCAACTCCCCTAATACTGAGAAAGGTCTCATGAGTTACAAATATCATCTTTCCATGTAGGAATGTAAACAGTTCAACTTTAATAAATCTCTTATGGTTTCTCTTTCCTGTTTACCTTTTCATACTTCTCTTGATTCTTTTTTTGAAAGTCAAATTTTGTATTCAGCTCTGGTCTTTTCATCATGAATGCTTCAAAGTCTTCTATTTCAATGAATGTCATTTAACCCCTTGAAGTATTATATTCAATTTTGCTGTGTAGGTGATTCTTGGTTTTAATCCTAGCTCCTTTGACCTCTGGAATATCATATTCCAGGTCCTCTGATCCCTTAATCTAGAAATAGCTAGATCTTGTGTTATCCTGATTATGTTTCCACAATACTTGAATTGTTTATTTCTGACTGTTTGCAATATTTCTTCTTGATCTGGGAGCTCTGGAATTTGGCTACAATATTCCTAGGAGTTTTTATTTTGGGATCTCTTTCAGGAAGTGATCAGTTGATTCTTTCAATTTCTATTTACCCTCTGATTCTAGAATATCAGGGTAGTTTTCCTTGATAATTTCATGAAAGATGATGTCTAGGCTCTTTTTTATCATGGTTTTCAAGTAGTCCAATAATTTTTAAATTCTTTCTCCTAGATCTATTTTCCAGGTCAATTGTTTTTCCAATGAGATATTTCACATTATCTTCTATTTTTTCATTCTTTTGGTTTTGTTTTGTAATTTCTTGATTCTCATAGTCATTAGCTTTCATTTGCTCCAGTCTAAATTTTAAGGAATTATTTTCTTCAGTGAACTTTTCAACCTCCTTTCACATTCGACCAATTCTGCTTTTAAGGCAGTCTTCTCCTCATTGACTTTTAGGACCTCTTTTGCCATCTGGTTAGTCTATTTTTTAAGGTATTATTTTCTTCAGCATTATTTTGGGGTCTCCTTTAGCAAGTTGTTGACTCATTTTTCATAATTTTCTTATATCATTCTCATTTCTCTTCCCAATTTTTGATCTTCAAAATTCTTTTTGAGCTCTTCCATGGCATGAGACTAATTCATATTTTTCTTGGAGGTTTTGGATGTAAGTGCTTTGACTATGTTGTCTTCTTCTGGTTGTATGTTGTGATCTTCCTTGTCACCAGAGTAAGATTCTATAGTCTAATTTTTTTCCACTGTTCATTCATTTTCCCAGTCAATTACTTGACTTTTTAGCTTTTTGTTAAGATAGAACTACTTCCAAGTGGAGAATGCATTGTCCCAAACTCCAGAAGTTTTACATGGTTGTTTTCAGAGATATTTCTAGAGACCTGTAAATTTTTAGTTCTTTTAAGGTTGTATGATCAAAAGAGAGGTGTTTACCTCTCTCCTAGTCTGTGCTCTGGTCTGTGAGGGACCACAAGCACTCTTTTCTGTCTTGGAACTGTGAAAAGGATACCCTCTCCACTGTTGCCACAAGCTCCACCATGCCAGTGCTCCTCCTCACCCCTGGACCACCACCCAGGACTGCAACCCAGATCCAAGAATATCAAAGCAAGAGAATCCTGCCTTAGCACCAGCAAAGATCTGATCAGCTGCCCATCTCCTTACTATCTGTGGGTCTAGAGCTCCAGAAACATCCCCACCACCACCCTGGGTCTGGGGTCGGACTGCACTCCTCTTTCATACATGTCCATCAGGTTTTCCTACTGACCTTCCAAGGTGTCCTTGGCATTTTGGGGTTGAGAAGTCTGTGAACTGCCATGGCTGCCAGTGATCCAGTGCCCCAAGACCTACTCAGGCCCATCTATGCTGGCATGGTCATGCTGGACTGTGTTCTTCTCCCAGCTCTGTATAACAGACCTTTCCTGTCACCCTTTCAGGTTATTTTTGGGATGGAAATTTGTTTCATTCTGTAATTTTGTGAGTTCTGCTGCTCTAGAATTTATTTAGAGCCATTTTTACAGGTATTTGGAGGGATTGGGGGGAGAGCTCAAGCAAGTCTCTTCTTTTAAACCTCCATCTTGGCTCCACCCTTGGCCACAACATCTGGACTTGAAGAGTTACTATGTTCCAGAACCAGAACCATCTGTCCAGAGGGAGGTCCATCCTACAACTTTCCACCAACGACAATATTATCTTGGAACTGAAGAGAATAAAGAGCCATGCCCAAATGGCTGAAATATTTGGACCTTTTGAGTTGCTCAGATAATACACATCTAAGCATTCTAGGGCAAGGATTCTGAGTATGAATCCCAGTAAGAGGTGCCAAAATCAGAGGAAATTATAGCTTGGAGAGGATGGAAAAATATACTTGGAATTTGGGAGATAACCAAATAGGCAAACAGAAAAAAAAATAAGATAGGATTGCTTCTGACTCTTTGGACTTTGCCAACGTATTTCAGCTGCCTTCTGATCCTGGTACTTCACCATCACCTGTGCCTTTCTCACCCTGAACAAAGCTCTGTCACTATGGTCCACTCCACTCCATAGGCTCTTTCTACAGCCTCCATTTTGAGGAAGAGCCTAGGAAAACTGTCATCCAAGCCTTTTCTGGCTCTACTTCTGACTCAGTGGATTTCATCATCAGGCTTCATGCCCTTACAGCACCCTCTTTTTGACTCCCTTTTATGAGGTCTTCCCCATTAAAATGTAAGCTCCTTGGGATCAAGGAGGGTATTTATTTTTTGTCTTTTTTGCTTGTATTTGTATTCCCAGTGCTTAGCACACCGTAAGACACGTAATAATTACTTACTGAACATTTGTTGATTTGACTTGTCTATGAAGAAAGCATATGGCTAATGAAGGACTCTGAGAGGTAATATAAACTAAAAAGCAAGGCAAGGATTCATGTTACAGACCCCAAAAGGTATCCTACTGTTGAGACAGTGGCAGATGTTGGAGTTGTACAATGCAGTATTGTGTTGTATTGGACTGTCACTGATCCCACATGTGGTACCAAGAAGCAATTGGTGCTATCTAGGTCATAAAAGCCAAGGGCCTTGAATGCTTTTACATGATACTCTGAGACATATGGGTCAAGGGAGGACCCTAGAGCAAATAAGAAATAGACTGTAGAGGGCACTAAGATCGGCCATCTTGGGTCAGTAAAATCTATTTCTTACTAGCTTATTGTGTGTAAAGAAAAGTGTTACCAATTTATGCTGCACATCTGGGATATAAACACAAGCAAGACTTTAGAAATTGTCTACATTGACTTTTTATGTCTGGAAGGAGATTGAAAGAATATAAGGCATGCATTGGCAGTGATGGACCATTTCACAAAGTAAGAATAGATATACTTGTCAAGGAACCAAAAAGGATCCAAAGTTGCTAACATGTTGGGGAGAAAGCCTTCCTCTGACCTTCATTCATTTTCCAGTCCTTTTCCTGGTTCTGGATGTCTAAACCATGCTTCCGCACCAGATACCTTCATCTCTTCTCCCGTTTTCCCTCCCAGCCCCATTTTCAGCCCCGTTTTGTGGGTAGTCTCTTCTTATTAGAATGTAAGCTCCTCAGTGTGAGGAACTGTCTTTCCTTTTCTGTGTATTTGTATTCCCAGAGATTAGCACAACATCTGGCCCATAGTAAATGCTTGATAAATATTTGTTTCCTTCCTTCTTTCTCTCTCAGGATACGAATTTCCAGCCAAGATCCATTCTAACCAAGGGAGATGCTTTAAAAACACATTTCTCTAGGAGACGATAGCTTTAGCTGACATCAAGAATTCTAAAACTATTCCTCAACATCCCCAAGGAAACCCATAGCCTGAGCATTTCAACCACAAATTTTATTGAATAAATGAATATTGAATTGAATAAATATTTTAGGAATGTGAGGAACAGAATAAAAATCTTCATGGTGCCAACATGTGGCATTTCTAACACATGCATCCGAAAGGAATGACACCAAATTTGCTGGCATTTGAGCAAGAATCATACCTGCATATTGACGTATGCTTTGGAGTCTCAGAAGATGGAGAGGCAGGAGATATTCACAACCTTGGCTGAGGAAGAAACTTACCTCCCACTCATAACTTCAGCTCAGGTAAACTCTAATAGAAAGAAATGATAAAACACTGAACAACTTTGTTGTCAAAACCTTCAAATTTAGACAGTTTTTTCTGAAAAACCTTGGTGTTCATGACACACAAGGGTTAGTAGATCCATACTGGTTGTTGAAAGAACAGTTACCTTAGTTGTTTACAGAATACTCCCAAAGATTGGCAGGAATGCCTTTAAAAACAATTCAACATAACTATTTATGGCCCATAGAAGAATTAGTGGGACTCCCTGATAAACAAGTGAATACTGATGGATAGTTAGCGTAGTGGACCTTAAGTAAAGGAAATGGCCTACCAGTTGTTGTCTTGTCTTTATTTGGACACAGGAATAATCTGATTGTGGTGTTTCTAGACTAAAGAGAAAAGACATTCCTTTCATCTCTCAAAAATCTGTTGTTGTTTGCTTCATTTTTGAAGAGAACCCATGACATCACAGGGTGATGTCTTGGCCGCTTTGTGAATTGGATTTAAGTGAGGCAGAGTTGAACAGAGTCATTGGTTTGACTCTTACTTCTCAGTCATCAAAATCCAGTGACAGGACAAAGTCAAGATACCCAGGATGCAGCAGATGACCTTATAATCTTCAATTCCCCAGGAAGCTCTAAGCCCTCCCCAGTGCCTGTTTCAGCCATTTTAATGGCCCATGGAACAAACTGTTCTCATCAGCCTGTTGCTCCAGGGAAAGTTTTCATATGCTTAGGTAGCTACCCTTCCCCCCAATTTACCTATGGGTTTAAGACTCTGTGGTTAACTTCAATCTGGTTTAGCCCATCTGCCTAAATGGCTTACCAGGATATGGCGGCTGGACAGAACACAGCTTCTTGGAGCCACAGGTGAGAGTTGAATGCCAGGTGAACAACAAAGGTGAATAAGCAGCCCTGAAGGGGGCTGGGTAAACCCTTACCCCAGAGATACTTGTCCTCCCTGAACACCCCACATATCCTTCTCAATAATCTAAAGCAAGAACAAAGGGAAAAGGACATGTATTCTGTCTATTGTACAAACACTGTCTGAACCAGACAAGGATTCAGAAACAGGTATTTGCATGCTGCCAGGGTTTGGGAACCTGTGGCCTTGAGGTCACAGATGATCTTCTAGATCCTTAAGTGCCAGTCTAAAAGACCACCTGTGGCCTCAAGGTGCATCTAACCCAATAGCTAGTTCAGAAAAGAAGACTAAACCCAGAGGAAACCTTTTGCGGCTTAGAACTTCAGTCACCTAAAACATAGATAACCCCAAGGAGGTAACACAGACAGCAAGTCTGAGCCCTTCATAAGATCAAGTTTAACTTGGGGACAACTGGTAGAAACAAATACAAAGTGAAGTCATCAGAACCAAGAGAGCCATTTATCTCTTAACATTATAAAAAATATACAACTTTGAAAGACTCAAGAACTTTGAGCAATACAATGATCAATAAAGATTCCAGAGGACCCAAAATAAAGATTGTTACCTGTCTCCTGACAGTGAGGTGATGGGTTAAGTATTTAGAATGAGACACATTTGGGGTTAAGAACAATATGGGAATTTGTTTTGCTTGACTATACATATTTTTTACCGGGGTTTTTTTTCTTCCTTTTTTTCTGGTGAAGGGTAGGTAAAAGGGAGAGAAAATAAATTCTTGTTAATTGAAAAAAGTGAAAATTGATATTTTACAAAAATTGGGATTTTGAAGTATAGAACTATAGTTCTGATAAGTTCAATATACAGCTCATACCATCAGCCAGTTCAAATACTGGGACAGACAGATCAGCAGATCAAGAGAGAGCTCAATCTGTTTGACTTGTGACCAGACTAACTTGGGATGTTACAAGGGCAGCTGGAGAAGTCCTTATACATATAACCAGATGATAATACTCATGTTTGACCATGTAATTTTGGCTTTGTGTGTAATTGCAAATTTTCATTAATGAACATGCTAATTACTGCATGCTTTATATACACTTGTTTTATTAAATTTTTTGTTCATGTTTACCTTCTTCTGTGCTAATATCATGCATATGCTGTAGATACATTTGTCTGCCATCTGCACAGTTTTGTTGTTTGTGTATATGCTGATGTTTATTCATGCTTTGTTGTGATGGGGGTCTCCTTATGTTGTTATGGCTTTGCTGTTATGCTTATTGGCTTGAATTCTCTGTATATGCCTGTATTGCTCTGATATGTGTGTGTAATATGGACTGCATGTAATTTAAGTCTGTAGTCACTGAAGCAGCATGCCAAATGATGCTTCACATTGTGTATACTGCTAATGTATATTTGCTGTGAATGGCACTCCAAGATGATTACCTGGGACTTTGAGTTAATCATCCATGTTCTAAGTGTTAATGTTTATTTTAATGATTGAGATATTTATGTAGAAATGCATATACATCTACATATGTACACATGTGTATATATGCATTTACATATAGGGGTGTGTGTGTGTATTTCAAGTATCTAGCTGCTGATTTTTTTAAGAGACTACAAAACTTCTGACCCTAGAGAGAAATACAACCCTGTCTTAGCCATTCCTTCTGCAAACTACCCCAAGGAGAACAGGACACTAGATATAGATACCTACTAGGTCACACAGAAATTTCCCAGTATCCTTCTCCTTACCCCCAAGGAGTTTTTCCCCTAATTTTGGGCTTGGCAAAAGGGCTGACTTTGACTCTGAAGATGCCACCTCTGGACTAGTGGGAAAAGGAAGAGTTGGCTTAGGTAAAAACCGTAGAAGATTCTGCCATGAGGGGTGGACACAGGGACTCCAAAACCAAGGCAATATGGGAAAATCATGCATAACACTCCATAAGGAATGTTAAGGTGGGTCCTGTGCTGATGTGATCTTTTTGGACTGGGAATCATACCCAGTGATCTCCATAGTCACCACCAACATCACTACCATCTTTGATTTACCTCTTTTTCCCAAGAGGTCAAGTGCCCACTTCCAAGCCTGACATTTCCCTGAAGCTATGGAAGCTTTATTCCTTAAAAGTGTGTTTACCCTTTCGTATTGAAAAGTTGATTTTGTTTTCCTCAGTATATGAGATAAAGTTTTGCCTAGCTGATGGGAAAGAATTTAAGGCTGCTATAATTGCCAGAGCAAGATTTCTGATTGGGCACTCAGAGTTAAAAGAGGCAGTCATGGACTCACCTTTTGCAACTTATCAGGGCAGAGAAAATACTTCTACTAAGGTTTCTCTGACAAGTGAGTCAGTAACAGTGTCTAGGTAGCTAACTGGCTGGGTATTGAGTCACATATTAGCTATTATTATGGCTTGGTCTGAAAGAAAACTCACTTTCCTAGAGGAGTATAACTGAAGGAGTCACTAGAAAGTATACTCCAAGGGAAGAAACCTCTCAGACAATTAAAATGGTGGTAAGGAAATAAGGGTGATTTTAGAGTCCACACATGCCTGTTAATAAGCTGAGCGTATATAAAGTTACCATGGCTTCACCGAGATTTGTAAGCCCTTTAACTCACCTTTGCTAAGGAGCTATAGATATGTATGTGTATACACACATACATGTACATAGATGTATGCATATACATACACAAATGCACACAGATATATGCATATATACATGTGTGAGCTAAGAATATAGTCTATGACGCTGGCATGGAAATCTTGGGCATATTATTTATTCATGAACGAAAGAGGAATTTTGCTTTAAAGAGACAGTATTGGTTCACCACTTGCTCTAGAGAGGAGAAATCTGAGGAAGAGATATACAGGAAGAGGGGGATTGGGTGAGAAAAAAAGGAAAGTGAGGAGGGGAAAAAAATAGGGAGAAAATTAGGGAACCAAGTGTAGAGACAGCTAGGTTGATAAGGAGCTAAAAGTTACCATCACCACCTCTGCCTGCCATAGCCAATGGATCAGTCTGAGACCAAAAGGGAAAGGAGGGTCTAGGTGGTTTCCCTTAGGGAGAAATGATACCAGATGGTGATTTGCCTGTACCCCCTCTTCCCCTGCATCTCTCCCCTCTGTGTAAAAAACCAATGTCAAATTCAAAGCATGTCCTTCCTTTGAAGTTTCTTTTTACATTTATGTTTAATTAGTACAGGGTGTCAGCTTAAGATAAAATATGATAGATCATAGCAATTTATTTGCATGAGTTTCACTCCTGGGAATGGAAAGCCAGAGAGGACAATGACAGACAAGGTCTACAGAGAGAAGAGAGAGAAAATAGACTGTCAGAAGTGTTGGAATTTTGTCCCAGCTCGGGGCTGTAGAGCAAAATGAAAGAGAATCTTATTGATTTTTATTATTCTATAAATTCACACACTCACACAAGCAGAGAAAGAGATCAAGTCATAAGACCAGATCACTGACCCTAGTTAATAGTAAACAGTTTTAACTGGTGAAAGGAGGCTTAATGAGTAAGTTAGAAACAGGAACTACTTCTGCTGGTTTCTGTGGGGTTTTTTTTACTTTTTACATCGCCTTTACGTTACAATTTTCCTTTTCCATGGATCTCTTTAAGAAAGTTCCAAGGGTCAGACAACCAGTTCTCTATCCACTACGTCTGAATGCCTCATCTTTCATTTATTCCTATACGTATTACATTTATATTCTTATGTGTTACTTATATTACATGTGTCCTGGTCTCCCCTTTAGAATGCCAAGTCTTTACGTCTGGGGATTGCTCCCCGTATTGCATTTATATCCTCAGAGCCTCCCGAAACTTAATAAATCAATGCTTGCTAGTCATTTCAGAAGCGGAGGGAGAGGAGGAAGCGCACGGTGGGCACGGATACAGCCGGTGCCCCCAGGCACGGATGCTGGGCTGCAGCTCGAGCCCAGAGCCTCGCAGCTGCCCCGGGAAAGGGGCCGGCTCAGGATCCCGGGAGGGGCCGAGGGGTTTGGAAGGCGTGGAGAAGGCGGGGGCGTGGTCGGAGCGTGGCCACGCCCCTGGAGTTGAGGCCCCGCCCCTCCCACCGCCCCCTGCTGAGGCGCTTCTTAAGCCTTCCCCTGGGGCGCAGAGAGATGAGGCTCACTGCGCGACTCATGAAGGTGTTCGTCACGCGGAGGATGCCCCCCGAGGGGCAGGCCGTGCTGGCCCAGGCCGGAATGTAAGAGGGGCGCCCCCGACCCGACACCGCACCCCTCCCCGGAGCCCGTGCGCCCGGGCACGTTCCTGGCCCTTGGCAGGGCGCGGCGGCCGTGGAGCGGCGGAGCCTGGGCCCACGCGCGAGGCTGCCTGGGGCGCCTGCGGTCACTGCTCCGTTCCGCCCCACCCGCGCGTGTGCGCGGCCTGTGAACCCGGGCCCGGCCCCTCCCGAGCCTGCGCCCCCAGCCTTGTCCCCCTCAGCTGGCCCGGCCGATCCCAAGAGCCAGCGTCCGCCTCGGTGCGGGGGGCAGAGGCAGGGAGCCGGCCTGGGGCGCTGGAGGGCGAGCAGGGCAAGGGCGGCGTGCCCCCGGGGCGGGCGCCGGCCTCCCGGCCCCGCTGCCGCCGGCCTCCGCAGCCCCTCAGCCGCCGGCCTCCCGGCCCCTCTGCCGCCGGCCCCCCGGCCCCGCTGCCGCCGGCCCCCCGGCCCCTCTGCCGCCGGCCCCCCGGCCCCGCTGCCGACCCTTGGTAGCTTCGGGTGTTGGCAGCGGGCTTCCGGCACCCTGTTGGCAGTGAGCGGCGGCTCGCCAGGCCCCCGACGCGTGGCATGGTCCGGTCCAGCCCAAAGACGGCAGGGATCACCGAGGGCCCTCACAGCCCGGGCCAGCTTTCCTTTTTACGGAGGAGGACAGCAGGGGCCTCCGAGAAGGCCTCGCCGGCCTGGCCTCGCCGGGGTGACCGTAGGGCCTCGGTTTCCTCACCTGTGAAATGGCCGGGGGCGGGAAGGAAGGGGGCTCTCTCAGCTCTGCAGCCGTGGCCTGAGGTCTGTGATTTTTAATGTCTTTCAAAGACTCACAGACCTAAGGGTCAGGTTGGGTCAGTTATTTACTGTTCTTCGTGGGATAAAGCCACGAGACTCGGGATTTCTGCCAAGTACCCTTTTAATTGGTTTACCCAATCTGGATAATTATTTACCCCATCTCTGTATTATTTCTTGTTCTTTGGGCACATTTTGAAAATCTTTTAAAAAATAAGGTTTAACTCTTAATTTTTCAGTCTTGAAAAGAACTGTGAGAGGAGAAACGTGCCCATGTTTCTCTTAAGCCAGGATAAATTTATTGAGGTTCTTTACAAAGCAATGCTTGGTTTTGGTGCCAGCTGTATAGTAAGAGCACCTAGCTCCCAGGATTACTGTGAGAATCCAAAATGCTACAGGAAGAGCTATGCAAACCTTAGAACTCTTTATAAATGCTGTTGTTAGTTATTAATGTTATCATTGCCCTTTCCTTGGAGGAGGAACATAACATCTCCCTCTTCCCACCCCACCCCCATCCTGGAATGGGTGATTAGATGACCGGCACCCCCTTTCTTTTCTAGTAATTCATGTCCTTGTGAATCTGTTTTATGTGGGTTTTCTTGCAGCCAGGATAGCAGATGAATATTGTAAGTCATAGACTATGTTCTAATATCACCTTCTTAATGTCGTTTGTTTTTGTTGAGTTGTTTCAGTAGAGCCTAACTCTTTATGACAGCAATTGAGGTTTTCTTGGCAAAGATACTCAAGTGGTCTGCCATATCCTTCCTCCGGTTCATTTTACAGATGAGGAAACTGAGGTAAACAGAGTCACACAGCTAGTAAAAGTGTCTGAGGCTGAATATGAGCTCAAGTCCTCCAGACTCCAGGCCTGGCACTCTGTACACCGACCCAGTGTCACCGTCAGGAAAGGGCAAACAGTAAAATTGATTTTATTCTTTTGAGGTTACCCTCCCCTCATGTCCTGCTCTGTAATCAATGACAAGATAAAATTTGTTAATACTTTACTTTCGAGGGACTTTATACTTCACTATATGTGTACTTTACTATTCTTATGAAGCAAGAGAGTAAGTGGTCGGTCAGTCAAGCCAATTTGGTTTTAAATTCTCTTCCTTCTGAAAAGTCAAGGTCAAGTTTACACAGGTCTGCTCATCATAACTTGTTAAAATGTTGTAATAATAATTCTTATGTGAAGATAATACCTCACTACTTACTTCATAAGCTTGTGAAGAAACCTCAGTTTGTTATTGGCCCCAATGCAGGATGTACCCACCTCCCCTAGTCTGACTAGAACAAAACCTGAATGCTGCTCTTAATTAAAAAAAAAAAAAAGGAAAATTATCGTACCAGTGAAAGTAATGAAGACAGAGAACAACAATGATAAAAATGAATAAAACATTGAACTAAATAAATTTTAAATATAGTAAATACATTTTAATATAATTTCATGTGCATCAAATGATATGGTATTTGTAAGTGCTGGGTACATAATCTGGCATACAGTAGGCCCTTATTTCCTTCCCACTCCCTTACCCCTAGATCCTTACTCTCCGAAGCAGTGGATAAGTGCTGGACTTGCAGTCATTAAAAATTTGACTTCAAAGATTCAGGCTTTGACACCAAAAAGTGTTTTTTTTTTTCACTTGTACCCTGAGTTTCAGAAAGCTTTAAACCTAGTCTACTAATTATATAGAAGGATTAAGTTTTGGTTTGGATGGCTAGGAAATCATAGGTCCTTTGACATACTTTTGTGTAATTATTTTTCAAGGAATATCTTTTTTTATTTTTAATGAGATCTTAGTTTAATGGCATGATCTATTCAGACCAATAATGAGAAATGATGAGTAAAAAAATTTTGTGCCTAAGAGGGGTGTTAGAGGTACAAGATAACAACAACAAAAAACTTTTTAATTAAAGGACAAAATAAAAGATTTGGGGGTTTGGGGATTTAATACCATGAAAATACACATTAATAAAGGTGGATTTTGGTCATTCCAAAGCACCAAATGCTGGCCAGTTGCATTTGCCACAACTGACATTATCCAAAGAGTCTAATTGCATGAGATTCAAGAATGATGTCAAAGGATCAGATTTACAATAAAAAAAATAGTAATTTACCTTTATAAAACTGTCCACTGCTTCCAAAGTATGAACTATCTAGCCAGGCCACAGACATTGCTTCAGATCATCTTGAATTGGACTCTGCCTTCCACCATCTCTGTGCCCCATTCTCTGCTGCAGTCCCATGTAGGACCTCCTGAGACTGGACCCTCGGGGACTTTAGAACTCCCACCTCGAGGCTGTAATCTTGAGCCCAACTGGCACCAGACTCCAGATCCTCTACACCCTGCTCTCACTACTACCCTAATCCTCTAATTTCTACTGGCTGTCAAAGCTGTAATCATATCAGTATTAGCATTACTTCTCTGGAAAGGGACTATCAGATCACTTCCCTGTTCCCTTAAACATCCACCATTCCTATGACTTTGAAAACCAAACTCCCTTCCTTGGCCCCCACTCCCCATGGATATGTGGTCTTATTAGAATGTAAAATTTCTTGAGGACGAGGATTGTCTTAGTTTTGTAATTTATTTTTCCAGGAAATATAATAAGCATCCAATATATGTTTTTTGTCCATTCATTATTAAAAGGAATTTCTTGACTTGAGAGGGACATTAAGGAGGTCTACATTAGGTTTTTAGCAATAATTGGCATGCTTATGAAAATTTAAATCCCCTCCTGCCCAAAATGCTGGTAAACGTGATTAAGACCTTTATAGCTACTCTGTGTAGCATGGGTGGCCCAATTACCATAGACCTTTACATCCCTGGGAAGCACAAGGGAGCATTTTGAATATTGCAGGAAGTCTCTCACACTCTGCCAAGATATCTACTGGGATTTTACCTCTTCAGCTGCCCCGAGAAGGAAAGTGAATTTCTTGGGGACCCTTAAATATCATCCAGTCTTAACAAAGTCATTTGCTCTAGGCTGCAGAATTTGTTAGTTCTGGAATACAAATATCCTGATTCCCATCTCTGACAGAAACTGAAACTAGAATCTGGACTTAGAGACTCCCTCCTTCAAATCTTCCTCAGTTTTTTCAAAATGTTCCCATCTCTGGCCTGCACAAATCAGATCCCTACAAATTAAAAAGGTAGTGTTGCAAAGTGGATAGGGTACCTGACTTGGAGTGAGGAAAGATGGAGTTCAAATCCTGTCTTGGACATAGATTTTATTTTTTAGATATTTAGAATTTATTCTTAGATGTCATTTAAAGTGTCTCAGTGGATGGAATACCCAGCCTGGAGTTAGGAAGATCAGCCTCAGATACTTACTAGATATGTGAATCTGGGCAAGTTTCTTAACCTGTTTGCTTCAAATGGGAACGTACCAGAGAAGAAAAGAGCGAACCACTCCTGTATGTTTGCCCAGAAAACCCCACAGACGTGGCTACCTAGAGCTGAACATGCCTGAAAGACAAAGGCCCTTCCTCTTAAACCCAAGTCACACAGGGTCATGAGAGTCGAGTCAGAGCATCCCAGAGCACATCAGAAATGGGAACCATTATAGTGACAGCCATGGCTGTGACTGGGTGATTTCTGATGCCTGCACAACTGTGTAAGATACACATTAACTCTTGTTTCTTCTTCCAGTTCTAACGTAGAACAGTGGGAGGCAGATGAGCCCATATCCAGAGAGGACCTGCTGAAAGGAGTGGCCGGAGCCCAGGGTATTCTTTGCCTTTTGAGTGACAAAATAGACAAAAAACTCCTGGATGCTGCAGGTGTGTATTCAGGTCCTCAGTGAAGATTTAATACTGTAGCCTAAGGATCCTGGGCATCTCTAGTTGGGTCATAGTTGTATTTTTGGGATTGGTGCCTACTCTTAAGCTTTTGTTTATTTTTTTAAACTAGTTCAATCCAACTTACTACATGCCTTCTTTCTGCCAGGCTGGGCACTAGAGATAACTGTCCTTCCCTCAAGACCTGTTCAGAAATAACGCTTTACTACAAGGCATGGTTTGAGAACTGCAAAGAAGATAACCAGGCACTGGGTTCCCATCCCTTGCATTTGGGGAGAAAGAAATTGCCTTCAGTTGGTGGGCTGGGATATTAAGGAGATGGCACCTGAATGGGACCCACAAGGAAGGGAAGAAAGAAGGACAAAGAGAGGGGAAGGAGGAAGTAACATCAACAGTAGAGATAAGGGAAGCGGAAGAATCTGTTCCATGTGATCAGAAGCACAAAGATGGCTTTTGTTGCAAGACAGAAAACAGTCTGATTTGACCTTGGGTTAGTAGTCATCTACAGCCTTTTTATTTAAGGGCATTTCTTAATAAAGGGAATGTAAACTGCTGCCTTGTAAACTAGAGCAAGTGTAAGCATAAGCAAAGTGGGATTTGTTGTTGATTTTTTTTCTTCTTTCTGGAGTTCAGTTTCCCAGGCTCATGCTAAATTGAAAATATCTGAAGGATAATTCACAGCTCTGCTGAGTTATGTGGGTTGTGATGCCTTCTGGCTCTGAGCCTATTCGTTGAAACCTGTATATGCTGGGAGATTGGTATTTTGCTTTGGGGGCTCACTGATGAGAAGTGCTTTTGATTACCCAGGTGGGACTCTGGGTAGCCATTTGTTAAGAGCCCACTGGCTACTCAGATGTCGGTGCTTCTGTGATCTGGTAGTGTATGGTGGTTGTATTATTGCCTTGAGACAGTTGGAGCCCTGTCTATTGGATTCTTTCTTGGATAGTCACTTTTTTATATTTATCTGTAATTAAAGTAAGATTGTTAACCCCTTGAAGCTGTCTTTCCTTTAGAAAAGCAGATCAAAGAATCTGTGCTAGTAGCCCACCTTTTGTGCTAATGTGATTGCTAATACAGCAAGTTACCTGTAACATTTCTAGACTTCATTTCACTTTTCTGTAAAGTGAGGGAACTAGGTGAAATCAGGAATTCTTAGTCTTTTTTGTGTCAAGCATTCCTTTGGCAGTCTGGAAAAGGCTGCGGACCCCTTCTCAGAATGTTTTTAGATGTATTAAATACACTTACTTGGAAATTTTTTAAAAATCTGCTTACTGTAGAGTTTGAGTTAGGTTTCAGTTGTTGCTGTAGCTGTGTGACAGGGACCACAGTCTGAGACTATGTTTCTGGAGCTATAAAATGAGGATAATTTATACCTAATTTTAACAAATTTGTAATTTAATTTTATTAATTATTATTAATAAATTAAAACTTAAAGAAGTAATAAATTATACCTGATTTTCAGGATTGTTGTAATGAAAATGCTTTTATAAACTATACAGTGTTATAGCACTTACGTTGAAATAAAGATGTAATTTTTTCCCATCCAAATTCATATCCCATGCACGCACATGTGAGCATGCGTGCGTGTGTGCGCGCGTGCATGGAGTTACATAACCTCAGGTTAAGAAATCCTGGGTTAAATGACCTCTACTGCCCTTCCCAGCTCTAAATTCTACAATCCTATGCCTGTTCTTTGTATGTACTATGCCCTGCACAATGTAGTCCTTTAATAAATGTTGGTTGTGTGTAGCTGAATGCTAATAGAAGGCCTTTTGGCAGAAAAAACTGAATTGGACCCAAAATAGCAAGAACAAAGGTCGCATTTCCTAAAGAGAAAGTAAGCCACGTTAGATTTTATATCAGTAACTTCTCTGGGAACTGTCAGGATTAATGCTTAGACATTCTAAATTCTATAAAGCAAGACAACTAATTTTTGGTTTCTTTCTGTTTATCAGGATCCAATCTCAAAGTAATCAGCACATTCTCCGTGGGAGTTGACCATCTTGCCCTCGATGAAATTAAAAAGCGGTAAATGCAGCCTTTTGTTCTTTTCTAAGTATTGTAGGAGCGATTGGAAGGGAAAAAGAAGATTCCTGATAATTCAGGCAGAAAGATTGACTAGGAAAGCAGAAAGATTTAGAAGAATTCTTGAAAAGAAAAGTAAAGAGATCTTTCCATGGCGGTTGTGGAAACTTTGCTTCTTCCATTCCTAGAGGGATCCGCGTGGGCTACACACCAGATGTCCTGACAGATGCCACAGCGGAGCTTGCAGTAGCCTTACTCCTCACCACCAGCCGTCGGCTGCCAGAAGGCATTGAGGAAGTGAAGAAGTGAGTGTTTGTGTGTAGGGAACATTCCAAGAAGTCTCTCTTTTGTCCCATTAACTCTGCATTCTACATGGGCCGGCACAGGGGTGGGGAGCCTGTGGCCTTCTAAAAACTTAAGTGTGGTCTTTTGACTGAATCCAAATTTTAAATAATGGATTCAGTCAAAAAGTCTACTTAAGGATTTAGAAGAGTACAGGTTCCTCACCTCTGGGCGGAGGTAATGCCATCCCCGAGCTACCAAACATTTTACCTTCTCTGTCTTTCTCTTTTTCTCTCTGTCTCTTCTTTTAACCATGAAGCATATTTTATTGTAATGTAATTTTTTAAAATTGTCACATATATGGTAACTTTTTATTAACCAGAATATATTTATTAATTGTAGTCATAGCACTCCATACCCTTGACAGTGTCAGATCACAGAGAGTAAAACTTCCTTAGGAGACTTTTATTTCAGGTGGTTGTTAACATATGTGATGGAATTATTGAATAAGTGGATTTTAAACTCAACTTTTTTGAAGCAGATAAATTGAGACTTGCATAGGTCTTCCTCCAGAGGTGAGAGGAATAGAACTCCCTTTAAACTTCATGAATACTGATGCACAACTCTTTTCTTAATGGGGAAAAAAGAAAAACAGAAACATGGAAAGACATCACCATGATGCTGAATGTGTTAAGTAAAAAATGTGTTTGGAACATGAAAGTATAGATAGCACCTAGTGATTTAGCATGATTGTTCTTGTTCAGTCATTTTCAGTCAAGGCCCACTCTTTATGACCCTATTTGGGTCACAGAAGTAGAGATACTAGAGTGGTTTGCCATTTCCTTCTTCAGCTCATTTTACAAATGAGGAAACTCAGGCAAACAGGATAAAGTAACTTGTTCAGAGTCACACAGCTACTAAGTATCTGAGACTGTATTTGAACTGAGGACTCCTTGATTCCATGTCCAGTGCGCTATCCTAGTTGACCCTTAGATACGATTAAGGGCTTTCATTTTCTACATATTCAGTGCTTCAAGGTGGGTCTCTTCTACCTTGTTACTAGGGACTTTCTGTCTCCAATTATTAAAGCCTTGGTTTAATTCAGATTGTCTTGGTTTTGGAGTATAAATTTGGTGAGGTTGAAAGCACCTTGAATAAGGAGACTTGGTTCTGAAGCCCAGGTTTAACAGGCATTGCCTTTGTGACCTCAGGCAAGTCACCACACTGCTCCAAACCTCAGTTTCCTTACCCAAAAAATAGGAACAAAGTAGTTATAATACCTGTCTCACAAAGAGAAAGTGCTTTGTAATAGGCTATAAAGGATTAATTAAACAAAAGCTATTATTCATTCTTCATTTATGGCCACCTTCCTTATTCCTTCCTAATTGCTGAGTGTCAGTGCCACAACTCATCTTGACAAACGTTTATTAAGTTCTTGCTGTGTGCAAAGCATTGTTCAAAAATGGAGTGATGATTACGTTCCATTTGTATTTTGGGGTATCAGCTCCCCAACTAATGTGGAGGTTCCAGACCACCCTGGAACCAGAGCTTCAGAAACCCTGTAACACTTTAGATGTTGCTTTACGCCTGTTAGTGTTTGATAAATGAAGGTTTGCCTGGAGTTAGGGATTTATTGATTCGGTCAGTGTCTCAGCAAACTTCCATACCTTTCTTCCACTTTTCTCCTGTCAGTATCTTGATCTGGTTCTTAAAGTGTGACCCACTGGCCTTTAGGTGTCCCTGAGTCCCTGTTAGAGGGTTCATGAGATCAAAACTACTTTTGTAATGATGCTAAGGTGCTATTTGCTTTTTCTACCTGCATATCTGCGGGATGCAAAATTTTCTTCATATGTAAACCAAAACTGGACCCTCCTGGCTTTAGAGTGATTATCAATAGTAACTGTTGCTGTTTCCCTCCCAGCCTGAGTTCTTTCTTTTCTTTGCATCATTAAAGGGGCCATGCCCTAGCTACTTCTTAAACAGGCCTATTCAATGAATGGATGTTACCTTACTCTAAGTGAGAATTTAAGTGGCCTAACGGGACCAAGGTCTCCCAGTGCATCCTGGGGCATCTCCAGTCATCCTGAGGAATATCAGATCATTGGATTCAGATGGCTCTGGAGGAGAAGTGAAGCTGGTGACCTTGCACAGCCCTCCCTCACTCAGAACAAAATCATGTGCAAGTCATGTCATCATTTCTCTGATGGGATGGAATTCTTCGGCAACGAAGGACGAATGCAACAGCAAGATGGAATGTAGAAACAGATAGGAGAATCCAGCTATGTCTTCTTTTCAGTCAGACATTACATAAACAGTTTTGCAAAATTATATGACATAAATAATGCCACTTTCCCCACCAAATTTTGTTTGTTTTGGAAAAATTAGTTATTTTTCCTATTTTTCATGACTTCATATTTATAAAATGGGCATCCTTTTTCTTGCCAGCATGGTGAATTAGGGAGGAGTGGAGAGAAGGAAAGAATTTGAAATTGAAAATAAAAATTTTACTTTCAACATAGTTATTTTTAATAAAATATTGTTTATATTACATGTAGTGGGGGGTTTTGTTGTTTCACTTATGTCCAACTCTTCATGATCCCATTTGAGGTTTTCTTGAGTGGTTTGCTATTTCCTTCTCCAGCTCATTTTATAGATGAGGGCTTTTTTTACAGAGTTAAGTGACTTGTTAAGTGACAACTAGGAAGTGTCTGAGGCCAAATTTGAACTCAGGGAGATGAGTCTTCCTACCTCCAGGCCTAATATGCAATCCACTGAGCTACCTAGCTGCCTGTAATAAATTTATATTGCTAAAAATTTTTTAATTTTATAAGTTTTAATATCTAAAATGGCACATATAAATACAGATAACCAACATAAACAAAACTTTTTGGAGCCCTCAGTAATTTTTCAGAGTGAAAGTGGGTCCTGAGATCAGAACGTTTCATGACCACTGATACAGAATAACTACTGGTAACCTAAATGCAAAGGTTCTTTGAGAGGCTGTTTGTGTCCCCATTGCATTTTCTTTTCAGAGCCTAGAATCATGGAGACTTCTCTTCCTAATTTCAAATCCAACTTCAGATTACCTATGTGACCCTGGGCAAGTCACTTCCCTCTGCCTCAGTTCTCTCATCTGTAAAATGAGCTGGAGCAGGAAATGGCAAATCACTCCAGTATCTTTGCCAGAAAAATTCCAAATGGGATCACAAAGAGTCAGACACAACCAAACAACAAAATGACTGAACAGTTACACTTGAGGCATAATAGTGAACTCCTGCCACAGTATTTCAGTTTTTTTCTTTTCTTTTTATTCCAGTGGTGGTTGGACTTCATGGAAACCACTCTGGATGTGTGGCCACCAGCTCTTGGACAGCACAGTTGGAATTATCGGGCTGGGTAGGATAGGTAACATCTCTTTTCTGCATTTTATAACATTGGTTGGAATTGAGGGTATACACAGTAAGCTACTGTCTAAAACCATGCTAAATGACCTTTTTGTCGTTGCTTAATTGATTTAGTCATGTTCAGCTCCTCGTGATGTAATTTGGGTTTTTCTTGGCAAAGATACTGGAAACAGACTCCTTTTCCAGCTCATTTTACAGATGAGGAAACTGAGGAAAACAAGGTTAAGTGACTTATCCAGGGTCACACAGCTGGTAAATGTAAAAGGCCAGATTTGATCTTAGGGAAGATCAATCTTCTTGACTCCAGGCATAGAGCTCTATCCCTTGAGCCACCTAGCTGCCTCCAAGGGAAGGGGTAAATAGGCAGAAATCAGTAAAGTAAACCTTTATCTGATGGTAGAAATGTAGAACTTAGAACAGTAGTAGCCCATTTCACCCATACAACTAAAATGTAATTATTTGCATTATCTTGTTTCTGATTTTTAAAAAAATCAAATGAAAAAAACCCTAAGGGCTTAAAATGATTACAATATGAAACATCCAAAGGAAAAACGTGTTTAGTGTTAGTGAAGAAAAGCAAAGAATTCTCTACAGGCTTAGAGCTTAAATTCACCACTTGAAGGCCCATATTTGATATGTTTGAAAACAAAGGAGCACAAACCTTGGAATCATAAACCTTGGGTCCAAACCGTGGTTCCCATATTTACAGACTGTGTGATCAACTTTTTGTCATCTGTAAAATGGGGAAAACAAACAGTGCTGAATTTTTATGGCCTGGATTTGAAACCCAGACCAGTGGTTTACTACCTCCATGACTTCAGGGGAATCACCTTCTCCCTTTCCCCTAGACTCAGGACCCTGCACATACCTCTCTCCCGGTCAGTTACTCATCTGTAAAGGGAGGCAGCTGTACCAGATTTTTCAGATCTGGAGGGAGGGAGAGGGTTAGGGGAATGATTTCTCTGTGATCTAGAAAATCTGGGTAGAATTTTTTGGTCCTTCCTTTGTACCAGAGGTCTGAATTATTATGTATTAAAAGATAAAATATATTGATATTATACAATACTATACATATATTTTATGCATTTCTGAGTTTCTAAACTTTTTCTGGGTCATCTACTGGCCTTCATGTGTTGCCTGAGGCTTCTGCAAAACTCCCAAAAATTCCCATTTCATTTCTTAGACCAACCTGCGATATAGCAAAACTGTAATGGGGAAAGTTGTGATGTGGAAGGAATAACTCTACTCCTATTGTCCCTGTTTGGACATAATCCTTTTCAAATGCTTTTCCCTCTCTCTCTATTATCCAAAGGAATTTAGAGATTGCTTTGGTGGGAAAAACAAATGACCCACACTAACCGGGAGAGAGCATTTCTTATATTCGACCATCAACCCACTTTCCATCTCTAATTAATGAAGAGCTAAATGAAGATGAAGCTGCCTAATGTTCTGTGTTCTCTCAAAGTCAAGAGAGCAGACACACTGGCTCCAAATGGTTTTGTACAGTCATAGTTACAGGAAATAACTGTTACCTCAGCCCCACCCCGCCAGCCTTTGGGGTAGATAAGGTGAATAGGACAAAATGACATGGATGCTATTTTCTCATTTTCAGGCCAAGCTATTGCCCGTCGCCTAAAACCATTTGGCGTCCAAAAATTTATATATACTGGACGCCAGCCCAAGCCCAAGGAGGCAGCCGAGTTCCAAGCAGAATTTGGTAAGTCTGGCATTCGTTTAAAAAAGCAGTCATCACAAGGCTAGGTTGTTTCTGCTTTTTATGTCACGATAAATCCTGCAAATGGGAATTACCTGAATCTGCTTTTGTTTGCCACTTGCTCCAGGGGTCTTTTTAAAAAAAGACCAAAAAACACGCTAGAGCAGCTAAGTGGCAATGGATAGAACACCAGCCGTAGAATCAAGAGGACCCGAGTTCAAATCCAACCTCAGACACTTCACACTTAGTATCTGTGTGACCCTGGGCTAATCACCTAACACCAGCTGCCTCACAGAAACAAAAGCATGATATAATAGAGATAAACATGGCCATAGTAGATAGAAAGCTGGGAAGACCTGGTTCATGTTCTGCTTCTGACATATCCAGGCTGAGGATCCTGGGGCAAAACTCTCAGCATTCCAAGTCATTCTCCATGACAGAAACAGTTGCCAGTCTTCATTGTAAAGGGGGTATTTCCGTGCCAAAGAATTCCCTGTACCAGTGATATCACCAGTCTGGACTTGGAAGAAATGCATTTACTATAAAGTAAAAAAGACGTTGGTTTGAATCCTAGTGCCAGCTGTGTGACATGGGCCACAGTTTGAGCCTTTGTTTCTTGATCTGTAAAATGGAGACGCTGTACCTCCTACTTTGCAGAGCTGTTGTGAGGAAAGCACTTTATAAATCATATAATTGTGACCTGTGATTAGCTGTGAGTAACTTTAATGGTGTCAAAAGCATAATAAACTTTTATGTGCTGATTTCTTTGTCCTTGACCTCCATTTTCTCATCATCCTGGAATTTTTGAACTAGAAGTGACAGAATCATCTCACTTAATGCCCTCATTTCACAGGTGAAAAACTGGATTAGCTATCTCCATCCTGTTTATCTTATGGGTAAAAAGAGGGGACTTGGATAGCCAGTTTCTTCTCCCTCTAAAATTCAGTGAGATAGCATTAATGATTTTGAAGTAATTACAAAGTACAAATGCAAAAAATCCAGGCAGGTGAGGTGGCTGGAGGTGGCCTTGGCTAAGGTCACAAGGTTCATTAAGAACAAAGACAAGAAACATTTATCAAGTACCTACTATGTGCCAGGCATTATGCACTGGCTCTCAATGCGGTACTGTGTCAAACCAGATGAAAGGACAGTGTGAAGAAATGAAAACACCTCGAGATTTGGAATTGGAAGACCTAGGCTAGATTCCCAGCTCTGCCTTTTACTATCCATGGGACTATGGTTACATTGCATAGTCTTGCTTCTTTCTTCATCTCTGTAGAGGCTGGGCAACTGGGTGGCACAGTGGATAGAGCACCAACCCTAGAGTGAGGAGGACCTCAATTCAAATCCAACCTCAGACACTAACTAGTTGTGTGACCCTGGGCAAGTCAGTTAACCCTCTTTGCCTCTGTTTCCTCATCTGTAAAATGATCTAGACAAGGAAATGGCAAACCATTCCAGTGTCTCTGCCAAGAAAACCCCAAATGGGGGAATGAAGAGTCAGACACAACTGAACAACAAACTGAGATAGCTGGACTAGGGTGTTTTCTCTAACTTTGTGTCTTGCTCTAAAGTCTAGATGACTTTGATAAGGAAGGAACAGAGAGAGGAAAGCAAGCCCTTTTCAGCGTGTTGCCCATAGGGTGTCACTCCTTGGAAAGTGACTATTTTTGAGATAAAATTTGAGAAGATAAAATTCTCTTTCTCTGCCCCATCTTTGAAAACTCAGGGTGCCCTTCTCCCCCTTACTGATATTTTAAGAATTCTAATTGTCAGACGGTTTAGGTCTTTTTTTAACTTATTTTTGTCCTTATTTTGTCCTTTTAGTTTAGATTGGCTTTGAGGTTTGGTGTGTTCATTTTTTTTCCTCATGCCTCAACTACCAGGAATATTTCAGCCCATGTCTCAGCCTTTGAGACAAGATGCTGCCAGGTGTATCATAGTTCTGAGAAATATTCTGTAAAGAATTCCCTTCTTCTTAGTTGCCTTTGGGGGTGGAAATGCTTATGAATTCAGTTCAACAACCTTCTAGGTGTAAAGCATTGTGTCAGGTGCTAGGATTACAAAAATAGAATTAAGTAATCTCTGCCCTCAAGGAGCTTACCTTCTGTGAGGGGATACAACGTGTCTGCATGTAAGTAAATACAAAGTATGTGCAAAATTATACCAGTTAATTTCAAGTGGGACAGGGTGCAGACTCAATAATGGAGGGGGAGGTAGCTCCTGAACTGTGTTTTGAAGGAAGCCAGAAATCTAGCATCATCATCACAATATATTATAACAATGTATTAAAATAATACTGTTCTATTGATTATAACTGTCTATAATTTTTGTTATTTAAAAATGTTTAATTATTATTGCTAAGATTTGTAATAAACATTTACCATGTACCAGGCACCATGCTAAGCACTTTTAAGTTACTATCCTACTTGATGCTCATAACAACCCTAGGAGGTAGGTCTATTATCCCCAATTTACAAATGAGAAGGTTGAGACGGGATCATACAATCGATTGGTGTCTGAGACTGGATTTGTGTTCAGGTCTTCTGACTCAAGATGGTGCTAAAGTCTAAGACCTTTGGATAATTTCAATCAAAAAGAATTATCTTTTTGGTGTATTTATGTTTTGATTTGTTATATGATTTCTTCCACTTATGTTAGTGCGACTACATAGCATCACTATAGTGAAAATATGCTCAATAGGAAAGTATATGTAGAACCTATACAGAATTGTATGCTGTCATGGGGAGGGAGGGGAGTAGCGGGGGGAAGGAGTGGGGGGGATAAAATCTTAATTTTAAGGAAGTGATTGTAGAACATTTATAAATAAATAAAATTAAAAAAAAAAAAGAATTATCTTTTACTGAATTGCCCTGGTAGTATTTTAATTCCAGGTCATTCCATGCCCATGAAACCTAAACTCTTCAATGTTAAATGAAATTATGATTCAATCAGTAGATGTTAGAGCAAGACAGAATCCTGGATATTTAGCCCAACTTCTGTCATTCATTTTTACAAAGATGGAAACCGAGGCCCAGAGAGCATGAGTGATTTGCCTAAGGTCACACAGGGCATAATTTGAACTCAGATCTTTTGGCTTCAAATACTCCAGTCCTTTTTCAGCTATATCACATGTTTAAGAAGCATATCTTTTAGTTATTTCACATACTTTGGCTGTCTCAGCCTATAAACAAAAGCATTTTGAAATTCATCTTGTTTCATAATGTCTCCTATCCCTTTGTTTCCCCAACATGTCCTTTACTTTTTGGTCTCTGTGTCTAAATATCTTCCCTCTGTGTTCTGGCAAAAATACATTTCAGTTGCCTCTTCACAGCTACAAGTTTTTATAAGTTGTATGAAACAAAACAAATTTAGCTGACACTTTGTAACAATGTTGCACATACAAATGGGTGGTGAAGTGCAATTTCTCACAGAATTTTAAACATTTTTCACACTTGTCAGTCTTTTAAGGAAAATGCTCTTCTGATAATTCTCTGTTGTTCTAAGGTAGTCTTTATAGATTTGAGACTCATTCTGCCCAGCCTCCATGAGCACTGCTAGGTTGGCTTCCCAATGCACAGCCAGCTCAGAATTGTGTGAGAATTCTGAATTGCTAGCCCAACTGCTTTTAGCCTGATTTTTTTTTTTTTGAGGCACTCAGGGTTTAGGTGACTTGGCCAGCACATAACTACCAAGTGTCTGAGACCGGATTTGAACTCGGGAACTCCTGACTCCAGGGCCAGTGCTGTATCCACTATACCTCCTTGCTGTCCTGAGACTGATTCTCTTATTGGATTCTCCCCACCCCCACCCCAGGTCCTGCAAACTGTATTTTAATTTTCAAGGCTGGTGTAATCATTTCTAGAAAAGGAAAACTGGGCCATTCCAAGAATTAGTGCCTCAAAGCCTTGGTCCCCATTTTGGGGGGAGTGATTTCACTCTTGTACCTGTTCTGTTCCTCTACTACTGATCCCTCTCTCCCCGCATTCTTCTCTGAAGTTCCTCTTGAGCAGCTGGCAGCCCAATCGGATTTTGTTGTGGTGGCTTGTGCTCTAACCCCTGAAACTAAGTTGCTCTGTAACAAGAACTTCTTCCAGAAAATGAAGAAAACAGCTGTGTTTGTCAACATAAGCAGGTATGGCTTTCTGGTGATTTTTTTAAAAATAGATACTACTATGCTTTTCTGATTTTGATTTCACATTTTCATTGCTACTGAACCCTGTTTGAACGTGTGTCTTTCTTTGAACCAAGCCAAAGAGAAAACCAGAAATAAAATGAAGATCATGATCTCTGTTTGATTCTGAAAAAAATACTAAATCTTAACTGGAATGTATACTCCCTGGAAGGAGGAAGTCTTAAGTGTAGGCTTTAAACATTTGCATAATCCAGCTGGTCTCAGCAGAAATGAACAGGACAAAACTCTGCTAAAAGCTTTGCCAGTTATTTTGTAGCACAGAAAATAGGGTGAGTTTGAATTATTCCTCAGATACTTAGTAGCTGTGTGACCTTGGGCAAAACACCTTCCTTCTTGGCCGGAGATTTATCATTGGTCAAGAGATGATAACAGCCCTAATTCACAGAATTTCTGTGAGAATCAATAGAAACAACATATGTAAAATTCCTTTTCAAATCTTACAGCGTTAAACAAACACCAGCTTTTATTCTCACTTCCAGGAGTGATGATGACCATTTTTGGCAGTGCTTTCTTCACCAGGGGGAGTGTTGCCTGTTAGAGAATGTCTTCAGCTACTTTTCGTTAAATGGCCAATCATTTAACAGCTAAGATCTATCCCTTCTCTTATGCTTCCAGAAGAGAGGCCAAGGGATCTACCAAGTTAGATGCACAAGAGAGGCTCCAAATCCCTTAACTGCAGAGTTCCATACTCTGAAACTTTTGGTTGTTCAGTCATTTCAGTCATGTCCAAATTCCTTGTGACCCCATTTGGAGTTTCCTTGGCAAAGATAATGGAGTGGTTTGCCATTTCCTTCTCCAGCTCTTTTTACATATGAGGAACCTGAGGCCCACAGGGTTAAGTGATGTGCCTATTATCACACAGCTAGTCAATGGCTGAGGTAGGATTTTAACTCAGGTCTTCTTGACTCCAGGCCACTGCTCCATCCACCGTGCCATCTAGCAGCTCTTGAAACTTTTACTTAATACTAATAAAGAATTAATTTTTAATCTGCCTTCTTGGAAAACCTATTCAGATTTAAAATTTCCTGCGGGTGGTTTTGTTTGTATCTTTTTTTGTACGAAATAACCCTATAGGATTGTCTCTGGTAACCGACTTTTTAAAAATTTTTTCTGATATAGCTGGTAATTCATGATAGAGTCTTTGGGATACTGCATCCCTATGAATTTGATCAAGTGAATTTTTCGCTTTGATCTGCTGTGAGAGATAGAAAGGGACGTAGAAGATGTGGTTCCTACCTTCAAGGTCCTTTTGGCCTATTCAGAGCTAAAACTAACACATGTGAACAAGAGACCAATATAGGATTGCATATAACAATTATAAATTATGTAGTGTGGTAGTTAAATATGGCAGTGGCCCAGAGAAACTACAGTGTAGTTGAGAAAGGCTTCATTACCCATCAAGGGTGTGCATCAAGGCTAAGGGTTCCGAACTTGGGCACTTTGAACTTTAAAAAAATACTTTGATAATGATTCATTTTGTTAAAAAAACATTTTTTCTGAGAAGAGGTTCATAGGCTTCACCAAGATTACTAAAAAGGAATCTATATCACTAAAAAAAGGTTCAAAATCCCCTGATCAAAGCCTTAAGACATGCATTGAATTTAAATAGGGAAAGGAATAAAGAACTTGTACAAGGTAAGGAATATAAAATTCAGGAAAGACAGTGAGGAGATACTTTAAAGCAGATACTTTAGAAGTATTGGTGGGAAGATTTGGATTCTATTTGATGGAGGCAGTTGAATGCCAAACTGAGTTTATACTTGAACCATCATGGAAGTTTAACCGATATAGATGAATTGACACACCAAGGAAGTCAAAAAGAGCCCAGAAATTGCTTCAGTCATCAAGCAAATGCTCTCCTTGCCAAGCAGAGATGTATTGGCCAACAACATCCATTTAGAAGATAAACTCATTTGCAAAAGCCTGAGGATAGTTTTTGAGACAAATTTTTTTCTTAACAATGGGACCACAACATTTAGTTTCTGATTTTTCGGTCTCCAGCATGCTAAAGGAAGGAGTAGTGTTGGTACTAAAAGCTGAGGGTGTTGGCACATAGCTATAGTCCTGCTACTAGGGAACCTGAGGCTAGTGGAGTCTTTGAGTTCAGGAGTCCTGAGCTGCCATAAGGCTAAAAGCGATGGGTGTGTGCACTAATAATAAGTCTGGTGCCAACATGGTGAGCCAATTCAGGGGGAAATCCACCAGACTGCTCAAGGAAGAGTAGAGCTTTTGTGCTGGTAGGTGAAGTTGGAGGTCCATGAGTGGCCCCTGCACATCCAGCCTGGGCAAGACAGAGTCTTGCTAGTTCTCTTCTCCAATAAATAAAATGGCACCAAAGAAGGCCAGAAGATCCACTATACCCATAGAGGAAATATGTGCTGGAGAAATGTAATTTTGAAAGCATTGAGAGATCAGTTTTTAAGAAGAGTTAAAAACTACTTTTAACAAGTAAAAGAAAGTCATAAATGATATTACAACTGAAGAAAGACTGGTTAGAAGACATGAAAAACTGACCTAATGTGCCTTCTTTTCTTTATAAAATCTTTATGAGGATGAATTACAATTAAAAGATGTCAGTGAAAAAACTACAAGAATGGAACAGGAACAGCATTTTCTACTTAATATTCTAAAACAAACCACATCTTCATTGGTCACACAGTTGACCAGAAGGAGCAGAGAGTGTAAAATTTCCATATTTACTGTTTATTTTGTTCAGTTGTGTCTGACACTTTGTTGGACTCCATTTGGGGTTTCTTGGCAAAGCTACTGGAATGGTTTGCCATTTCCTTCTCCAACTCATTTTACCGATGAGGAAATGGAGGCAAACAGGATTAAGTGACTTGCAGAGGGTCCCGTAGCTAGTAAGTGACTGAGGCCAGATTTGAATTCAGGAAGATGAGTCTTCCTGACCACAGGCCCAGCACTCTATCCACTGATCCACCCAGCTGCCCTAAGTATATGATACAGCCTCAATTGCTCTCTTTCAACAGGATGTCTCTCAGTCAAGAAAAGAGAAAAAAAGACAAAAAAATGAATCTGTACTTGCCCTCAGCGTGGTACAGACAGCATAAAAATATACATACAATAAAAGGGATATTTGAGGTAAATACAGAAACCCAGGCACCAATGCCAGCTCTGCCACTTTCTTTAAGAACATACAATACTCCTTGAAAATATCCTAAGGATAATTTGTTCAATCTTCTAATCATTGATATTCCTATGAAACGGAAACATGCTTACCAAAGGTATCTGCCAGTGTCCAACATAGCTCAAGAGTGTTGAGAGATGTTTATTTTATATATATATATATGTAAAATAGCGTTCTCCAGATGCTCCTGTTTTCAGAAGTCATTGATTAAGTTGATTGTACCCAGGTACAGAATGTACCCATTCTGTAACCCAGAATACTACTAAGCCTCCTAAATGAATGAAAAAGCATTTATTATATGTTTACTATGTGCAATCCGTATGGAAAAAAACACTAAATGGATGAAAAATGCCTGTTGTTCAGACTGCTGTGTAGTTGTAGGGACAGTCCCCGGGACACTGCATCAGTACACATCTTAGATAGGGAGTTAGGCCCAGACCTGTGTAGAAATCTGCAACAGACCAGCCTGGGTTATTTTGGTGAAATTCTGTATTGCTTTCAGTGATCTCAAACTGCACTGTTCTGTTTTCTTCATATATAACAATGTATTCTAACCATATTCCTTCCAAGTTGCTACACTCCAGCCTCTTATCTCCAGCTGCCATCCTGGAACCTGCATTCCCAAGTGATTGGCTCATCGTCTCTAGACATCTCCGTACTCACTTTGGTGATGCATACTAGCCATCTCCCTTACATGTGCATACCCTAATTATCCTGTTCTACCTACCCCTACTCCTCTCCATCTCTTAATCTGGGAACAGTCATTCCTGGAAAAACACTTGATGAGTCCATTCACCATGACAGACGAAAGCACCTTCCTTTCCCCCACTCTCGCTTTCCTAATTCTTGTCCTGATAACAGTAATCAAATCTACACTGTCTTGCCCATTTTCGTATCCCTACTGCTTAATGCAGTGCCTGGCACATAGACAGCTAGGGGGCACAAGATAAAGCACTGGGCCTGGAGTCAAAGAGACCCAAGTTCAGATCTGGGCTCAGACACTTCCTAGCTGTGTCATCCTCAGCAGGTCACTTAACCGCTGTTTGCCTCAGCTGCCTCAGCTGTAAAATGGGGATAATGGCCTTTAACTTGCAGGATTGCTACAAGACTTGAATGAGATTAGTATCTGAAAGGCATTTAGCACAGTGCTTGGCACCCAGTAGGTGATATGTAAGTGATAGCTAGCAGTAGTATTAGTCAGGATGAAGTAGTCAGTGGAGGAAGATGTTTAGAAGACATTAGCCGGTAGCTCTGGTTTTAATTACTTGGAAGTTTTAAATACTTTTAAGTGACCTTGAGTAACATCAATACCAGGCATTGTCAACTTGTGATAAACTTTTCAGTGATAGTGAAAATGGTCGTCTGGTCCACTGATCCATGAATAATCAGGAATTATTTATGCATCTTATCAAGGTCTGACCACGGCCCTGGTTCCATCTTCTCTTAGCCAATCGTAATAACTGTCACTTTTACAAAAGACTGCTCAATATTCATCCTTGGACAATGTACCTCACTGTCTAAACTATGCTCTGTAATTTTAGGGACAGTTCACTGAGGTGTCCCATTAATACATTTATCTTAAATAGTAGGGAGTTAGATCCAAACTTGTATAGACCGAGCAGGGTTAATTTGGGGAATTTATATATTGTTTTCAATCCCTTGATAAATACTGATAAAGATGTAGTGAAAGCTAGTTTTATGGGGATGTCTTCACTCTTAACAGCTTTGATGTGCCTTAAGTGAACCAATGGACCTGGCCCACTTATTAAAATTTTAATTGAGAACGGGAAACTGAAGTCTTATGTAAATAGCTATTACTGATGTAAAATTTTTTTCTTAAAGTTAGACAATTCAGTGTTACACTTAGCATGGACTCTTCACATGTGTGGGGAATTGTTTTTTTGGGAGGGAGATGGGGTTTGTTTTTTGGTTTTGTTTTTTTTTTTTTTAAACAAAACCCAAAAGAGGCTGTTATGTCCTTTATTGGATGATATAGCAAAGTACCATTCTAATTCTTATGGTTCCCAGGGGAGATGTGGTGAACCAGGAAGACCTTTATCAGGCTTTGGCCAGTGGTCAGATTGCAGCAGCTGGGCTGGATGTCACAACCCCTGAACCATTGCCCACAAACCATCCTCTCCTCTCCCTGAAGAACTGTGGTAAGATTTGAGTTTTTAACATTTAAGCTTAAACTTTACTCCTCAAAGTAGAGAGATGGGGAAGGGACTACAGGGACAGAATGATATATGCATCACATCAAATAAAGTCATATCTGTGGCCAATTTTGCTTAAGGGAATATGGGAAAGTAGTATGGTTGGGTTTTTTTAAAGACATCAATAATTTCTTTAAATTTAAGGTTACTTTTTACCTTTAATTTAAAACTACTATTGAAGTTCAGATTTCTAGACTCTATTCTGAACTCTGACCAAAGCTGTTTCTTTAAACAAAAACTTATTCCTCAGAAAGTTTGTAATTTGTAATGTTTTGCTTTAAAAAAAAAAAACTAATCAACAGCTTATGTTGTGTTTAAGCTCTTGGAGTTGTCAGCAGTTATTTTGTTGTTTGCCCTTTCTCTCAAAGAAGACCATGACATCAGAAAGATGATGCCATGACATACGAGGGAATTGGATTTAAGTGAGGGAGGACTGTGCATGGTCACCAGCCTCACTTTCTCCACTGGAGCCACCTAGGTTCAGTGGCAAGATATAGATCAGGACACCTGGAGATGGCCTCCATTTGTCAGCTAAACTGTTGGTGGAAGTATTACTCTCCATCCCATAAAAACAAAAAAGATCTTGCCCCAGTTGACTGATGCTCAGTAGATCAGTGCCCACATTGTGAAGTGACTGTAGGTTTAAATATGATCCAATGACTATGCATAAAAGCATTTTGAAAATTTAAAGTGCTATACAAATATTAACATTCTTTGTCATTTAGCGTCACTGTCTTAAATAGTAGCTGTTTATTAAAAAGTACTATACTCACATGTATGTTTTTTGCTACAAGCATCATTATGTTCAGTACTGCCTTTGAATCAATCCTTAAAATGAAAAAGTATAATTTTTCATAAGCATTCTAATTATATTGGACTTCTGACATCCCTTTGCTAAGGCGCCATCAAGTTATGTCGAGAACTTGGGCCTAGAAAATATATTAGCTCCCAGACTATTTCGTTCATTTCTCCAAACTAAATTTCTGTTACCATGACAGTCATCGGTGAAATGATGTGAGGCCAAAAATAAATTAATAGATAATAGGTAGTTGTCACGATTCTCATTTTCTAGCCAGAAAATCTATTCAGTTGAATTCTAGGTAAATACTGAGCCATTACACTTTCCTCCTGCCATGTTTTGATCACCTTCCCTTTCCTTTACAGTGATTCTACCACATATTGGTAGTGCCACCTATGGAACCCGGAACACTATGTCGGTGCTTGCAGTTAATAACTTGTTGGCTGGCCTAAAGGGGGAGCCCATGCCAAGCGAATTCAAACTGTGAAGATGGAACAATTAGAATCTTATGATTGAGTAATAAAGTAATTATTTTCACTTTTGCCAAACAGAAGTGTGTTACCTTCACCTAAATGTTTCTATCATAAAGAGCACAGTGGGAAACCCACCACCCAACACTTGCCTCAGAACTACATGAAAAGTGCTTAAGAATAACATTTACTTTGTTGTTATTCTAATAACTTAGGAAACAAAGGTGTCAATGAGTATGCAACTTTTGTTGACTAATGTTATTGTCTTAATTTCAGTAATTAAATGACCGTTAAGTTACTTAATATGTGTCTGTGTGTCTAATTAAATATGAATATTTGCATACCTCTTATGACAGAATTCCATGGTTAAGGGATCTTCAGAGTCCATCTTGTTAAATTTATATTTGAAAAAGAAGTCCCCCTTCCAACACCCAAACACAGTCATCCAGTTTTACCTTGAACATCTGACCATCTCTACTTATGTGAGTATGCTCTTTTCAAGGCTGTGCTCACCCACAGCCCAGTTCCCTTCATTGTCTCCTGCCACTGTCACCCAAGACAACACCTTTGACTTTTAGATAGCACTATGAATTTTTCCTCACATGAAGGCCAAATTTGCCTCTGAAATTTACTCCTACTACTCCTGGCTAAATATCCTCTGAAGCCAGGAAGAGCCAGTTTAGTTCATCTTCTGAATACATAATCGAAAACTTCCATACCCTCCCCCCCAGATCTCTTCTCTAGGCTGAATAACCCTACTTTCTTAAGTCTTCACATCCAAGGAACTTAAGAGTTTTCACAAGACTGGTTAGATTTTTCTGGACACACATAATAATTTCACATCTCTGAGTTTCAGTATGGATTTATGTTGGTCACTAAGCTTTAGTATTCACTGATTTACTTTATATGGCAGCTCCCACATCCTCATTTCTAGGAGTGAAGCAGTACAGATTAACTTCTTTATTCATAGATTTCTGAAAAAATCTGACCAAAGTAGGCCAACTTTGGGCTATAGTAACAACAGCATCCTAACGTAAAAATAAACTTTTACCTGTATTGCATGAATTAGTGCCCTGCACGAATGGTTTCTAATTCTTCACCTCCCATTCTGTTTGCCACATTTCTCACATCAAGCCATTTTACAAAAATTGATCATAATACAAAAAGCAAAGATTTTGAATCAGAAGTCTTGGGACTTGACTACTGTTTCTGCTAGTGAATGAATACTTACATCATCTTGGACAAAAAACCGAATCATCCCTCTGATCCTCGGTTTCTTCTCTATAAAATGGGAGGTTGGAGTAGATCATCTCAGGCTCTTTCCAGCTCTTGCCAGTCATCATTTTGAAGGTATTAATGTACTTATTCATTCAAAGGACTTTTTTCTCAATATTCACCTCAACCTCAACACAGTACTGGACAGTTAAAAAAAATTTCCCACCTTAAATTCTTTATTGTCTTGACAGCCATGCCATCTGTTTCCTGCATCTCTAATTCTTTTTTTCACATGTGTTGACAATAACTTCCAACTACCCAAATTTCATTTATCAGATGGCATAGTGAAAAATGCAGCTGGGCTAGGTTAGGAATCCTAGACAAAAAGCTGTGTAACCATGGAGGTTGTTTAATCTCATAATGCCTAAGGTTCATTAATGGCAAAGTGAAGAAACTATTAGATGATCACTAAGGTTCCTCCCAGCTCCCTCAGGAAACCATTCCATCCTAAGTCCTCCATGAAGCTTTACCTCCTTACTTTGAAATCCCATATTTACTTACCAAGTCACAATTTTTTTTCACTCACTGACAATATAACTTGTGTATTTATTATTTAAAAGGTATTCTGTTAGCTTCGGTGTTTAAGTTATAGCCTCTGGTTTCCAGGGTCTTCCATTCTAATTGAGGACATGAATACCTATAGCTCAAATGGGTATATAATAAATATCATGCATGAATGGTACTGACAACCTGTAATGAGTTAAAAGTTGGACCTGCACTGACGGAATGGTAGGATTTGAACAAAGATAGACATTCTGGGCAAGGGCATAACATAAATGAAACTGGACGGACATTTCAGGAAATGACAAACAAGATTTGTCTGGAGCAAATGGTTCATGTGAGGGAGTAATGGAAGAGAAGTGTAGAAATCTAAGTTAGATTGTGGACAGCCATAGATACCAAGCTAAAAAGTATCGACTTAATCCCATAGGCAACTAAGAACCACTACCAGGTTTGGAAAGAGAAAACAATTTGTTGTAAACTAAGCTTTATGAAAACTAACTTCAGGGCAATGCATGTGATGCTTTTGAGTTAAGATGCTTATAGGACTTTATTTGTATGCAACTGAAAGACACTGCAAAGTCATGTTATAAGAAAACTAGAAAAGTGGCAGTGTGTATGATAAAATGGACGAAGATATTACTATGCTTTATACATGAGGTAGTAACCACTGTAGTAAAGATGAAAATACACTTGAGTCATTGTAAAGCAACAGAACTGTACTTATTTGATATTTAATCCCATATGACTCCTCTGGTATTGCTATCCTGTGTTAACTCTTGACGTGTGGTGCTTAATAAAGGTTTTATGATTATTGATGTCCTTGAAGGCAAGAAACATGAATTGGAATTGCTTCTATCTTTCACAGAAACCAGAACAGGGGCTCTATATACACTTGGCAGATACCACAGTAGCACAAAATTTAAAACAATTTTAATTTTTTAAATTAGACAAATGTATAATCACGTGAAACTTGACATTCTGTTCTGGTAATAGTGAAAGAAAAGGTCTCTTTTTGTGGGGGAGAAGGGTTTAGGAATCTTTTGTAAAGCATGAAGTTCTAACAACAGATTAGAGTATAAAGGAAGGTCAGCCCAAAGCACAAGTACTGCCAATGGGGAAGGAAAGGAAGCATCCAAAGAGAATAGGGCTGTCCAAGGACCTCTCCAGGTGTACTAAGGGCAAAACTCTCCTCCTCTGCACTTCCATGTTTCCATCAAAGACACCACCATCCTTCCAGTCTCTCAGTTTTGCAAGTTCAATCCTTGGCTCCTCACCCACCTTCACCCCATATATGCAACCAATTGCCAGATCTTGCCATTTGAACTTCTACATGTCTCAGGTCTACTTCCTTCTCTATTTTGATGGTTACTGCCCTATTTCAGTCTTCATCACATCTCACCAGGACTATTTATAATAACATCTTTGCCTCAAGCCTTTCCATTCCAAACCATCCTCCTCACAGCTAACATAATTTTCCTAAAGCACAGATCTGTGTCACTTTCCTGCTCAACAAACTTACTGTCTACAAAGGTCCTTAGAGGCTTTCTATTCCAGCATTTGTTTTAGAGAGAAACAGGACCAGGAAGGTTAAGTGATTATCTTAAGTCACACACGGAATATGCATCAAAGGTAAGAATTTGAATCTGACTTCAGACTCCAATGGCTTCCTGTTGTCTCGGGTCATCTATTAAAGCCCTTTATAACCTTACCATTCCCCTTCACATGGTGCAGCCCAAACTGTCCTCTTTTCTGTTCAAACACACAATACTCCACCTTGTCTCTATTTGCTGTCCCCTAAAACTCAATGCACTACCTCCAACTTCCATCTTAGACTTGATCCTTCATTCCCTTCCAAACTTAGTTCACATGTAGAAAAGCTAATCCCTCCTTGATCCCTTTAATATTCAGGTGCCACCTCTCTCCAAAATTACCTCGCAATTATTTTTTGTATATGTATATGTGTACATGTAAGCTGAAGGCAGAAACTATTTCATTTTTATCAATGTAAAACCTGCACCCCTAAAAGAGTACTTGATATATAGTAGGTAAAATATATTCTGGTTGATTACTGACTAGAAATAAACTAGTAACAACGTCAAAATGGATGGGGATGAGGATGAATACAAATCATTGCATAGACCTGCAAAGATCTCAGGATAACTAAAGCTAATAATGTTATGAAATTTGTGAAAAAATGATAAAAACAAGACAAGCTGGTATTTATTAGTTTACAAAGTACTTCACACATATCCTAACTGAATGGATTCATATCACCTGGCTTGAGGGACTTACCATCCCTGAAAAATGAAAACTCCTGTGTTAATAAACTGCTTATTTCTGAGGAATCATGGATACCAGAAAAAAAGTTATATCAAGAAGAGAAATGGGCAAGTTTCTTGATTTTCATTATTGAGAAGGTAGATTCTTCAATCCACTAGCATTGATTTCCAGCAAAGTTCTAGAAGAAAATGATTCACGAGCATTCTGAAAGAGAAGCTATGATCAATATGAATTGGCCTCCACATCCAGAGAAAGAGCTATGGAGTCGGAACACAGAATTAAACAGACTTTTTTCTTTTTTATATGTTTCATTGTGCTTTGTGGTTTTTCTCAGGTTTTCTCCCATTTGTTATAAATTCTTCTATGCAACATGACTGGTGTGTAAATGTATTTAATAGGAATGTATGTGTACAGACCATATAAGTTACATGATGTCTTGGGGAGGGAGGGTAGAGAGATGGGGAGAAAAAAATTTGTAACTTACGGAAGTGAATGTTGAAAACTGCAAACTAATTAAATTTGAAAAAAATATGATTGGCACAAGTTTCACCAAGAACAAATTATGCCATATTAGCCTCATTTATTTCTTGGGCAGGAAATATATAGTATAGAAAAAGTGTATGTTAATTGCACATAGCCCATAATTATACTTCAAATCCTCAACTCTGAAGTTTCCCCTCATCACAACTCCTCTTTTCCCTCTACCATACTCCCCTTAAATCTATTCTTTATCCTCAGACTTCCAGTTGCTCTAAACCATTTTGCCTATTCTATCAACCTTGCTCTACTTTCTTCTTTGCTGCCTACAAATCGGTCTTCTCCCTCCTTAAAAATATGTACTTAACCTTATCCCTTCAAGCTTTCCTCTTACCCCTAAACTTCCTTTCATATGCAAGTCATCTACATTGGTTGCCTCTAACTCCTCACCTCTCACTTCTAAACCCAGACCCAGAAATCTGGCTTTTGACCCCACCAATCTACTAAAACTGCATTCTCCAAGATTATTAGCAGTCACTCAGAGTCTAAATCAAATGAATTTTCCTGTCCCCAGTCTACTTAACCATTTTCAGTCAACACTGTCAATAGAATCCTGGAGCTGAAAGGATTTTAGAGATCACCTAGTCCAATCTATATCTGAACAAGAATCTCAACCCTTCAAAAAATGGCTATCCACTTTTTGCTTAAGGATCTCCACTTCTCTTCCCTTGACTTCTGAGATAACATTTTTAGTTCTTCTACCAGACTAACTCCTGAGTCTACCCAACAGGATCATCCATATTCCACCCATTAATGTGGGTGTGACAAGATATCCAAGACTATCCTGGGCACCATTCTGTCTCTTCTCTGATAGCCTCCTGTGTTCCTGGCGGTTTCACACCCTTCAATCTCCCTAATCTTTCTTAGGACTCTTAATTCAGATTGCCAATTGCCCCCTAGACATTATCTGTATGTCCCATCTGTATTTCAAACTCAACATAACTAAAACGGAACTCATCTGCCTCCATAAGCCTTCCTCTAAACTTACCCATTTCTATTAAGGAGCCCTATCAGTCCCCCAGATTTGCAACATCAGTCATCCTTAGCTCACACCCCCTATTATCCAACCCAATTTTGTCAATTTTACCATTATGTCTCTCTCCCCCCTCACTCCCATTTCAACTAACATTACTTTAGGCCTTCCTCATCTTTTAAATGAACTACTCTGCAACAGCCAACTCTCCCCCCTCTTGTTGTTAAATACTTTTGCCCTATCAAGTTACTTGAATTGGAGCATTTGGGGGCGTATTGGTTCATGTTTTCAAGATTGGATAGCTCTCTGGTAACTTAGCAAGTATGTCAATTAAGTATAGTTCTAAGAAATCCCTAAAAATAATCTTGTGAAACCCTTCAAACACATAATAAATTCAATAGTTTTAGAGTTCACATAATTATATCTATCTCAATCTCCCTGCTTCCAATCTCTCTCCTCTAGAATCTATCTTCTACTAAACTGCTAAAATAGTGCTCCTAAAGCAGTTATGAGATCGCTGCCTAATTCTAAAATCTTCATTGACTCCCTATTTTCTCTAAGGTAAAATGCAATCTCCCCAGTTTGGCGTTTAAAGTCCTGATAAAACCTGTTAAACAGCCTGTTAAATCTGCTGTTTCTAAAATGACTGCACGTTATTCCCCTTCCCATATTCCACACACCAGCCAAACTGGCCCACACCCATTGTTTCCAAGACTCAAAAGTCATGTTCCCACCTTTGTGTGGACATAGCTGTCTCCCATTTACCTTTGCCTCTTGGAATCCTTAGGTTCCTGTAAAGTTCAACTGAAGTATCACCACCAACAGAACCTTTCTGTATGCACCTAGTTGTTAGTGCTCCCTGAAACTATACAGAAACTAATGTTTCTTCTTAAGTGTTTTATTTCTACCCCTCCCTCTAGAATATAAGTTTCTTGAGGACAGACACTTTTCATCTGTCACTGTATCCCCAAGGTTTAACACAGTGCTTTACAGAAGATAAGTGCTTCATAAGTTTACTAAAATGAATTATTCTCTAAAGAAAGCAATGTCTGTCCAGAACCAAACTTTTAAAAGAGAAAAACTCAAGATTAAAAAAAAATTCAGTGATTTTCTTCTCACCTTCCCAACATTTCCACTTGTTCCTTCATCATTCTTGGAGGCAGAGAAACTAAAACACCTACCTTGATACATATACTAGAACATATGAACAATTCAGAGTCTGGAATTTATTCCTTAAGTCAATTCTAAATCTCACCTGGTGAAATCTAAATCATCCTTTCTTCTGATACTTGTCTGAAGATAGATTCAATCCTCCTAATATGAAATCAACTAGTAAACTATAAGAAAATAAGGAAGAAGAGGGAAGAACCTCATTTCATTCTTGGAGAGGAGGGAAAATAGAAAGAAGGAAAGAAAGAAGAAAACATACTCTTCTAAAGAAAAAAAGTTTTTAGAATAAGAGAGGAAACCAAGTAGGCATGAATTGTTTGAAAAATTTATTTTAAAATTAGTAACAGCACCAAAGCTTAAAACACAGTGTCTTGGTTCTTTCTGTCCAATCTCTTCTCCCAATATTCAGATTTTTCACTGGGGTTTTCTCCTAAGGACCCAGTTCCATTCTATAGCCATTCCAGTGACATACCCACTGTTCAATAATTTTATCTAGACTGGTCAATCGGCAGAAAACTATATGTTTTTAAGAATCTCATGAAAGCACCCAGGCCTACACTTCACTCCCCCATCACAAAGCCAAAGTGGCAAGTGGATTTTTCAAAACCCTGAAGCCAGGTACAGTAATCAATTAAAAGACAATGAAATAAAGCATGTGACTCAGCAGGCAGGACCTCTGAAAATAAAGTTAAGAAATTTGGGCATACACCTCCTAGATGAACAAGGAGTCAGACTCTAAAACAGGAATTGTTGAGCAAAACAACTAAGAAAATATTAATGCTAGTGGTTTGAAAGAGTTTGGGGCTAGCTTAGTTAATATTACAAGGATAGTCTGGTAAAAAAAAAATATGTAATACCATTTATCCTTTAGTGTTTTGGCTACAAAATTCAAAACTCTTCAAGCAAATAAAAATGCTACAATTTATCTAAAGGTCTGGTTTTGAGTTAGGAATGCCCTCTACCTAATTAGATCACATAAGATCACAAGGCAAACCTTATGGAGTTGCCAAGAACTGTGATGCCCATGATCACACAACTGATAAAATATCAGGGATGGGATTTAAACCCAAGTCTTCTTGACACCAAGACCAGCACTCTATCCACTGTACCATGCTGCCTAAATATGACAAGCTAATTTTATTTGAAAATACTGTATTTTAACCAGTTTATCACTGGGTATAAAAATCACGTTTTTAGGATTCAATAAACATGTAACATTTTGCTTCTTTATGCTAACCTATAATTAAGGCCAACCAATCAGAATAATTTCCTACACCATTTAAAAATCCAAATGGAAAGCCCTCTAACATTTCTAATAGTTCCAAAAATGCTCATTAAGAAAACTAACAGACTTTTAATCCCTATATAGTATATACGTTAAATAAGGGATACATACATGAAACCCTGCTTCTCAAATGTTTGGGATTTGTAAAAGAATGGATCTCTAATACAATCCCTGCCCTCCTTAAAAGATAAAACTGAAAATAACTACCCTGATGATATGGCACATTGTGTCTACCATCTTTGGAAATGTTTTATTCATTAAGTTTTAATCCTACTTACAGAGGAAATTTAGTCAAAAATTAAGAGCAGACCTAATCAGCTGCATTTCTTAATAGTCATTCATAGAAAGCAATGTTCACATTCTTCTCAGTATGGCAGTTTAACCCTCTAAGACTAATAACTGTTGCAAGTTTACTGCAAAGATGGGTTTATTTTTGCCTTTACTTCATGGAAATCAAAGCTCTTATTTAGGAGAGGTCAATATCCATTCTAAGTAGAACCAGGATATCTTCAGGTGCATTAAACTGCACAGAAGTTTATTACATACACCAGATTCAGACCGATTCTTGTTTCAGGGTTCCCCTAAATCAATCCACTCTATTCTGAACACAATGATTCTGAAGTGTTTGCCCAAATTATACACAATTTAACTTATTCAAAAAAACCCTGATATGCTGAACTCACCTGTCTATACATTGCCTGAAAAAGTACTAAAGCATTAAATACCTCTAGGGAATAAAATAAAGAAACCCTACAGTAAGATCACTGTGATCCTCTAGAGGTGGTGTTTTTGGCTCTGAATGTTGTCACTAGGGCTGAGCAATATCTATGGCTACCGCTGGTAGCCCTGAGGCACAGGCACAGAACAGGGAAAGTAAGAGAAAGAAAACCCAAGTAAGGACAAAGGAGAAAGATGTGTGAATGACAGAATGCCGTGTCTCACATACCACTAGATGGTTGCTATGCCATAAGACACCTAACCTTTATTTAGAGTTTGAGAAATATCAAGTTATAAAACAAAGTTTGGGGAAAGAGTGAATTCTAAAACAAGGTTATACCTAAATTGGAAACATATCTTTTTAAAACATTCTCTTGACCCCTTTGGGGCCAAGAGGTTTCGAGGGAAAATGAAAGAGAAATTTTGGCTCTTTTCTCAAATTATATATTCCTTCCCACAAAAACTAAATCGACTTTTGAGCATAACTAAGAAATAATATCACCTTTGGAAAGGTTCATATACAGAAACTCAAAGCCTGAAATGGGAAAAAAAAGAAAGTGAGAGTCACCTTACACAGTAGTTGGGATTAGATTGACTGTTAACATCTGAAAAAGGTTATCTTCTGATAAAAAAAGAAAGTTCCACAAAACATAATTACAAGTTATTAGAATAAAGTAGACAAAGACTAATTTTTTAAACTCCCATATATATACTATATACATATATATATGGAATTTTAACATCTGAAATACAAGTTGGTTAAAATACTGCTAACAGCACATACAGAAACAGTACTTCACTTATCACTCAATACAAGTACATACTGTATATACAATTTTGTTGTGAAACAAGAAAAATTGCTCAAACATCCAAATAATCTTGCTGTATAAGTATATACATCTAAAAGTCCAAAAGAATGCTTGCTATGGACTCAATTTCAGCACCATCACAGCGCAGTGTCTATTACTGCGACAACCTAAAATAAAAAATACAGTACATTCTGAACTCCTAAAACTATTTTCATAATATACTTTAAAGCATTTTGTGGCAGACAGAGGTATCCTGAGGGACTTTCCCCCCATACAGGTACACAGTCGCCATCAGTAACAGTTAAGAGCTCTTTGCATCATTGTTCAGACACATAATATAGCAAACATAAATGTACAGGTATTTTATTTAAATGCTTCACACAATTTTACAAAAATTGCTTTAAAAAAATTTGCACTTTAGTTTTTCTTTCTTAAAATGTGCCACTTTTAGGATCAAAAGATACTAAATACCTTCTCCCTGTTAACTCAATCCTAAAGGAAAAACTTGGTTTCAGGAATTGCATCCCTTTTCCTCCAAGTTCTGAATTTTTCTCAAAGATTTATCCGCATCGCACAAGTGCCTGTGTCTACACAAGTTCCCCAACTTATAAGAGCCACCATTTGGCCTGAAACCTAAAACAGAATAGTGTTAAGTTTCTGCCAATAGTTCCGTTAAAAATTCTTTTGCAATTGGTATTGACTTCATTCTGATCAGAGGGAAGAACAGGATCAGAGCAGAGTGCTAGGTAGATTGCTGCTCTGCCACCTGAGGCAGGTAGTCTTGGAATGTTTATACAGGTGGCTTGACTGGCTAAACCTCTTGCCACACTTTAAGCAGGCATAGGGTTTCTCACCTGTGTGTACACGAATGTGCTTCTTACAGTCTGTTAAGGTCAAAAATGTCTTACAGCAGATTTTGCAGGCATATTTTCGAGCTCCCTCTACAACTAAGACATTGTGCTCTGATAAGGCCTTCTTACACTTTGAGAGAACATCAGCAGATGCTCTGGTCAATTGAGGGGGACCAGGCTGGGAAGGATGCCCATTTTCAAAGGAGGAAGTAGGCCCATTCACTAACAACTGGGAATTAGTCGGATTATCCTGTATTTGAGAGCTCCTAACAGAGGTTACAACTGGCATTTTTGGAGCTATACGACGATAGCCTGGAAAATTACTGGCTCCCCCTCGAGAGGAACCCATCATTGCTCTGGACAGTGAGTGTATTCCCAAACCTGTTCTGGGAAAATCCATCCCAAATTGTTCCGCAGCTCGATAACCAGAAGTTTGCACACAGGGAAGGCCCATTACTTCCTGCATAGGTCTAACAAAATGTGAGTCTGCAGGTTCGCTGAAAGGATTCTCCACATGAGAGACAGTAGCAGAGGAATGAGCACTTGTAGGTCCTGACTCTGGACTTATTAAATAAGATGTATCATTATCTATTCTGCAGTCACTGGTAGTGTTTGGAATGTTGTCATCATTGTTCTGATTGGCACTAAAGGTGCTACTTCTACTCTTGTTTAGAAAATTTGAAATACTAAAAGTGGATTTGTGTTCCAGATTATTGGAAACCTCCAAAATATGAATGTCCCCTACTCTGTCAGTGCTGGATTGTGGATCTGAAAAACTACGATCACTACTTTCTGGACTCAGCTCTATCTTTTCAGCACTGACCACCCCCCCTTCTACTTCCACAGATTCACTGCCTTCTGCTTGAGAAGTAACGTCACTCACTTCATCCTGAGGTTCAGGAGAGCTCAAAGGTTCAGATTTAACCACTACTCTCATGTGGTCTTTCTCACTGAGGCCAACCTCTGGATTTTCACACTGAAAACCATTTTTTTCAGAAGTAGCTTCCTGGTCAAAGCTGGTTTCCACCTGAGTTGCCTGAGATGCCATGGACATTTGAGAAATGTTCCCGGCACTGTTGTCAGATTGACTGGGCATTTGAGCATCTTCTTGTCCACTGAATGACTGATCAAACATGATAGCATTATCTTCCTGGTTATCAGCTACTGAATCCGACTTAGAATTGTCCACAATTTTCAAAGAATCTGGTGAAAAAAATTCCTCACGAGAATGAACCACTGTCTGTCCATTCTCTGGAGTTGCATCTGAAATCATGGACTCATCTAAAGAAGGTCTGATGCGCTGTCTGGTTCGATCTTCTGAAGACTGTTTCCGCTTGTGGAAGCGCCTTATTGGAAATGTCGTACGTTGTTCTATGTTACTCCTCATTGATAAGTTCATGGTGGTCTGTTGCTCTTCTGTACTCTGGTTAGAATTTAATGCAGAGCTCACTATACTCAGTCCCAGTTGCTGAAGCATAAAAGATCGCTGCATTCGTGCATTTTGTTCCTGGACTCTATCACTGGGGGGAGACATAGGCAGCGTCCTTGTAGTTAAATAATGTTTACAGGCCTTAACAACAGAGTTCAAATGCAGATGAGAAGCTGCCAACAAGACATCCATAACATTACTTTCCCCAAGCATAAGTGTAGATGTATACATCATATCAATCAAAGCAGCAAAGGCCTCTGCTGTCACCACCTCACTATCCAGCTGGATCATGTTCATGGTTTGATCTCCCTCAGCTACAGTAAAAAGGGCTCGAAAATGGGTGCTGCACGCTGCCAAAACAGAACGATGTGCTTTAAAATGTCTATTCCCCACCACAATGACACAATCACAAAGTTGGCCATGAAGTCGTTGGTAGTTTAGTTGTTGAAAGATTTGTTCAAAGTGTCCAGGAAAATCCATGATCCTATATAATTTAGAAGAAAAAACCCAACATTAAGATTTTGAATGATTTTAATGAGAGAATAAAGCATAAATGTTGCAAGTGAGAGTCAAAAAACAAACCACCAATCACAGTCTTATTTCAGCGTGAGTTGAAGGTGCCACAAACTAAAAGTCTATCAAATCAGGAACAAACACTAATTTAGCAGTTAGTCTAGTCAAGTGTGCAAATATGGGTGAATAAAACCCACAGGCTACCCAAATATCACCTTCCACTTCCCATATTATGTTTTTAAAGTAAGTTATAGGTTGGAAATTTTCTGTCAGAATTATACTTAATAAATAAACCCAAAAGACTTTGTTAAAGAGATTGCACATTCTGAAGACAAGATTTAGGCTCTGAGTTGATGATTAAGAAATTTAAGATTCCTTCTCTTAACCTAGGACTGAATAACAGAAAAATAAAGAGTAACCAAAACTTGATGATAAAGAACAAGAGACAAAGATCCCTTACATTCAAATTCTCCAATTCTTTTCACCAAATAAGTTTTGAACAACCACCAGTTCCTAAAACTAACTGTATAAATCATATATGGCTGTTTAATAAAAGACTGTTTTATGATGTCAAGTTTAGGCCCAGAAAACTGTAGATTCTAACCTCTTTAATTTAGCAGAAAACTACTGGAGCATACTGTACTCAGAAACCTCCCCCTTTCCTGGGAACTTTGTGATTGGCTGATTCAAAGTCTTTGTGTCCTTGGATACAGCTCAGTAACAGAACCTTTCTGAGGTAAACAGTTAAGAAAGGGGGCCAAGCAGCCCCAAAGAGGTACTTTTTCATCAACACTCTCTGCCCCAATGCTCTTGGAGCTGTGGAGACTCCCCAGAGCAGGGAGGAGCTACAAAGGACAAAAATATCATGGAACAAAAACACATCTGGCAGGTTTCTAACCCTCTATAGCTTTCTCATTGTTGTAATTTTTTCTGAGTGAAGGCAAGGGAATAGAGAAATAGAGGCACAAGCTTGACTCTGTCTCATTGCTTATGGAAAATAATGACACTACACAGCTGAGACAGTAGTCAGACTATTTTTTAATTAAACTCAAGGGAATTCTTCTTCCATTTGGACCTCTGCACAGGACAGACTCTATGACAGTAGTGAATACCTAGGGCAAGTATACATCTCTCTGTTTTATGCCTCATTTGACATTAATAATAAGAGGGTTGTTGAACAGTTATCATTAAAGCTGCATTCATCAAGGACACTTGAATAATCCTAACATGGATAAGAAAGGCCTTCTTGGAGGATAGCCTTTAAAGATGAATTTTGTGCTATCAAACCAAAAAAAAAATTTTTTTTAACCAAACAACAAACAGTAGGATCTTGTATTCTTGCCACCTTTCAGTTAATTATGAAATAGTAAAGGTGTATGGTCTGATGCAGAAAATCATGTGTAAAAGTCTTCCTCTCTCTGCTACTTTTGCTATAAGTGTAGATCATTCTCATAAAAATGAGAAAGTAGGCATGTGGAAAATCACAAAAGAAACATAGGCTCAAAAAAGGAGGCAACTGGTCACGTAGTAAAAACAAGCAAAGAGCTAAGACCACCCAGTGCTACATGCACTGCTACCCACAAAATACAAGAAAATCTACACATTAAGTACAGCCCCTAAAGAGAACTATGTGAGAATATGAACAAGAAAGGCAAAGGATTAGAAAGTATGAATGGGTTGCACACTGCATTAATGGAAAGAATACCTGCATCAAAGAGATCACTGATCAATACTGAAGTACTGAAGAAAACCCAAGAGGCTTAAAGACCAAAGATATGGGTCATTAGGTCCTATTTTGTCACATGTTCATTTTTCCAGCTGATAGCTAAAGGGAACAGGAAGTAGAAAAAACTGGGTCTAGCAGAGACAAAGCTTGCCCAACAAGAATTATTTACAGCCTATTACAACAGAAATAAACTAGGCACTTAATGGCTTTTGTTACATATACACAGAATCATGGAACCTCTGAGTTTAGAGGGAACTCTGAGGTCAAAATATATTTATCTAAAGAGAAAATCCCCCTCTAAGACATTCCCCCCACACTGGTTGGTCATCCAGCCTCTGCTTGAAGACTAATTATGGGGAATTCACTACTTTACTCAAACAACCCATTTCACTTTTTGATAGTTCTTTTTATTACAAAGTTTGAACTTATGTTGAGCTAAATAAAATCCATCTTTCCAACTTCTACTCATTGCTCGTAGTTCTGCTCCCTGGCCAAACAGAACAAGTCAAATCCTTCACACAAGAGCTCATCCCCTTTCAATTCTTCTCCTGAAAAGGTGTCTAAATATCTTTAAATCTTCAATTTAAACCTAGATGAAATGATTTCCAGTCCTCTCAAAATCTTCCAGTCTGGCATTGCCTTTCTTAAAACATGGTACTCTAAATTAGATATAAAAACCCAAATGTGGTCTTATCAAGGTTGAGTATACCCTCCCTAGTTCTAAACAATTCCTTAAATATAGCAGCAAATGATGTTGGAAACAAATTTGATAATGCAACTTAATATCCCATTAACTAGCATGTAACACTGCTGACTCATACAGAGCTACAAAAAGACCCAAATCTTTTCCACATAAACTATGTGTCTAGTCATGCTTTCCCTATTTTGCACTTGTGCAACTACGGGCTTTTAAAAACACAAATATAAGAATTGGCATTTATCCCCAATACAGTTCATTATTAGATTCAGGTCATTATTTTCATCTATTATCTCAATTCTCCCTCCATGCTCTATGTCATCTGCAAAACTGATAACCATACTATCAACAAATATTTATAAGCTTCTCAAGAAAAGGGTGTCTCTCTTCTATTTGTCTCAAATGTTGCTAATTCACTTTCATTTCAAACAATGTTCTGGGCCAAATGCTTATTTCAAGTTACAGAGTACAGAGAAGGAATTAAACACTCTCCAAGTAACTTTGTGTCCTGTAGGGGGTGCCTGTGGAAATCAAATTGTCTCAGGCCAAAAGGCATCGTGACTCAAAATTATAGGTCGAGGTACCCTTTCTTTAGTCTACTCTAATGCCCAAAATTCTCTTCTACAATACCTGGTCTCCTCTGGTGACTATATAAAGCCTTGGTTTCTGGTAGAAGACAAAAGCTCTAAAATCTGTGTTCTCTTCCTTCAGGCACACAGGGATGCCTAAGCTATGCATTCACCCTAAGATTAGTTCCCTGATGGTTCCCAGTCTTAAAACAGTTCTGTCGTGACTGTAACTTAGAAATGTTTCTTTAACCATTTCCAACATGGTGTCCTTTGACATATTTTATATAACACAATGAAATCTCATACAACTTTAACATGTCAACAGCTACTGTCTAAAGTTAGAGCAAGAGATAAGCACTGAAAAAAAGCCTTCTGTAACTACAGAGACAGACTATGGGCTTTACTTTGAATTAATACTATATTAAGGTAATAAAATTCCTCAAGTGTATGCATAAACCTTGGATTTTCTAGTTTGGGATTAAGTCTAAAAATAATTCCTGTTTCAAATACCCTGGGAGTCTCCTTGATAAAATCCTAATAGAAAGTTAACAAAACACATAAGCTAATAAGAAAGTAGTAATATTAAAGAAGCACACACAAGACATTGAGCAGCAAAATTCAAAAATCAAAGAGGCTTAGGTACTGTACAACATCTACATATACTTACTGTGTAAAAATAAGCAAAATTCAAATATTCACATGTTGTAGCTACTATGTCATGATTTCTAAATGAAAGTTCACCAAATTTCTTCAAAGATATGGTTAAATTAATAAAAAAAAATCACTACAGTAGTAGTGGTATTTATGTGTGGTGCATCTTTAGGTGTTTACAATGAAAATAATCCAAAAAAAGGATCCACAAGAATGAATTCTCACAATCCCCATCCTGCCTATCCTCATTTTCTCAATTATTCCCCTCTCCTTTATGGGAATAAACCACATCACCTTTTGGGCTGAGGCAAAGGACCAGACTTAGTAAACAGAGTTAGGTTCTCAGTGAATTTGCCAAATGAAACTTAACTGCTAGAACAAGGAAGCAATGGTTTACTTAAATTTATATTAACTACTCTGCAGAAAAAGTAAGCACTAATTAGAATGAGAGATACCAGTGATTATTAGTAACCCCAAGAATAAATTGTAAATATTCTAGTTCCATAGAAGCTTATAAACTGACAGTTAAATAATGATTTTATACTAAACAATTATAAGAACAGGATCTAAATATGATTAACAAAGAAAAATGGTAAGAGCTAACTTTATTAGACATCTAAAGAGGACAAGGATCTTTAATATGGAGTAATAATAGTTAAGCTAATATCTGTTGTTGCTCAGTCACGTCTGACTCTCCATGACCTTGTGGACCACAGCACATCACTACTGTCCATGGGGTTTTCTTAGTAAAGATACTAGAGTGGTTTGTATTTCCTTCTCCAGTGGATTAAGAGACTTGCCCAGGGTCACACAGCTCGTAAATGATTAAGGAAGCTAATGTTTATGAGGGTCTAAAAATAGTGGGAGTCTCAGCATACTCTTTGCCCCTCCCTTTCTGCCACTTGTTATTTTAGAAGCAGAAAATCCCAGAGGTCCAAGATTCATTTGGAAATTTTATTTTGCAGGTTGTCATGGTCAAATAACTCACTGCCTACCAGTTATCTCCATTCCTACAGAGGTTGCTGTTGACAAAGCCTATCCTTGGAACTGTACTTGTTGAAGTCCTTCCAAAATAGCAAAACCTACCAAAGTTTGCTGGCATAGCTTTCAAGACCTCCATGGATTTTTGAAGAATTAAAGGAAGGCCATAAGCATGCTGGATGGGCCTATGGTGAAGGTTTCATGTGAAGACACAGTCAACAATCACACAGGCTGGAAGGGCAAGGATAAGGAGAAATCTGAAACTCTGGAGTACCTACGTCAATCATTAAGATCATTGAGCCATTAAGTATAGATTTCTAAAATGAATTAGTAGAAGTTATGAGAATAAAAAGTTAATGCATACAAAAGACAATAACTATTCATACTTACATGGTTCTATAAAGTTTACAAAATACTATATTCACAACCACCCTGGGAGAGAGGTGGACAATCACTATGAGTTGGGTAAAATAAAAATATTTTCTTGAATCATACAAAAAAATTACTGAAAATAGGGCAATTTATCTACAAATATTAGAGAAATGTTATAGAAATTTTATATGAGCATCTGCTATTGTAATATTTACAAAGTACTTGATTAAATATATATCATACCAAAACTCACTGAACAGATTTTCTGGTCCCTTCACTTGCTTATTTCTAAAATGTATTCCTTTGCCTGTTAATTGTTGCCTTTGTTTATTTGTCTCATCTACTTTTCAGTCCAGAGCAACTTGTTAATATTTAAACACTAAATATTTCCATAAAGCAGGACCAGAGATTGGAACCTGGTAGGTACTAGACTCATGATTTCCCAGGTACAGGAACTCCCAGATAAGAAAATCCTTCTTACAAATATTACTGGAGGGGCACTTCAGTTATCTTCACCCTGGGTCAAAAACTCAAGGACCATGGATGCACAATGTTGTCAAACATGGCTGATGGGTTTTTTAATTTTGATTTTTTACTATAAGTAAGGTGGTGGACCATTAAGAAGTGAAAATGATATTTTTTTAAACCTTCAAGATACAAATAAAACATTTTTAAAGATGTGATCCAAGGGCAAAAAGTGAATGATATTTGAATAGCTAGAGTCACTTGCTAATAAAAGGAAAGAATCACTTCATTTGAAAAAACTGTGCCCCTCCAACCTTTATCTCAATGTCAAATCATTAAATACCAAAAATCAGGCCATAGCCACTATACCATTAAAATCTTCATTGCAGGTCTTCAAGCAAGGTCTGGGCAACCATCTGTCAAGGTGTTTTTGCAGTGAGGATTTTTTCTTTTTTCAGGAATATTCAACTACTGAAGGCCTTCTAACTCTGAATGTTTGCAATTCTTGATTAGATTAGGAAAAAGGTTGAAGTGCTTCAAATTTCAGAGCTGGAAGGAACTTAAAAGGCAATCTAGTGCAACCTATTCTGAACCAAAAATTCCCTCTACATCAACCTTAATGAGCAGTCCTACAGCCTTTGTTTGACCTTCTGTGAGGGGGAATTAGCTCACTCCCAAAGCAACCCTTTCTACTTAATAGCTCTCAGTGTTAGGTAGTTTCTGCTTATATCAAACCTAAATCTGCCTCTTCCTGACTTCCACCTTTGCTATGCCCTTTGAGACTAAATTGAACAAGTCTAATTTGAAGGCTTTGAAGTATTTGAAGACAACTATCCTCACCCTCCTAAGCCTTCTCTTTTCAAGGCTAAACAAATGCTTTCAATTGATATTCATATGGTTATCTATCAAGGCTTTTCACAACTGTGGTTTCTCTTCTCTAGATGCCCTCCAGGAGGAAGGAAAAGAAAAATAATTTCTTGACATTTAAGATTGTTACCAATTATTCCTTTGGCTCTTAAAACGTAAAATGAACTTCCTTAAACAAATATCCCCGCAAAGTATTTTGCAATGAAAACTCCTATTCTTGAGGGGCAGAGTCAAGATGTCGGAGTAAAAGCTGGGACTCTCCTGAGCTCCTGCTAATTCCCCTCCAAACAACTTTAAAATGCCTCAAAATAAATTTGGAGCAGCAGAACCAATAAAAGGACAGGGTGAAACAATTTTCCAGCCTAAGATAACTTAGAAAGTCACCAAGAATGGTCCCATTCACTGGGGTACGAGTGAAGCACAGCCTAGCATAAGTGGCCCTGGAGGGGCGAAAGGGGGCGAGCGCACAAATTAATCAGAAGCAGTGATTTCCAGAACTATTAGCCCACAGAGAGTATATTGGCTAGACAACTGTTAAGATTAAAGTGGCTCCATTGCTGGTGCTGGGCGCAGGACTCTACTGCATTGATCCCATGCTGGGATCTGGATCTAACTCACAGTCCCAGGGTGAGAAGAAGCACTACTAGCACACTAGAACTCACAGCCATAGGAGAGCAGGGACCCTGGTTACAATTTCAGGGTGGAAAAGGATATTTGTAGCTGCTCAGAGACCAGAGCACACAGACCAGGAGAGCAATGATCACACCTCTCCTTACATCATTACACCTTTAAGAACTGAAAACTTACAAGTCCCCAGAATTAGCTCTGAAAACAGTTTTACAAAAAAACCTCAAGCTTAGAACAGTGCCCTCCAACCCAGGAGCAGAGCCCATCTTTAACATAAAGTTAAAAGTCAAGAAATGTTGGCTGGAAAAATGAGCAAACAACCACAAGCAAAAAAGAACTCAACAACAGAAAGTTACGGTAGTGACAGGAAAGATCAAAACATAAACTCAGAAGCGGATAACAATGTCAAAATGGCTACATGCAAACTCCAAAGAAAAAGGTGAAGTGATGCCAAGATCAACAGTTCCTAGAAGAGCTCAAAAAGGGTTTTAAAAATCAAATGAAAGGTAAAGAAAAAATTGGGGAAAGAAATGAGAGTGATGCAAGAGAATCATGAAAAATAGGTCAACAGCTTGGAAAGGAAGCACAAAAAAAAATACAAAAATTCACTGAAGAAACCTCCTTAAAAACAGATCAAGGAGAGATAATTTAATAATGAGTGGACTACCTGAAAGCTGTTTAAAAAAAGAGTCTTGACAACATCATTCAAGATATTATCAAGGAAAACTGCCCCAATATTCTAGAACCAGGGGGTAAAATACAAATTGAAAGAATCACCTATTACGTCCTGAAAAAGACCTCAAAATGAAAACTCCCAGGAATAACATATCCAAATTCCAGAGCTCCCAGGTCAAGGAAAAAATACTGCAAGCAGCCAGAAAGAAATGATTTAAGTATCATGGTACCTCAGTCAGGGTAACACAAGACTTAGCAACTTCTACATTAAAGGACTGAAAGCTTGTAATAGGATAATTCCAAAGGGCAAAGGAGCTGGGATTACAACCAAGAATAACCTACCCAGCAAAAAACAGTATAATCCTTGAGGGTGGGAAAATGGATACATAATGAAATAAAGGACTTACAAGCATTCCTGATGAAAAGATCAGAACTGAACAGAAAATGTGACTTTCAAATACCAGACTCTAGAGAAGCGTAAAAAGGTAAACAGGAAAGAGGTTAAACTCTTTACATTCCTCCCTGGGAAGATGATGCTTTTAATTCCTAAGAACTTTATTACTATTAGGGCAGTTAGAAGGAGTGCATACAGAGGACATGGGTATGAGTTGACTATGATAGGATGTTATCTAAGAAAAAAGAAAAATTAGGGAATGCACTGGGAGAATGGGAGAGAGGTAAAGTAGGGTAAATTATCTCACCTAAAAGAGGCATGAAAGTTTTTACAGTGGAGATGAACATGGAGGAGGGGGGAATTCGGAAGGAGGCAGGCAATGCTTGAACCTTACTCTCACGAAAAATAGCTGAAAAATGGAATAACACACACACTTCACTGGGGTATAGACATCTACCTTACTCTACAGGGAAGTAGGACAGGAAGGGGATTAAAAAATGGGAAAAAGCAGGGAGAGCTAATAAAAGTGAGGGCACATTAGGAGAGATGGTCAGAAGTAAAATACTTCTGAGGAGGGAAATGTACAATAATCATAATTGTGAATGTGAATAGAATGCTCTCATCCCAAAAATGGAAGCAAGTAGCAGACTGGGTTAAAAACTAGAATCCTACAATATGTTATTTACAAGAAACACACTTGAAGCAGAGAAACACAAACTAAGTAAACATAAGGGGCTGGCACAGAACCTATTATGCTTCAGCTGTAGTTTAAAAAAAAAGCAGAAGCAATCATGATGTCAAAGAAAACAAAAGCAAAAATAGATCAAATTCAAAGAGATGAGCAGGAAAACTACATCTTGCTAAAAGGTTCTTTGGTTTTCCAAAGCTGTGTTGTTTTTTAACTGTAACAGGAAAAGGAACATATCCAGAGGTTAAAGATAACAGTGGGTTCTGGCTTTAGGAGCTAAAACAAAAGGAAGTTTTATGTGGTCAAAGTTAGTAAGTTTCAGTATTTGACCTTCCAGTGCACAGTCTGAATTAATTTCTTCAAGTACTGACTGATTTGATCTCCTTGCTGGCCAAGGGACTTTCAAAAGTCTTCTCTAGCACCACAATTCCAAAGTATCAATTCTGTAATGCTCAGCTTTCCTTATAATGCAACCCTCACAACCACACATCGCTACTGCAAAAACCGTAACTTTGATTACATCAGACTGAAAGATAGCTATGGTCTTCAATGCACATGCAGATATAATTAGGCCTTTTTCTTCCTAATATTTCCCTATTCATTGATCCCTTTTTCATTCTCCTCAAATCAGAAGATCTAGCTTCAAATCTTGCATTCTCACTATTCATGTGACATTAGATTAGTTAATTACTTCTCTCCAGAAAACCCAGGAAGACTTATATGAACTGACGCAAAGTGAAGTGAGCAGAATCAGGAGAACATTGTACACAGCCACCGCAAAACTGCAATGAAGGTCACTGTGACTGATTTAGCAATTCTCAGCGATACAGAAAATTGTGAAAGATTTATGATGAAAAGTTCTATCCAACCACCAAGAAAAAACTGATGGATTATGAATGCAGACTGAAGCGTAATATTTTTTACTTTTTTTGTAGGGAGTCTTTTTGGGGGGGCAATCTATATTTCCTTTCACAACATGACTAATATGGAAATATGTTTTGAATGACTATTATCAAATTGCATGCCTTTTCAATAACAGGGAGGGAAAGGAAGGTATTTTGAGCTTAAAAAAATTGTTTTGATGTTATAAATTGTTTTTACATGTAACTGGAAAAAATCTTCAAAAACAAAAAAAATTTTCAAAATACCTGGAACACATCTTGATATTCCCCACATTATTTCTATCCCTACTACCAAAGTTTCTGATGACAAAGTATGTTACTGACACATATTTGGTTAAAAAAGATAGAGTTCCACTGATGCTATATATCAAAGCATCATGCCTTAAAAAGAGATCCCCAATTAGCAGGCTGGTTACCAGCATAATGACCTCCCTTTTTTTAGCTGGCTAGGATTCCCAATGAGAAGCAAACCAGTAGGGATATCTAATCCTTAGGTACTTTATGACAATATTCTTCATATTTGCAGAAATGAAAACTACTTCTTCCTCATAAAAAAACTGAAAATCCATGTTTTAAAATAAGATGTGAATTCTTAAAAGGCAGTATCACTGAATCTTTCAAATACATATGCTGGCACATAATCCTGAAAAGAGAGAACAAAGGGTGAATAAATCATCTCTCTTGTGCTCTCTGCTACTGGACAACTACTTACTGCCAGGAAGAAACTTAGATGGCAATAGGAGTGAATAAGAGAAATTATGAACTTTGGAATAAGATATATAACTATGTAGATATATAAAAATCTCAGATCTACCCAGCAGAACTACCCTTATGATTTTCTAATCTTAAGTGTTGCTAAAGTGAAAAGAAGGTAGGTGCCAGAGGCTGGTCATATAATCTCTACTTTAGGGAAAGGAATCACTGTGAAGTTACTCTATCTACCCATTCAGAAATAAAAGAGATACTAATAATATTCAACACTACTGATAGTAATGACCATCTTAAGCATGAGACTGACCTTCTGTCCAGTGCCTGCACCTCTTTAACAATCAGAAGAAACTACTTTTTAAGTGAATTGAAAAAAAAAACTTCCTTTTATTTAATCACAAAGCTATCTTTCAAAAAGAAAATGTAGGCTCTTCTAAAAGGGATCAGTTATCAAAATGACAAAAATCCCTTTCAGTCTCAAGAGCAACAATAGTAGTTATGATCTTAAAAATGCCAAATTCTGGAACATTTCCAAAGTTGATTCTTTAGGGAAGAAAAGGCAATGACTTGTAATAAGTTGGCATTTCGAGTCAGTTTGCAAAGCTAGGAAAGCAGTATGGAACTAAAGAGTCAATATCTTCAGGAGGGAGGCTCCATTACCAAGTTAACTTCTCACTAGCCTACAATACTGTTCTAGGCCTCTAATTTGATCTTTTATCATAGCCTCTAACGCTAACCTAATTCCTAGATGTTTCTTTCTCTGATTCTATAACCCTCAGGATTTTCCTTAACTGGATGTTTCTGAGATTATATGTTATGCTGTATATTCTCAGGCTTTTAGAAGTGCAGCAAACTGATATCTCACACAGACACACACACACACACACACACACACACTTTTTAAATTCAATGATTTTTTTAAAGCAGCATGGCATCATGGACATAGAAACAGTTTCCAAATCAACAGAACTTGAATTTAAGTTCTGTTTCTAATACATACTGGTTTGTGATTCTGGTACTGTAGTAAGAACAGAGAAAATCCTGTGTTCTTGGAACAGGAAGTTAATTGTAAATCTCAATGCCTGTAAAGTGGCATGACAGTTATGTGATTACAGTGATTACAGTGGTAGAGTGAGTTTTCTCATCAGGAAGTTTCCTACACCAATGAAATCATAGGTTGAGAGGTACAAAGCATGGTACTATAGAAAAGAGAAATTACATCTCATTAGGATCAGGAAAGGCTGTCTGTAGGGGATTACGTCTAACCTTAGTCTTAAAAGAAAACCTACGATTTTAAGTGGTGTAGGTGAGGGGGAAGTACAGCCCAAGCATGGGAGATACCATGTGCAGTAGCACAAAGATGGAAGACAGCAAATTTGGGGAACAGCTAGCTGGCCAATTTGGCAGGAACAGAGTATATGAAGGTGAAGTGGACATTATTCCTCCCTGGGCCTCTAGGCTGAGAGATATCTGTTAGGTTACTGGGCAGGGTTGGATAATCTGCCTAGTTACAGGTTTTTCCTGGGCCCCTGTCAAAATGTTATTCCCCTTTGGGTTGTGAAATATCTGATGAATTGTTAACAGTCATTTCTTGTTTAGTCCATTTGCATGGTAACCACCTGTGCCCCCCTAATGCTAGACCCCCATTGCCAAGTAACCACTTTCTTTTGAGCCCCCTCCCCTTCCTGACAACTACTCTATGTTGAATGACAACCAGTCTGTGATTGGCTACCTCTCCTGGCACCTGTCCTCTGTTGGGGTCCTTTGCCTAGTAGCACCCTGACAACCACCTTCTGTTTGGGGGTTCTTGCCTAGCAGCAAGCCCCTCCTCTTGCTCTGTCAGAACTCTGTTTGTTGTAGAAACTGCAAGGCTGTACCGAGTAGTGTCAAAATGCTTAAAATGCACTCACCCCCGCCTCAGTTCGGGGCTGTCTCCTCTGGGTCTCTACATGAGGCAGCTGCCAGCCTGGCTAATAAACAACGCTCTTGAAATTCCTAATTGACTTTTGCCTGTGACTTTTTAACTCCGTCCATTTCAAAGGGAAGTAATATGTATGGGAAGGTTGGTAAGGAGCCATATACTATGAAGGGCATTAAATACCAAGTATTTTTATTTATTTTATTTATTTACAGGAGCAATAGAGTCCTAGACTGAAGATTTTTGAACAAGGTCAAATCTGTGTCTTAGGAATGTTACTGAAAGATTAAAAAGGGGTAAAACTGGAAGCAGGGAGACCAATTAGGAGACTGTTGCAAGAGGTAATGACAGTCTTTCAAGAGATGATAAGATAGTGGCCATGTAAGAGAAGGGAAAAGATGCAAGAGACTGTGATATAGAGGAGGAAGAGAAATGAGGGAAAGGAAAGAGTCAAATATTACTCCAAGCACTCAAATCTAGGTGACTGAAAGAATGGTGGCTCTTTCAACTAGATTAGGAAAATTTGAAGAGGTGGATGAGGTTCAGGAAGAAATCAAATTAACTGCTTTGGACTGGAATTTCAGACACTTATGTAGAAATATCTAGGAGGCAATAAGTAATGTGGACCTAGAACTCAGGAGAGAATAAGGCTGGATATAAAATTTGGGGAGTCATACAAAGACACAATACTCAAATCTATGAGAGCTAATGAGATCAGAGTCCCAGGATAGATCCTTAGGAGGAAGCCAGTTACTGGAAGAGAGATGGATGATGATCTAGCAAAAGACTGAATAGTATGACAGGGAGGAAGAGAACCAAGAGAAAAATGTCACAGAAACCCGGGAAGGAAAGTATATTCATGAGGAGAAAATGGTCAAGAGCAATGGAAGCTAGAGTTCAAGTAACATGAGAACTCAGAAAAGGTCATTGGATTTAGTAGTGATAAGTGGTAACCCTGGGGAAAGCAGTTTTAGTCAATTGGTAGGGAAAAAAATCTAGATTGTGGTAAAGAGTAAGTACGTGGTGATGAAATCAAGCCACACAGTTTAGTTCAATCTTTCTAGGGGTGAAAAAATTTAAAAAAAGATAAAGGATGAAAACTTGAGGGACTGGCTGGGCCACAAAAAATTTCCTAAGTTAAACCATCCTCGGTTATTTTCAAATTGCAGTTACCTAAAAACTTATTTCTAATAACTGCATAAAATTGTGCATCTGGACAGTTCCTCAATTTCATGCCTCTCAGCAAAAATGTTATTAACTATATTTTAGTACTGTTTATTCATTAACAATTCATCATTATTTAGACTAGCAAAAGAAATTAAATGCAATAAGAATAAAGTTCTTTCCTGCTATACTATTGATGGAGAGCTCTAATTGTTTGGAATTACTTTCTTATATTAAATCAAAATATATCTGTAATTCCCACGTATTGGCATTAGTTCCCTCTTCATTGAGTCAAACAAAATATCCCAATTCTTGCAACTGACAAACTTTTAAATATACAGTAGTGGCAGGTGGCTGGCACAGTGGGTATATTGAGGTTTAGTGGTACTGGGACCCCAAAATAGCAACATATGGGTCCTTCCCAAATGAATTCAACCCAAGTCTTCTTTCAGTCAAGTTAGAAAAACAGAGTTTATTAAAAATCTGCCATATTGGCCAGACTCTTAAGAAATCTCATCATTGAGGGGTATGGGGGGAATGGAGCCAAGATGGGTGAAGCCAAGTAAAAGCAGGGACTTCCATGAGCTTTCTCCCAAAGCCCTCTAAATACCTGTAAAAAATGACTCTAAATAAATTCTAGAGTTACAGAACCATAAAATGACAGAATCAAACAGATCTCCAGCCCAAAACAACTAGTAAGGGTGACAGGAAGGGTATATCACACCAGGCTTGGAGGGGAGGAGGGGCTGAAGCAGGCCTCAGGAGACTGAATCACTAGCAGCTGTGGCAGTTTCCAGACTTCTCAACCCATAGAAACCAAAAACAGCACAGAGGATCAGTGAGATCAGTCCATGGGACCTGGGTGAAAGAGGGATGCAGTCAGTCTGGGGTCCAATCCCAGCCCTGGGGCAGGGGAAGCAGGTGGTGGTAGCAGCATTAGCAGCAGCATCCAGAGCTCTGGGCCCACAGATGGGGGGGGGGGACTGAGTGTCTGATACAAAACCCCTGAAGCCTGGGACAGTACACTTACCCCCACCCCTATTGGAAGCAGAGTCCAACCTTGACAAAAAGTTAAAAAGTCAAGTATTTGGTTGGGAAGATGAACAAACGGTAAAAAAAAAAGCTCAGACTATAGAATCCTACTTTAGTGACAATGAAGAACAAAACATACAACCTGAAGAAGACAGCAAAGTCAAAGCTCCTACATCCAAAGCCTCCAAGAAAAATATGAATTGGTCACAGGTCACAGAAGAACTCAAAAAGGATTCTGAAAATCAAGTAAGAGAAATAGAGGACAAATTGGGAAGAGAAATGAGTGATGCAAAAAAAATCATGAAAAACATGTCAACAGCTTGCTAAAAGAGACCCCCCCCAAAAAAATACTAAGAAAATAACACCTTAAAAAACAGACTACTCCAAATGTCAAAAAAAAAGTCCAAAAAGTCAATGGAAAGAAGAATGTCTTAAAAAGAAGTGACCAAATGGAAAAGGAGGTCCAAAAACTCACTGAAGAAAATAATTCCTTAAAAATGAAAACAGAGCAAATGGATGCTAGTCACTTTATGAGAAATCAGGAGATTATAAAACAACCAAAAGAATGAAAATACAGAAGACAATGTAGAATATCTCAATGGAAAAATCAGTGACCTAGAAAAGAGATCCAGGAGAGATAATATAAAATTATATAATATAATATAATATAATATAAAAATTATTGTACTAAAGCCATGATCAAAAAAAAAAAAGGCCTAGACATCATCTTTCAAGAAATTATCAAGGAAAACCGCCCTGATGTTGTAGGACCAGAGGACAAAACAGAAATTGAAGGAAACTACCAATCGCCTCTTCAAAGAGATCCCAAAACGAAAACTCCTAGGAATATTACAGTCAAATTCCAGAGTTCCCACCTCAAAGAGAAAACATTGGAAGCAGAAAGAAACAAGTATTGTGAAAATACAATCAGGATAACACAATGGAGCATAATATAACATAGCAGTTTCTACAATTAAGGGATCAAAGGGCTTGGAATATGATATTCCAGAGGTCAGAGGAGCTAGGATTAAAACCAAGAATCACCTACCCAGCAAAATTGAATACAATACTTCAAAAGAAAATGTGTGAGAAACAAGTCCAATTTGGTTGGATCACAGAACACAGAAAAGAGAATAACATACAATGAAGATGGAAAAATAAGTTGGTGCCAGGTCTTGTTAAAAGCATTCCTTACAAGACCCTTAACCCAAGACACTATCTTGAATAGTACTTTTTCCATATCTTAATATTTTGTAGACACTATGCTATGGCATGCTAACGGTAAAAAAAAAACACAGATACCCTGGGTTGTAATTTCAATTCAAAGTTTGTCAACTCTGTTATTTTATTGTATTTACAATCTATGCAATTAAGAAATTCCTTTCTCATGGTCCAGTTAATCACTCATGGAGACCATAAATCTAAAGGACATAGACCACCTTGGATTGTCCTAAATAGATTTAAGCCTGGTCATTCCTGTGACAGTCAGAAGTTTTCTGGCTCTGTGATCACGTAACAACTAGCTTTAAGGGAATAAACTGTATGCATTTAGCCTATTTGACTTTTTCTTAATCAAACTTTCAGGTCAACAGTTATGGTGCCGTAACATGTGGGCTGGAACTGATGGACTAGGATGGAACACAGCTCTCTACCTCCGCCAAAGCCAAAGACTTAGGTGCCTCAGGATTCTTTTTTCCTGAAGTCTGAAACCTTAACTAGGTTAAGTTCTCCTGCTCCCACTTCCAAAGAACTCCCACTGGTTTGGTTGAAGTCTGCAAATTCCCTTTAAGCTAGCTCTGGGGGCAGGGACCAAGTCCCGTTAAATTGTTTTGTATTACTTAAGACCTCTTTGATAATCGATCTAAGTAAAAATTAAAAGCTAGCTCAGGGGCAGGGATCAAGTCTGCGGTCAAACGCTTTGTATAGATCCCCTGTACTGATTGATCTCAGGAAAAATTAACACAAGTATTGCTAAGCACTAGTATCAATTAACTAAAGATAGCCCTAAATTATGTTGGCCACCACAGGGCTCTTTTGGACTGGTCACAGTTACCTTATCTTGAAACCAAATTACATTTAAAGGCCAACAAAACATCTAGCCAGCAGTGAGAATGTTTCATCTTGGGCTTGCTGACACAGCTGAGGGAGAACAAAAGGCAGAAGTTTCTTCCCTTAAGGTTCCCAAAGCTGCTTCAGCACCAGTCCAGTACTAATTAACTCCCTCTACCTCAAAGGCCCCAGCCTGTCCTTCCCTTTTACTCCCTCTGCCCTATTCCTCATCTCCTTCCTTCCTCTCCCTTCCCTTAAAGGCTCTGATCTGGGGAGGATGATGGCTCCTAGCCGCTATCTCCTCCCTCCTCATCTTCCCTTACTGCATTAGCCCTGAGGAGAACAACTTTGTTCAGTCTCTTATTGCCTCCTCCTCCTCCTCCTCCTACACCCTCCCCGCTTTTCCTTAAGGGCTCTGGTCTTGAAGAGGACAGTTATAATCCACCTACAGATTAGAGGGCTGAACCTATTCCCATGGGGTCTATTTCTTTAAGATAGTCAGAAACTTCAGGGCACCATAGCTTCCCACCCCTCCAAGGATCATAGGGGTGCTCTGAGCAAAGGTTGCAGGATCCACCCTTATTCTGTCAGATCTTGAATCCTTACAACCCCCTTTCCTCAGAATAATAGCCAATTCATGATGGAGATTTCTCTCAAGTTCCTGATTTCCCCTCTCTCTGTTGTTTATTGTGAGCTCTGTTTGTATTTGTCCTGTCATTAATTGTCAATTTATCTGTTGGTGTATGTCTCTGTTTGTATCATGTGTGCTGTGAATAATGAATTTGTTATCTTGCAAGCAGTCAGAGACTTTTTAAGGGCTGCAGCTAGGGAAATAAACAAACAAAACTTTAAGATTTTTCCTTGTTGTTCCGGTCTGGTAAACCTGGTATCACAATGGAAAGTTAGATCATCTTATGTAAAATCATTTAGTAGATTTGTATGTTGTGAGAATAATCATTAAAAAGTTCAGGAACTGATCATCTGCAATTACTGGGAAAGAATTATTATTCAGGGCCAAATAAATGTAATATAGAGATAACATCTTCCAAAGGAGGAAATGATTAAGACAAAGTAATAAGACAAAACATGTAAGGTGACAGATGTCTAATTAAATAGGATAGCAAATTCTGAGGAAAAATAATAGTATCAGACTGATTCCTCTAAGAATTATATACATATGTATATGATTGGCTTCTAAAATTTATCATGTTTTTGATAATAAGATCTCAAATCTGGATTTTTGCACAAAAATTTGCACAAAAAAAACACAAAAAAATTTGCACAAAAAAAAAGACAGTAAAAGGATGAATTCATTTTATGGGTAAACTCTCACATTTTAAAGGTTCTTATTCCAAGTACAGGATTTAGGTAAAGAACAGCAAATAATATAAACTGAAATTCTCTGAAGTTTCCAAAAAAAATGGAGAACAAATTTTAAGCAACTGTATTAATTTATATTGTCAGAAGTATCTGGGAACTCTAAGATCTGAAGCAGAGAAGCAAAATTCCCTTTTTTAACTGTCCCAAGAATAAAACCTATTGTCAAAGAAGATATCTAGGCATCAGATAACTACATGAGACATCCGAGATTATGAACATTAAGAATGGATTGCTGGGATACAAGAAACTTAATGTTAATTAACATTGGAAATAATTGCATTTATTTGTATGGTTCATGTTTAATTTTCTTGTTTATATTAGTGACATGTAAATCTCCCTTGTCAAAACTAGTCTATTGTGAGCTGTCTAAGTTTTAATCTGTGCCTAACTTAATGTAAAAATGCAGTTTTGTGAACTGTGAGAAAAACTTTATTGTATTGTTTGAAGTTAGCTCTGCATGGCTTGGAAAATGAACTATTTCTATGTGCCTTACGGCATGTTAACTATGTTATACTGTCTCCTCTCAATTATCAAATCATATCTTTTTCGGGAGCCCCTGCCAGGTCTTTCTGACTACACAGACTTTTAGATCCATCTGTAACATCCATTGTCTCTGCTCCTGAGTGGACATCTGAGCCCACAGGAGACTTTGCCCTCCAATTTTGAAGAGGCCCGAAAAAGACAACATCAGACATAGACAGCTTTCCCAAGAGTCTGGACCAGACCTGCATGAAGAACAATTCTCTCCCTATACCCAGGACCGGTTGTTTAGAGGGTTTTCCATACCTTTGTCGGTCTACAGATGAAGCCTTTGACCAGAAGGGAATGATAATAATTTAATATAAACTTTGGACTTTAATAAGGGCCAGAGCTTGAATTAAAGAGCCTGGACCTAACAGTCTCTTTGTTCTCTGAAGTAAACCCAAAATACCTCTTCCTATGTCAACAAAGTCAGATGGGACTGACTTAGCATTCCTTACATTCCTTAACCCAAGATGTTATCTTGAATAATGGGACATTTTCCATATCTTAATATTTTGTGGACATATACTATGTTATAGCATGCTAATGGTAAAGAAAACACAGATATACTGGATCATAATGTTCGTCAACTGTTATCTTATTGTATTTACTACCTATGCAATTAAGAAATTCCTTTCTCATGGTCTAGTTAATCACTCATAGAGACCATAAATTTGAAGGACACAGGCCACCATGGATTGTCCTAAACAGATTGAAGCCTGATCATTCCTGTAACAGTCAGTCAGAAGTTTTCTGGCTCCATGATCACGTAACAGCTAGTTTTAAGGGAATAAATTGTATGCATTTAGCCTGTTTGCCTTTTTCTTAACCAAACTTTCAGGTCGACACTAGTAAATATAAGTTTTAAAAGTTTATATGGAGGAATAAATAAATAAAAAAAATAAAAATAAAAAGTTTCTTATCTGTAAGAGTACAATACAAAATTACTTCTTTCTGATTAGGAAAAAAACAGATCAGTCATGGCAGTTTTGAGCTGTTAACAGGCCCTACATAAGAGAAGGATTCCAATGGAAGTTCTGAGAGAAATAAAATTCTAGAGAATTATATTTCAGCATCAGGCTGTGAAATAAAGCATTCAAAGGAAATTAACTTTAGTGTCCATAGGCAATAGCTATGAGAAAAATCCTTTGAGCAGTTACAAAAGTTGAGAACAAACCAAATGACATTGGGGTAGGACAAAAAAAAGAAATCACAATTATACAATTTACCTAACAAAAGATTTTTTTAATTTAGCTAAAAACTACTTTTTATTCTAGGTAATATTATGCCACTTTTCTTTTTAAAAATTCTTAAGTATTTACATGCTGAATCAATATGTTAATAAAATGACTTGAAAAGGGGAAATCTGAAATATGCAAGAGCAGTACTATTAAGTTAATCAATTAGAAAATTCATAGAATCCTTAATCAAAAACAAGCCATTAGTCAACCTTCAAAATTCTATTTAGTCAACTAATAAAATGGATGATGGAAAGAAATTAACGAAAGGCAAAAAAGTTATGTGTCGTAAGTCATTTTATTGATGGCTAAATACTCCAAACAATATTAACATCTGGTTAAAATATCCTATAGCTGTTCAAATACCACTACCAACTATTCACATCTTTTTGAGCATATTTTCTAGGCCAGGCCAGCCTTAGCCTGGTTTAGTGGTTCAGGATAGGTACTGGAAAAAAGAGACATTTGTAGACCATCTTACAGTTATAAAATTTACTTAGCCATGGTAATGAAAAAGATATTCAGAAGATTTCCAATTAAGATGGCTGTTCGAATGTTTACAGGGGAACCCAGCTATCAAATGTAGTGTAGTAAAACTCTAAAAAGAAAACCAGACTGAAAAGCAATCAAGGATCTTCATCCGATTTCGGGTGCGCAAAAAGGTAGCCAGAAACCTACGGGAACCAGGAAATGAGTCCTGCCACAAAAACCAGCAAGCACTGTATAGCACCATCTTCCTCATTACCACCAACACAAAACCATGACCAAATGCCACATGACCAAATAAGCTCAAGAGCTCCAGGAATGCCAGTGTCCCTCACACCCCAGCTTCTACTTGTAAACCTGCCCCACCCCCATACCAGAAAACAATCCTTATGGAATTGCAACCTGGCAACTGATTCTGCAGATGCTGCAGCTCCCATCTCCTCAGCAACCACAGCAATTGAATACCCAGGAAAAAAATTGCTCGACAAAGCTATAAAGGAACTTCTGAAAGAAAGAAAAAAAATCTACATTCAGGTCAGATTTCCAAATGTACTCTATAAAAACTTAGAGAACCACTAACTCCAATATTACATGAATTGTTTGTAAAAATAGAGGAAGAAGGTATACTAGCAAATTTCTTTGATAAAATAAACAAGTATGGTCCCAATATCTAAACTAGAGAGAAGCAAAAGAAAAAAAAACTACAGACCAACATCTCTAGTGAATTTTAATGCAAAATACTGAAATAAGATATTAGTAAAGAAGCTATCACAAATATTTTTTAAAATCTTCACTATGATCAGGTTCCATTGCCTCCAGTAATGTAGGATTGGGTTAATATTAGGAACAATACAAACATATCAGAATATATCAATATTAAATACTAACACAATAAGAGTCACATGATTATATCTATCAATAGATGCAGAAAATACTTATAAGAAGATATACCCACATAAGTTACACTAAAAGGGATAGGAATAATTATCTTTCACATTGTATATAGTATCTAAAATCAAGAATTAGCATCTGTAATAAAGATAACTTTCAATCCAATAGGGTGGGAAGGCACCAATATACATTGTCACTACAGCAGTAATACAAAAAAAGGAAACTGAGAACAAGTATAGGCAAAAATAAAAAAGAAAATGAAATCAACACATTTTGCTGAGGATATGACAATTTATTGAGGGAACCCTAGAAATTCAGCTAAAAAAACTAATGAAACAACTTCAACAAAGCAGCAGGATACAAAATAAATGCACAAAAATTATCACCCTTTATGTATATAAAAAAAAATCCAGCAAGAAGATGTAGAAAAAGAAATTGAAAATAATCACAAATTGTGTAAAATAACTGCAAGTTCAACTACTAAACTATATTTAACACTTACATGAATATAACTACAAAAGAATTTTACAAAAATAAAGGAAGATAAATAATTGGAGAGAGATTACTTGCTCTCAGTTGGACTACACTAATAATAAAATGCTATCTAAATTAGTGTCATTACAATCAAATTCAAGGAACTATTTTATAAAAGTAGACAAAAAAAACAAAATTCATCTGGATGAGAAAAAGGTCAAGAATCCCAAGGAAAATAACAAGAAGAACTAAGGGGTACAAAAGATACATAGGAAAACAAAACCCAAAAGTAACTCAACATACTAGGCCCTGTGCTCCATAAAACCTCAAACACCAACTACCTGACAAAAACTACTAAGACTATTGCAAAACAGTCCAGTAGAAATTACTTTTAGACCAACCCTTAAACAATGTACCATAAAAAAAATGGATACACAAGCCATATATAAAATGGATATATGAACAAATTAAAGGGGTAAAGAAGACTCCCTTCACAACTATGGGTGGGGAAGAATTCTTAACTTAAAGCAAATGATAAAGGTGATTTCAAATTATAAAACGGTCAATTTGATAAAACTGAAAAGCATCTTCAAAAGCAAAATAAAAATAATCAGACTTAGAAAGGAAGAAACTTAACTTGAAAAAGATTTTCACAGCAAACTTCTTTGAAAAAGGTATACTATCCAAGAAATGAGAAGTACTGATACAAATATATGAGAACAAGAACCATTTTTTTCCCCAATGATATGTGGTCAAAGAACAAGAACAAAGAATCTTCAAATGAAAACGATGTGACCATATGAAAAAAATAACTCACTAAAAATGAGAAAAAAAAATTAAACCAATTCTAAGGTTCTACTTCATGCTCCTCAGACTGACAAAAACGACAAAACAGAAAGTAGCAACTGTTGGAGGAATTATTGAAGGACGGTCATTAAGGCAGCACTAGTGAAGTTGTGAATTGGTTCAACTATCTGAAAAACAACTGTACTATAAAAGTTGCACCCTTTGATTCAGAAATGCCACATGTACCCCGCCAAGAGGTCAAGAACAGAGAGAAAGGATGCATTTGTATAAGAATGTGTATACTAACAATTTCTGTTATGGTAAAGAACTGGAAATGAAAAAGGGGCCCATCAACTGGGTAACAAATGAATAAAACATGGTATACAGATGTAAAGGAATTTTATTCTGTCATTAAAAAAAAAAGATGGATTCAGAGTAATACAGAAAAACTTGTATGCAATGAAGCAGAGTGAAATTAGTAGAATCAGAATAATTTATGTAAAATGATGCAAAATAAAATTTCAGGAGAAATTTATGTTAATAACTACAATAATATTAAGAAGGAAAATAACTTTTAAAGATATTGAAGCACTAAAAAAGCAGCAAGTAATTATATCAAAAGAATGTTAATGAAGATTCCTCTTTACAGAAATTTGATGGATTAGAAGTACAGAACTAGAGAAACATTCTTAGACATGATCAATGTGTTAACTGGTTTTACTTAATTTTAAGATTTGTTACAAAGGAGGGCTTCCACTTGGGGTTAGAGAAAGATACTGAATAATGGCTTGAAAAAAAAACACTAATATATGTGTATTGGGAACAGAAATAGAGCAATTTTTGTTACTACTTTGTTAAGTTTAATATCTATTTTAAAAACTGTAGATCTGATGCAAAAAAATTGCAAATACTAGTTAAAAAGACTACAGCAATATATCACAAAGATCATACACTATCACCACACTGGATTTATATCACTTATGCAGGGCTGCTTCAATATTAAGAAAATTGTAAGGACAAGCAACCATATCAGTAACAAAAAAACAATATGATAAAAGAAATGTGGAAAGATCCTTTGACAAAATACAATATCCACTGTTATTAAAAATATTCGAAAGTATAGGAATAAATTGAATTTTTCTTAAAATTATTGTTCCTCTTTCATTTTATCTAAAACCTAGAACAAGTTTTATCTATAATAAGGGAAGCCTTCCCAATAGGATTGGAGTGAAGCAAGGATGTCCACTATCACCATTATTATTCAATGTTGTACTAGAAATGCTAGTTATAGTAATAAGACAAAGAAAAAGAAATTGATGGAATTAGAACAGGCAACAAGGAAACAAAGCTATCACTTTTTGCAGATAATATGATTATATCATCTTAGGGAACCCAAAAGAATCAACTAAAAAACTAGTCAAAACAATTATGTTAAGCAAAGTAGCAGGATATAAAATAAACCCACACAAATCATGAGCATTTCCATATATTGCCAACAAAATCCAGCAGAAAAAGAAAGAAAAATTCCATTTAAAATGATTGCAAATAGTATTAAAATACCTGGAAGCCTACAAGTCAAGACACATCCAACAATTATATGAACACAATAACAAAACACTTTTCACAAAATAAAGTCAGATTTAAGAAATTGGAGAAATATTAATTGTTCATAGGTAGGCCAAGTCAACATAGTAAAAATGACAATACTATCAAGATTAATTTACTTATTCAGTCATACCAATCAAACTACCAAAAAATTATTTTAAAGTTAGAAAAAATAATGAAATTCATCCAAAGACAAAAATCAAGAATATCAAGGTAAATCAATAAAAAAAGTTAAAGAGGGCAGCCTAAAGGTACCAGATCTCAAACTATACTACAAATCGGTAGTGATCAAAACAACTTGGTACTGGCTAAGAAATAGAGTGGTTTCATCAATGGAACAAATTAGGTACACAACATACAGACGTAAATAACCACAGTAACTTTGTGTTTAAAAAACCCAAACATCCAAGCTTTAGGGGCAAGAACTCACTTTTTGACCAAAATTGCTGGAAAACTGGAAAACAGTTTAGCAGAAACTAGGCACAGACTAACATTTCATATCCTATACCAAAATAAGGTCAAAATGGTTACGTGATTTAAACAAAAAAGGTGCCATTATAAGCAAATTAGGGGACCATGGAAAATATTTCCAGTCATATCTATAAGGGAAGAGTTCATAGCCAAACGAGATAGATTCATTCAGGAGGTAACATGGACAGCTTAAGTTAAAATTAAAAAGTTTGTGTTCAAAGAAAACCAATTCAGCTACTATTAGAAGAGAAGCAGAAAAGTGGGAGGGAGTTGAATCTTTGAGGCAAATTTCACTGATAAAGCCCTCATTTCTAAGATATATAAAGAACTAATTTAAATTTAAAATAATAGAAGCTATTCCAATTGATAAATGGCCAGGGGATATGAAGTTTTCAGAGGAAGAAATAAATAAATAATGAATAAATAACTAGAGAAATGCCAACTAAAACAATTCTAAAGTATCACCTCACAACCATCAGACTGGTTAACATGACAGAATAGGAAAATGACAAATTCTGGAGGGGAAGTGGGAAACCAGATACACTAATGCTGTACCATAAAGAACAAGAAAAAGGACCTATCTGCATAAAAATATTTAAAGCAGCTCTTTCAGTGGTGGCAAAGAATTAGAAATTGAGGGGATGCTCTTATGTACAAAAAGTATTTAGCAATTTTAAAACAATAATCACCTGCAGAAGACTAAGCACTAATATGATCAAATACAAGAATCCACAACAATTTCAAAAGACTCATGATAAAAAATACTATCCATCTCCAGAGAGAGAACTGACATATTCTAAAGGCAGAGTAAAGTCTATTTTTTCATTTTAATTTTCTTGCTTATTTTTTTGCTTGGCAACATGGCTAATGTGGAAATGTTTTACATGATTTCCTATGTATAATGGGCATCATATTTCTTGCCTTCTCAACGTATGGGGGACGGGTGGTAGAAGGAAGAAAATTTGGAACTGAAAATTTTTTTTAAATTTGTAATTAATTTAAAATTTTAACAGGTTTAAGTCCTTTTACTGTCTTCTTTGCTGTTCTTGTTTTTATCTTAAAATGACTGTTGGTTATTTTTAAGTTCATAATAGAAAAGAAAAATTTTAAGAAGTCAAAAAAAGATTAAATTTGTATAAGCAAAGAAACAAGAGAAGGGCTTTAAGAATGAGAAAGGACAGCCAAAAGCACAGAAATAATAATCAATAATAAGTACTGGGGTTTGAAACAAATCAAAATTTGCGTTCATAAACCAGAGAAATTAGGATTAAAAATACAGAAAATTATGAAGGAAAAAATGAAATATTATCCCTGAGAGAAAATTACAGAAAAGTCCTGTTTAAGCTTATGAATTTCTTTTAGGTTGGTGTTTAAGATAATGCATTCAGATCCTGCTAACTGAACTTACTTTCCTATCCACTAAACAAATAAACAAAAAAGCTGATTTTAGAATATAAGTACATCTTTGAATTATGATCTCTTCTTACATATAAATAAAAGCAAATTTTAAAAATTATTAAGTAATTGGGAGGGGATGTTTACCTAATCAAGTGTTTCACATCTTTTGGAACCAAAATTCAAAGACAGAAATATAAAAACTTAAAACATGACTGCTTTATTTGACTACCATAAAACAAAACACAGATAAACTGAACAGAATAACATCAGACTTCAATATGGTATCCTCTTTAAAATTCAGTTTTATAAAACAAATGACAAAAATTTACTTGATATTACATAATTGAAGCCCTATTCTATGCCCTCATCATCTTATATCTGTATTATTTCAATAACCTTCTATCCATCATCTAATCTGGCTAAACTGCTTACCAGATTAATCAAGATTAGTTAATCTTGATTAAGCTCTATCAAACAATAAAGTTAAAATCCAAGCTAGTATACCAGGCCAATACAACCTGCCCCCAACCTATCTTTGCAGTCTATTTCCATCTATGATCTAACACAAACCCTCACCTAACCCTTCCCAACACTCAAGCTTTTGTCCACTGTCCCCCTACTAGACAGACCAACAATCTCTCCATTTAGCAAATATACCCTTACTTCAAGACCAAACTCAAATGATACCCTTACTCACAGATTATTCAATCACTACAGCTCTTGGTTACCAATCCCTCCTCAGAACTCCTACAGTACTTAAGGACTACAGTACATTTTTGGCACTTAGAATAAGTTACCTTCTGCTTGTTTGGTTGTTTTGGGGGAGGGAGGGGTAACGTGCACTAACCTTTCAAGTATACTGTAACACCCCTTAGGACAGATCTGAATCCTCTTAATGGCTATAGAAGAACTAGCTTTTATAAAACTCAGACAAATAATCAAAGGTGGCCCATGGATATCAAAAGGGTGACCAGCCCTAGAATCTTCAAAATAAGTTGTAGCAAATATACCATAATTGGTACTTACAGTATACTGTGTTGGTTGCCAATTCATGACCCACTAAAAGAATGCACTTTGTATAGGCAAAGTTATGTTTTAAAAGTATACTGCTTCTAACAGAAATTGGGACTGGATTAATACAAAATATACAATAAGAAACTAAAAATGGATATATGAGTTGAATAAAATTAAAGTTCATAGCATTAAAAATTAGAACCAGATCAGGAACCTCTCATACCCATGACTAAGTGTAAATTCTTAACCAAACAAGAGATAAGATAATTACAAAAGATAATACAGCCAATTTCAATTGCATAAAATTAAAAAGAGTTTGCACGAACAAAGTTAATGCAACTAGAAGTCATGGTCAGCTAGAGGGAAAAAATACTTTGCATCTCTGATAAGGTTCTAATAGCCGAAATATATTGGCAATTAATAGAAATTTATAAACCACAAAAGCCATTCTCCAACAGATAAACTGTCACAGGATATGAATAAATAGTTCTCAAAGAATTGTAAATTATTAACAACCATATGAAAGAATGGTCCAAATCACTAATAAGAGAAATACCAAAAACAACTCAGAGTTTACCTTACATCCGGCAAACTGACAAAGATGGCAAAAGACAGACAGGAACAACCAGTACCAGAGGAGTTGTAGAAAGGCAGGCTTGCTAATAAATTGCTGATTGAGCATAGTTCAACCATTATGAAAAGCAACTTTCAAATAGGCAAAGACTTTATGACCCAAAGATGCCACTACTATGCATACATACACTCTATGGATGTCAGCAGCAAAAAAAGGCCCCATATTAGCAAAATATTTACAATAGCACTCTTTGAAATACCAAAGAACTAGAAACAGAACCCACTGACAGAGAATGGCTCTACATGCTATGATAGCTGAATACTACTAAGTTGTAAGAAACACTGAACATAATATAATATACATGTATGTAGGGAAATGTGGAAAGATAAATTGATGCAAAGTAAAATAATCAGAACCAAAATAACTCATTAACTTACCAATGTAAAAAGAAAGGAAAAAAATCCAAACTGTCACAAAATTATAATGCTCATGTTTGCCCCTAAAGAAAACAAACGGGAAGGTAACCCCCACCTCCCTTCCTTCTTTGGAGAAGTGATGGAATATGGTTATGGAATAACATCAGCCTTTTTTTCAATATGTTGGTTTGGGTTTTTTCTCCTTTCTTATAAGAGATATCTCTCAGGAAGGGATTAGGATAAAGATATACTGTTAAATGTATTTAATATGAAAGCAAAAGAGCAATAAAATTTATTTTTAGTAACCTACTTACATCAAAAACAGCAAGTGAGGCCAACACAAACTCCAGAATTATATGAACACAATTACAAAACGTTTTTCACAAAAATAAAGTCAGATCTAAACAACTAGAAAAATAACTGCTCATCAAACTACCAAAAAATTATTTTATGGAATTAAAAAAAAATTATAACAAAATTCATCTAAAAATGTGAATGAAGGTGATCTAGCCATGGTATATCTCAAACTATATTATAAAGCAGTAATCAATAAAACTATCTGGCTAAGAAATAGAGTGGTAGATCAGTCAAACAGATTAGGAAGCCAATAAACAGTGATAAAAAGACTATAGTATTCTAGTGTCTGATAAACTCAAAGACCCCAGCTTTGGGAACAAGAACTCATTATTTGATAAAAACAGCTAGAAAAATTGGAAAACAGTATGGCAGAAACAAGGTATATAGACCAACATCTCACACCATATACCAAGACAAGGTAAATGGGTACATGATTTGCATATAAAGGATGAGCTCACAAATAAATCAGGAGAGCAAGGAATAGTTTACCTATCAGATTCCAAATGAAAGTTAGAGTATTACAAGATACAAAATAGATAATTTTGATTAAGTTTAAAAGGTTTTGCACAAATAAAATCAATGCAACCAAGGTTAGTGGGAAAGCAAAGAAACAATTTTTACAGCAAATTTCTCTGGCAATGGCCTTATTTCTCAAATACATAGAGAAATGAGTCAATTTTATATGAATAGAAGTCATTCTCGAATTGATAAATGGTCAAAGGATATAAGCAGGCAGTTTTCAGATGACAAAATCAAAGCTCTCTATAGCAATATGAAAAAATGCTCTAAACCACTAGATTAAAGAAATACAGATTAAAACAACTCATTTCACCACCTATCGGATTGACTAATATGACAGAAAAGGAAAATGATTAATGTTGGAGGCAATACGGGAAAATTGGGACACTAATGCACTGCTGATGGAAGTTATGAACTGATCCAACCACTCTAGAGAGAAATTTGGAGTGATGCCCAAAGTGCAATCAACTATACATACTCTTTGATCCAGCAATACCACTTTTAAGTATGCATCTCAAAGAGATCAAAAAAAAAGGAAAAGGATCTATTTGTACAAAAATATTTATAGCAGCTCTATTTGTGGTGGCAAAGTACTGGAATTTCAGAAGCTATCCATCAACTAGGAAATGGCTGAAAAAACTGTGCTATATGATTGTGATGGAATACTGCTGGGCTATAAGAAATGACAAGGGGGTGATTTCAGAAAGACATACACAAACTGATGAAAGTGAGGAGAGCAGAACCAGAAAAACACTATGCTAAGTACTGTGAATAACTAAACTATTCTTGGCAATACAATGATCCAAAACAATTCCAAAGGACTCATGATGAAAAAAATCCACAGAATGAACTGAGAGAATTTGAATACAGATCAAAGTATATTTTCCAGTTTCTTTTATTTTTGTTTTTTTTCCTTTTGTTCTGTTTCTTCTTTCACAACATGACTAATATGAAAATGTTGTATGTGATTACACATATATAACCTACATCAAATTGCTTACCATCTTAGGGAAAGAGGAGGTAAAGGAGGAAGGTAGAAAATCTGGAACTCAAAATTTTTCAAAATGAATGTTAAAACTATTTTTACATATAACTGGGAAAAATATTATTTAAAAAACAGCAAGTAAACAATTTCTTACCTGTTTTTAAAATGCAAACCAAGTTTACTTTGCTTTTAAGTAGTGTTTTTTAAAGTACTACATCATGATAATCTAAACTAGCATGAAATCATCTCAAAAATCAGAGGGTTTATTAAAAGATGTCCTATCCCAAATTTACTGCTGACTTCTTCAGGTCTTGTAGATTCTGATTTAATTTTTCTGGGAACAAAATGATCCATTTTTATTTGGTACTCTTACACCACTAATTAGTTTGTTAATCTGATTGAATGGTTATATCTCAGTCAAAAGTGAGAATGTGATAAGACCTTAGCCTGAAAGGGCCAGGGTCTCACATTGCAACCTGGGCCATCTCTAGTCCTCCTGATGAATATCAGGTCACTGGACCCAGTGGTTGGTGACTCTGCACAGCCCTCCCTCACTCAAATCAAAGTCAACTGCAAGTCATGTCATCATCTTGAAGTCATGGTCCTCTTCAAGAATGAAAGACTAAAACAACTTTGTCAATCTAAGCTCACTTGCCTGACAAAGGCCCTGTAATCCAAACACTAGATGCTGTTACCACTGCTTACCTTAGACTATATATATGAATGAAAAATATCAATCAATTCAAAAGGCATTTATTAAACTATTATGTGCCAGGCACTGTGCTAGGTGCTCTGTTTACAAAGACAGGAAAATGAAACTAAGCTATGTGTCAAGCACTGGGCAAAACTTTCCCTATTCTCAAGAAGCTTACATTCAAGTAGGAGGAGACAACATACATAAAGGAGTGATAGCCAAGGAAGGGTATGTGGTTTAGAAAGTCACAAGGATAGTGAGCAGAGCCACATAAATGCCTTTGGATGTCCAATGGACATGCTGGAACAATATTATATTCATTTGATTACTATTCCCAAAGCCAGGGATAAAAAGGGAAGAGCCAATATGGCAAATGGCAAGGGGATGGTTAGGGTTGACAGTTGGATGAGATGTAATACACAGTCTGAAGTCTAGTGCATTTGCCCTGCTTGGCTATCCAATCAAGACCATAATGGTTCCAAGGCTGAGTGGGCTCTGATCTCAGAAGGTTCAGAGGGAGGTGTGGCAGGGTGGAAAGCAAGAAAATAGCTGTGAAATGGGATATAATGCATGGTCTAAAGTCTAGAGCAAGTTAGATACAGTGAATTATTCATTTACTTCTCTGAACCCACACAACACACACAGTTGGCATAAACAATGATAGAAAACATTTGAAAATATAGTGTTAGAAAAAATGTCAGTTTGGCTGAAAAGATTAAAATTTCTAAGATATGATGAGACACAGGGGATAAGGACAGAACCTTAGAAGGTGGACATCATTTCATCAGTAAATCAATAAGCATTTATTAAGTGCTCACTATGTGCCAGGCACTGTGCAAACTTTTTCTCTGATATCAAGATATTTTAAATGGCAAAGAAAACATGTAACTTAAAAGAGAAAAATCTCTAATACTAACCAGTACTACAAAGCACCATCAGGGATGTGGTGTCATCTGGGGAGCCAGGTCTCAGTGAGTGCCAGATGGAAGGAACAGGAGAGGAAGAGGTCTAAAATGAAAAGAATTTTGTTAATTACAGGAGTTCCAGAGGATATAACGACAAGAGGAGGAGATTATGGAGCAGAGGGTAAGGCTGAGGTGGATAAAAGGAAAGATCAGACAACTAGGGCTAAGAAGGATGTTTCTTCTTCTTTCAGTATTACCTAGATAGGAAGAATAAAAGATGAAAGGAGTACGCTAATGACAGGGGCTTTAAAATAGTCTAATAAACACAAAAACACATTTTAAAATTAAATAGAACTGATTTTTAAAAATATTCTTGCTACTCCTCCACTACTAAAATGAATAATCACAAGATGATTATATAAATTTTTTTTCCCAACATATCTTTATGTGTTTTATTTGGCCAAATATAAAATCAGTTAGCATTCTGTGAGCATGCACCAATTAAAAGTAGAAGAGGTCCTGGGTGTGTCTTTACTTATTCAGTTAATTTTCTACAAAACTTCAAAGAGCATTATATCATTACATATATGGGAACATCATTTTAAAGAAGGTAGTAATTAAGATGCAGTCTACATTCTGCATAATCTTTAAGATACTTTAAGAAATTGAATCAGAATATAAAATTAAGGCAGAAATATATAAAAACCAACTTAATACAGTCAACATTTTCAAAGAAAAAGTATTAGAATTATCTGCCTTCAAATCCCTTTTTAAATATAATATGAAAATCCCTATTTACAATAGATATGAACTAGGGAGTGATTATTAAAAGTTCCTTCCCTTTTCAAAATAACTCAGAGATCCTTTAAATAACAAGCTCCACTAGTTTACATTTACATTTTACATTTTTATATTTACAGATCTGATTTCAAAAAACAAATCTATACACTTTTCAAGAGAACATATAAACCATACTCTATATGTAGCAACCTATATGTAGCAACTAGTTTGCTTTTTGTCTTTTAAGCACTGCTAATGTGGTTTGCTACTTGCAAAAACCTTCTTACCAAACACTGAATAACAATGCATACTTGACATTCCACATGTCTAAATCTAGAACGAAACCCTGGAAGAAAAACCAAAAACTGAATTTATTTTTTGCCCACTTGGAAATTTAACTGTCAATTTTACAGATAATAAAATAAGTTCAATTCCAAGCAAATGAGAAATATAAGAGATGCTTAAGTTCCAACAAACTATAAAAACAATTACATAAATCAAACGGGGAGGTAGGTAGCAGCTCAAAAGACTATATTCTAAAAGAACATTTCTAAGCCATTTATTTAAAAGTAGCAATTAGGTTCATAGGATCAAATGCTTACAGCTGAAAAAAGAGATCTTAGAAATCATCTAGCACAATCTCCTCCTTTTACAAGTGAAAAAAAAAATGAGGCCAACTCCGAGCAAAGAAGGAATTTGAACCTAGGTCTCGAGATACCAATTCTAGTGTTCCTTCTACTATGCTTATGTACATGGCCTCTGAGGCCAGACTTCAAAAACTTACTTAGCCCATGATGATCTGAAACAATCCTGGACCCCTCATCTTTCCCTCTAGCTTTTGAAAGGCAGAAATAGAAATGAGGCAAGTCAAGAACATATCAAATGTCCTTTCAGTAGTAAGAAGCTTCCATCAGATAAATAACTGCAGTTCCCCCATCACAAACTTACCTTGACTGTCAGTTTTATCATTTGTGTGAATAATTTATCCATTTCCTTCACTGCAGTCAATGGCAACCTTTACTATTCTCTCCCAATGATATCATGTCTATTATCACCTTCCATTTATCCTCACCTAAATGTTCTCCACCATGATTCCACCTCCCACTTAGGGTGAAGATACATAAAGGTATAGCTCTTCTTGACATGTTGTCTCCCATGCCAACTATATAATTTGCTACTTTTTAACAAAGTATATCCTTCCATTGTGATATTTTAGTTATTAATCTTCCTAGCAAAACCAAGTGATAGGTGGTTATATTTGTATCCTTGAGTTACTATCTCAAGGTCTTTATTACCCATATTCTGTACACTAGCATGTCATCAAGAAAACAAGCATTTAGTAAGCATTTACTGTATCCCAGGCACTGCACCTGGCACTGGGAATATAAAGGAAAAATCAGTCTCGATTACTGAGGAGCTTAATCATCAGAGGAGAGGCACATCTATACAATATAAGGCAATCTGGGAGAGGCAAGATGCCAACAGCTGGGTGGCTCAGGAAAGACCCCCTTGAGAAGGTAGAGCTTGAGCTGAGTTTGAAATGAAACTAGGGATTGTGAGAGGCAGGAAATGAGAAGGAATGACAGAATCAGAAATAAAGTATATCAAGAACTTAGCAAAAGGTCTTTTAGTGTCCAGCAGATGAGCAAATAGGTAATAACATTCCTCATCACAAGTCTATCTTTTGTTGTGTCAATAATTTATCCATTTCCTTCACTTTAGTCAAACAAACACTGGAGTGTGCTCCCATAATGCCAGAAGGCAGAGAAGGAAAAGGATTGCAGGCATGGGGGACAGACAGGAAAAATGCCAAGTCTGGAGATGAAGTGTCTTGTTTGAGGAATATCAAGGAGGCTGTGTCACTGAAGGGCCTGAGAAGCAGGTTATGAAGGACTCTGAACACCACAGTATTTTATATTTGATTCTGACGGTGACAGGGAGCCACTGGAGTTTATCAAGTAGAGGGCATGACATAGATCTATGCTTTAAAGATCCCAATGGGAGCTGAGAGAAATATGGACTAGAGTGAGGAAAAACTTGAGGCAAGGAGATCAGGCTATTGAAATAGTTGGGATATGAGGTAATTAACAATGGCCTGCACCAGATTACATTTGGGGGATGAAAGAGAAAAGTCAAGGATGACATTTGGTTTGTGAACCTGGGAGAATTGGGAGGTCCTGGTTGTACCCTCAATAGTGATGGAAAGGTAGAAAAAAGGGAAAGTTTATGGGAAAAGATAACTATTCAGTTTGGATATGTTGAATATAAGGTGTCTACCAAACATCTAGTTCAAGAGATCATATAGGCAATTGGAGATGCCAGGACAAAACTCAGCTGAAAGGCTGGGCTAGATAATTAGAGCTGAGAATTTTCAGCTTTGAGATCACTTGAATCCACAGGAGCGGATAAAATCATCAAGTAAACAGTACAGAAGGAAAAGAGAAGAGTACCTACCTAGGACAGAGCACTGGGAACATTGACTGTTTACTAGGCAAGATTTGGATGAAGATTCAGCAAAGAAAACAGTACAAGAAGGTCAAGTAAGTAGGAGGAGAATCAGGAGAAAGCAGTGTGCTGAAAACCTAGAGAAAAGGTTATTACCAGGCCAATATAATCTGTCCCCAAACTATCTTTGCAGCCTATTTCCAACTATGATCTAATGCAAACCCTCACCCAACCCTTCCCAACAGTCAAGCTTTGTCCATTGCTGCCTTGTTTTATGTATTTTTTCATATCTCTTTAATGTCTGGCTTAATATAAGATTCTTTAATTTTCATATCTGCTACTGCACTGAATATGTTGTGTTATGTTGCATTGATTGGAAGTCTATGAGGAAAATTCAACTTAAGTTGGAAAAGAATATTTTAATAGTCTTTTTATAGAGCACCAGCCCTGGGGTCAGGAGGATCAGAGTTCGAATCCAGTCTCAGATACTTACTAGCTGTATGGCCCTGGGCAAATCACTTAATCCCAATTGCCTCTCACCCCCATCACCCCCCAAAAAAGTCTTTTTCAAATAAATATGGATATCATTCTTTGATACTACACCAAAGCTGAACAAGGGGTAGGTTCTTAAAGGTTACTTGCAATGAGAAATCTGAAACTATATCAATGAACTTTTCAAACTGTTACAGTAAAATCCATTGCTCTATCTAGTACTTTTAATGGATCTTTTACCCATTTTGTAACACCAAGCATTGGTCATTTGGAAAATACCACTTCACTGAGTAAAATATCATCAGACAAGTCTTTCTATAAAAGCTAATAAGCTCACAGTGCAAATATTAAGTTTTCCAAAATTCCAATTTTCCCTGGAAAACTCAAATTTTGTCATTAGCAACAAATACTGTCAACTGTCTTCTTGCCATGACAAGATGACTGCTAATTCCTGGGGAAATATCTGCCTAATACCCAAGTCTAAATAATCAGTTTGTAAGTCATTTTTTTCAAGTAAAAATGGAGTTCTATTAAACAAGCAGCTAGTTCAGCTCACAGCTCAAATAAATGCTTCTCTTCAAAACAATCGTTATGCTATGCAGCGTAAGTGCTTGACTTGTCATTTCATCACAGCACATTAATGAAATTCTTAAATGAAACTTTTTTTTAACTGAAAGTACATGGCAATGAAGAATGCAACAACCAGTACAGTTTGACGCCACCGCCTTGATTTCTTAGCTGGTAGTTTTACCCACCATCACTTTTGCACCTTCAGTACAAGTGTCAATACGTTTGACAAGTGTCAAACTAAACCAAGAAATTTAAAAGTTCCTCAATACTTTAAATATTTCAATACCACATGTGTTTGTTGCCAATTCAAATGAAAGAGCTTCAATGATGTGTTAGTTCCTATATTCCAAGTCCAGCCCTGACATCCATTCATAAGACAAAAGTACAACTCTGCACACAAGATATTAACTTAGTCTTCATGTTTACAGCTAAATCTTTAACTCACAAGTCATAATGCCTCAGAAAACTATACTGTATACTTGTGAAAGAATATGTGGGGGAAAAAACCAAACAATGTCTTAGTATCATTGTGAAAATTGTTTTGTCCTCACACATCCCCTGAAAAGGTCTCATGGATCACCAGGGGTCCCAAGACTATACTTTGAGAATTGCTGTATTAGATGAAGTAAAATATTAAGCCCAAACTGTGCTTTATATATTGTGACTCTTTCCTTGTTTAAAATTCCTATAAATGTTACTTTGAAATGTCTTGTGTTAAAGCCATGTGCTTGGATCATGAAGAGTTTCAGCTGATCTGGACATCTTAAGAATATGCTTGATAGAATGATAAATTAATCATTTCTGGCAGATGTAGTGAAAACTCAGACTACACTATTAATGTTTTTTTCTGATGGGGGAGTCAGGAAATGCTTCCTCTAGTAGATGGTTCTAAGTATTCTAACAAATATAGGGCACAAGAAAGAACATTCCAGGTATGGAAAACAGCCTGTGCAAAAGTACGGAATCAGGCAATGGAATGAATGCCAAATTCAGGAAAGAGCAAATAGTTCAGCTTGGCTGGAATGTACAATGTGTATGAAGACAAGTAACGTAGTCTGGAAACATTCAAATTTCATCCTAAAGGGAACAGAGGAGTTGTATATTCCCAAGCAGGGACTGATGTGGTAAGACCAGTGTTTTAAGAAAATGACTCTGGTAGGTGAATGAAGGAAGAAACTGGAAATATGAAGATCAATTAAGGAGGCTGAACACGGCTAACAGCTATATAAGGAGAAAAAAGAGGACACATGAGAACGGGAGGGATGCTATAAAAGTATTATCAACAAGATCTGACAACTGACTAGATATGGGAAATGAAAGTGAATGAAGAATCAAGAATGACTAAGACAGTCAACCTAGGTAAGGATACCCTCAATGGAAATAGGTAAGCATGGAGTTGGGACAGGTTTAGGAGGGGAAATTCTACTTTGGACATGCTCAGCTTTACATTCCAAAGGTCCAGTCTGGTAGAAATGCCCAGCAAACAACGCTCAGCAGGACTAGTGTTCAAAAAAGACAATTCAGTCAGTTAGTAAACATTTATTAGTTACCTACTATGTGCCAGGTACTGAGAATCCAAGGAAAACTAAAAGAGACTCTATGATCTCAAAGAAATCACAGTCTAATGAGGGAGACGTTTAAAGATCATAAATAAGCCCTGAATAGCTATATTTGAGAATCATTTGCATAAAAATAGAATTGAACCCATTGAAATTAATGAAGTTACCAAGACATGTGGTATAGAGAAAGAAAAAAAGGCCCAAGACCTATCTTTCTCACTTTATTTTACTCACTTTAACATTTTAAGAATCTGAAAATTTATCAGCATGGACACCCCCTTCAATAACATATATCTCTTTTTTAACACACATGTATACCTTACTTAGCTTAGTAGACAATCTTCAAGAAGTGCTGTGGCTGGAATTCATTAGTCAAGCTAGTGATAAGCTTCACAAAATGAGGGAGGCTGGTTCTCAGCCTACAGACATAAACCACAAGAAATACATATTTGAAGCCCTTCTGTTTTGAGAGAACCTGCCAGAGCATATGTTCCATTGTTACACACCCAGATAACCCAGAGAACTCCACACCCCATAAAACTGTACACACCTTGCCTACTACAATTGCCACTTGTTTTCGTTGCCTCAAGTCTCTCCTCTTTTCAATTTATCTTCAACACAGCTACCAAAGTAATTTTCCTAAAGCATAGGTATTAATTTCCCTGTTCGAACATTCATTAGGTAGCTGGTGGATAGAATACAGGATGTGGCATCAGGAAGACTTGAGTTCAATTTAACCTCAGACACTGGTTAGTTGTGTGACCCTGTAGAAGTCACTTTAACCTTTTGTTGCCTCAGTTTCCTCAACTGTAAAATGGGGATACTAATCATACCCACTTTGCTTGCATGTTGTTGAAGATGAAGTGAGAGGAAAAGAGTTTAGCGCAGCGCCTGGCGTCTAATGAATGCCATGGAAACGCTTATCGTTATTAGTGACTTCCTTTAGGGTCAAATACAAGCTGCTCTGTTTGGCATCTGAATATTCACAACCTGGCTCCAATCGATCTACTCACTCTCACTCTCTCTCCTGCCCTTCATGAACTCCAGCCAAACTAGCTTTCTGTTACTCACAGCCAACGTGCCATGTCCCATCTTTTTTGCCTTTGCACATGCCCTCTCCCATACGCGGAACGTACCCTTCTTCATCTCTACCTCTCAGAATTGTAGTTTCCTTTAAAGTTCAATTTAAATGCTATCTTCTATACTGAGGCTTTTCTTAATTCTGGAAAATGTTAGTGCCTTCCTCCTGGGACTAATCCTTCAACAGTCTTGTTTTTATTTTTTTTATACTTATATATGTGCATGCTGTCTCTCTAATAGAAAGTAAGTTACATGAAGAAAAGGGTTGTTTTACTTTTTATCTTTCTATCCACAGCGCTTAGAATAATGTCTAACATAAAGTAGGGGCTTAATAAATGTTTGCTGATTTGATAGTTTTAAGATTAAATCAGAAAATAAGATTAAATGAGAAAATATGTGAAGGCATTGAGTCAACCATAAACGTAAGCTATTATGATTATACCTAATTTGTGTGACTATTCCTAATTTGTTTGAATATTTAGAGAAATTATAATGGCTACTACTAGCTAGAAGAAGGTTGTCCTAATCAAATAAAAATTGAGTCTCAGACCCAAGAGATATAATTCAGTAATGAAAACAACTGTTAAAGGGCAATAGTTCATTTTGCAGAGACAGCTGGTCTTTCAACACATTTGAAGTTCATTTTATACTTAAACAAAAGGTGCAGTATAGTGTTACATTTCATTCCACCTGCTAACTAACACAAGTTAGTTATTCCAAACCTGAAAAATACTTGTGATTTATAAGATGTAGAATCATTTCGATAAAACAAAGAAAAAAGTATTACTATTTTTTAGTAAACTGGAAGGCAAAGAGAAAGTCAAGACTTAATCCCAAACAATATAAAAAGCTTTGTCATACCATATCTCACTGAATGTGAGGCATTTATATATCTTACCAAGTCTCAGGACATCTGAGACTACACACTATGGCAACTATGTTGAATATCAGACTCTACATACATTTCAGTAACCACGAAGTAGTTCAAACTTTTATCAGCTAGTGCAAGTCACTTTATCTTGTTTCTTCACTTTTAAAATTAGGAGAGTAGTTTTACTATCTACCTCAGTGTTGTTAAGAGACTGAAATTTAATATACAAGTATTTACTAGAAAAGTGACCTGAAAACTATATACAACAGTAAGTTACTATTATTATTCTATATGCTGATAACATTCTGTAACATTTCCTTTTGAAAGAATTGACCTCAAAATATATTTTCTTGAATTGCAGTTTAGACTCCTTTCAGATCTTAATACAATTAACTGGAACCAAATACATCAACTAACAAATACATATCAATACAATAGATCTTACTTCTACAAGGAAATATAAGAGGTTCACAAACCCATCGGTATAAGAAACAAACATCGATGAGAGGGAAGAAGGAGGAAACCAACGACTGGAGTGACAAGACCTTGTGAAAGAGGTGGCACTTGAGCTCATCCTTGAAAGCAACCCTGGATCTGAAGAGGTAAAGATGAGGAGAAAGAATATTCTGTGTGAAGATCACACAGCCTTTGCAAAAGCAATCTCAGTAGAGACAGAATTTCCTATTAGGAGAACAGCAGATTGGGCAGTTTGGCTAAATTATAAAGTTAGTGACAAGGAATAACGTATAACTGAACCTAGAAGACTACTCAAATAAATGAACTTTTGGGGAGACCATTCAGCTCTAAGGAGAAAAAGGTATACCATAAAAACAGAGATAATTATTGCACAGATATCCCCAAACAAATCAATGGAAAAGGAAAAGGACCTATGTCTAAAAATAGAACTGGACATTAGGGGAGGGCCCATTATTGAAGAAATAGCTGACCAAATTACGGCATATGAATGTAATGAAATTGATAGTTTCAGAGAAACCTGGGAAGATTTGTATGAACAGACAGTGAAGTGAGCAGAACAAATGAATAACTTTATGTAACAAAAATATTGTAAAAGCAAACAATTTTGAAAGAACTCTGATCAATGAAATGACCAACCATGACTCCAGAGTTCTGATGAGAAAGAATGCTACCTACTTCTTGAGACAGATGATGGAGTCAATATGCAGAATGAGATACTCATTTTTGGATTAGGTCAATGCCCGAATTTGTTTAACTTCTCTCTGTATATTTATCAAGAAGGTGTTCTTTTTCTTTTCTTTTTTTTCCCCAATAGGAGAAAGGTGAGGAGAGAAACAAATGCTAGGCAACTGAAAGAATTTAAAATTTGAAAAAAATATTTAATAGGTACAGCGCTAAATCTGGAAAATGCATTTCATTCTCTACCAGTACAGGTTCTCTGCAGTTTCTAGTTTTAAGTCCATCCTTAGAGCACTAAAATAGTAAGCGACTTTCCCACAGTCATTCATACAATATGTATTCAGCTTCAAGGCACACTTCCTCGCTAAATCACAAGAATGCATATCGACATTACAGCTATGTTCAAAAAAGCAACCCCCAAAACCATCTTAGGAATCAGCACACAATCAGTCCAAACTCCTACACCAGGAGTTTCCAAGGAAGACTTAAGAACCTACCAGAGCTCTCCCTCCCAAGGGCTCTAAGACTTCCTTGGAAGATTTTCAAAATGGACAATACCACGGTTCTCCCCCTTAAGTTTTGCTGAGAGTCACAAAATGAGGAGCTGGCAGTAGCAGCTCCTCCCCTACTCCACTCAGGGCCTTCTCACTTTCCCCACGGGCTACGCATCAGTCCATAGTCAACACCACCAACCACTCCCACCCTCAGGGATCTCTCCAGGCTTAGGGAAATGAAAATTAGCTCCTCCTCATAAACAAGTTAGAAAATCCCATTCAAAATAATCAGTACAAAGATCGCTTATTTTCCCAACAGTGCTACAGCACAGAAATATTATATTCAAATAAAAGTCCGACTGTGCTCAATAATAGACTCTACTCAAGATTTAGAAATAGTACCAAATGAAAGAACTATCCTGGCAGCGATGATTTTTTTTTTAAATTATCTTTCAAGACGTACTGTACCTTAAAAAAATAATCATAAATTTCCACAAACTAGCCTTGCCATTCAATATAGCCTCAATATTTCCTTTTCCTGAATATTTTTCATTCCACCTTTTGAAATAAAATGGAACTTAACCCTCACAAAGTAAGATCAATTCTATGCTGGATTCCCTAAGTGTTACAGTTGCTCACCGGGAAAAAAAATAAATGGTAAACACCAGACTAGATGGAGAGGATGAGGGGCCAACCTGCCATACCCACACCCAACAAGACGGACCCTTTACTCACCAATCTATAGTCCATACCAAGCTCTCTCTTACATCTCTGTTTTAACCAAATCTCACTCAAAGAAACCTAAAAGCCGCAGCTCTGGGTGGGGAGAAGGCACTCTACCCCCAAAGAGAAGAAATATATTGAGTACTGGTCTTGGGGGTCCCTTTCCTCGTCACCCCTCCACGTCCAGTGTCTGAGCACAAATCTGTTTCCCACCGCGCTTGCGCAAAACTACCGTCCGTCGCTCGCTCGCTCGCTCCCTCCCGCCTCCCTCCCTCCCCGCAGTCGGGGAACCCGCCGGACCGAGGAGCCCTCGGGGTGGGAAGCTGACAACCGCACTCACGCCAGAACAAAGCCCGACTGACAGCCAGGCCGTCCGTCCGTCAGCCCGCGCGCCTCCCTCCGCCACTTGGGCGCTTTCCCAGCCCGGGTCTAACCGCCGCGCACACAGAGCCCGCCCGCGCGTGAAGCAGCCTCGAGCGCGCTCCCGGCCTCCCCCCAACGCCCCCCCCCCGCCCCGCGCGCGAGGCCGCCCTCCTCCCCTTCCTCCTCCTCCCCCACGCGCCCCTCCCGCGGCTGGGGTCGCCTTGCCTGAGCCGAGCCCCGCCCCTTCTGCTCCGCTGGTCGGCGGCGACTCAGCTTGGACTCCGTACGGCCGTAAAGGAAGAAGGGGCGCTGGCGGTCACTCGGCCGGCCGCGGCCTCAGGGGTGGGTTCGTCTTCTCCACCCACCCACCCCCCCTCCCCAGCTCTGCCCGCCCCCCGCCCGCCCCAGCACTCTTTAGCCCCTTCTCCCTGCGGCGTAGTGAAACTGAGGCGGCGGCGGCCACAGGAAGTGACATTCAGCAGCCTCATCCCCCCGCCCCCACCGGTCATGCAGTAGCCAATCACTGGAGGGAGAGGGTGGGGCGGGGCGGGGCTAGACCGGGGACCTGACTTAGTGGGATTTACTCCTAGAGCCTCGGTGCTAACCAATCCTAGGTCCCGAGAGTAGCGGTGTGTTTACTACCGCTGGAGCAGGAATTCCCTCCGACCAATCACGATCCAACTTAGAATGCCCCCATTGGACTGTTATCTGGACAGGAGATTATCAATAAACGGCTGCGGGATTGGATGCCCGGGCAAGAGCCGGGCGCGCAACCAGTCAGAAACCGATCCATCCCGACTTTAAGACGCTGGCTTTTTTTTCTTTCCTCCCCACCAATCCGGTCGTCGCAGCTGACTCTGCGGCTGAGCCTGGACCAGGGCTCAGCAAAGGCCGGTAGCTCAGTTCTCCCCAGGCGGCTCGGCGCGTGTGTGGGCATTCCCTCGTCTGGGGTGGCCTACGTGCCTCTTAGCGCAGCCCAGGCCCCGGAATCCGCCCAGTCTCACCTTGGATAGGCTGGGGGAGGCGTTGCCACCTTGTGGACTTCGGAAACCTACATGTGCATAGCTGTATATGTGTGTGCACGTATGCACCAAGCAGGAGAGTGGCTTGTTTGAGAGCTGAGGTCCCTGGGCTGCCCTGTTGTTCACTATTGCTGTTCACTATTCAGCCAACCAACATTTATTAAGCGCCTAGAGTTTACTGTTCCAGATTGGTTGGCTGGTTTTGTCCTTCCTTCTCAGAGAGGACCGAAATGACATCATCCTGATGCAGAGAAGTTTCAGTGTGTCCAACTGTGACTGATCAGACCAATACGAGCTCCCAATACTCTACCGCATGTTGGGCACAGATAGTCCGTGTGAATTTTTGGGGTGGATGTTCCAAATTTGCACATCCTGCATATACTGACTCAATTCTGCTTTGCTCAAAGAGCACAGCACCCTTTCTGATGTGGGCATGCCATGCTGAGCAATCCTGTGCCAGTGTCTCCCATGTGGCACAGTCAAATCCAGAGTTCTTGAGAGAGACCTTGAGAGTGTCCTTGTATCAGTTCTTGTGACCATCATGTGATTGCCTGCCCCATGTGAGTTCTCCTTAAAATGTTCTTTTTGGCAAGCGTACATTTGGCATTCCAACAATATGGCCAGCCCATAAGAGTTGTGCTCTCTGAAGCATAGTTTGAATGCTTCGCAATTCAGCTTGAGCAAGGACTTCAGTGTCTAGTACCTTATCCTGCCAGGTGATCCTCAGACTCTTCCTAAGACAGTTCAAATGGAAGATATTCAGTTTCCTGACATGGTGCTGTCCATTTTCACAAGCATATAACAATGAGGTCAGCACAACGGTTCTGTAGACCTTCAGTTTGATAGTCAGTCTAATACCTCTTCTCTCCCAAACTTTTCTTCAGAGCCTCCCAAACACTGAGCTAGCTCTGGCAATATGTGCGTCAACCTCATTGTCAATGTGTACATCCCTGGAAAGTACACTTTCAAGGTAAGTGAACTTATCCACAGCATTCAAAACTTCTCCATTTGTTGTAACCAATGGTTCCACATATGGATGGTATGGTGGTAGCTGATGGAGCACCTGTGTTTTGTTGGTGTTAATTATTAGGCCAGTATTAACATAGGCAACAGAGAATTGATCCATACTTTGTTGCATCTCAGCTTCAGAGGCGGCATTGAGTGCACAATTATCTTCAAACAGAAAATCATGGACCAACACTCCCTCCACTTTGGTCTAGCTTGTAGCCTTTTCGAGTTGAAGAACTTACCATCAGTATAGTAGTTGACCTTGATGCCATGTTCATCTTCATTGAAAGCATTTGTCTACCTGACTGAAAAGATGGAAGCAAGCATACAGCCCTGTTTTATTCCATTGGTGACTGGGAAGGCACAAGAGCATTGTCCATTATCCAGAACCTGGGCAAACATGACATCATGAAATTGACATACAATATTGATAAATTTCTCTGGGCAACCAAATTTTGACATAATTTTCCATAAGCCCTCACTACTAACAGTGTCAAAGGCCTTGGTCAGATCTATAAATGTTGTGTACAGATCTGTTCAGCTTCTGGCATTTCTCCTGGAGTTGTCGAGAAGCAAACACCATACCTACTGTTCCTCAGCCCTTTCTGAAGCCACACTGGCTCTCAGGTAAATGATCATCTTCCAGGTGAAGGATCAGCCTATTAAGGAGGACTCTAGCAAGAATTTTGCCAGCAGTGATTGTTGCAGGACAACCTATTCCTTTTACCCTTATAGAGATGAACAGTGGAGGCATCCTTGAACTCCTGGGGGATAACCTCCTCTTGCCATAAAATCTGGAAAATTTCAGTCAGCTTTTGTATGAGCAATGGTCCCCACACCTTGTGAATCTCAGCTGGAATAGAATCAGCACCAGGTGCTTTATCACATGAAAGAAGCATAGTGGCCTTCAAAACCTCTTCTTCAGTTGGAAGTTCAGCTAAAGAGGGATTGACTTCAACCTGAAGTAAGCAGTCAATGACCTCAGCATTGATTGATTGAGTGTTGAGAATATTATGGAAGTGTTCAGCCCATCAGTCTAAGATCATATCCTTATCACTAATCAATGTGACTCCATCAGCAATGAGTAGCTGTGATGCACCTTAGGTTTTTGGTACATAAATAGCTTTCAGGGAATCCTAAAAGCATTTTGGATTGTAACTATCAGCATAAAACAGAATTTCATCTGCCTTCTTACTGAGCTAGGAATCCTGCATCTCTCTAAGCTTTGCTTGTACTTTGCTTTTGATGGAATTAAATGCTGCCTTCTTAGAGGTGGATGAACTATCCTGATGTTAAATCCTGTGGAGTTCTTGTTTTTCATTTAGCAGCTTCTGGATTTCCCCATCATTTTCATCAACTCAGTCTTGGTGTTTGTGAGTGTTCTGACCCAGATGAGCAAATACTGTGCTGTACACTAAATCTCTGAGAGCTGCCCACTCCTTTTTTGCTCCACTGTTGCCAAATGTGTGTTGGCTCAACTTTCCTTCCAAGTCAGCAACTAACTGTTTACACTCAGGGAAGAGCTCTAATTTGTTGACATTAATTCATCTGGTAGTCATTTTGCCTTGGGTCAGCATTTTTGATGAGTGCGAATATTTAGCTTGGAAAGGATAAGTCTATGATCAGTCCAGCACTCCGCCCCACACATTGCCTTTGTCACTTTCACATCTTGTCTGTCTCTTCTCCTTACAATCACATAGTCTATTAAATGCTGCAAGGGTGCATCCATGAAGTTTTATCGCATTTAGGTAAACGGAAGACGGTGTTGGTGATGAGAAAGTCATGGGATGCCCAAGTCTTCAGCAGTAAATGACCATTGCTGTTGCTGTTTCCAACTCCATTCCTCCCTAGAGGAGGATTCCCTGGTAGTCTGAGTAGTCTGGTAGTCTGAGCCTACTCTAGCATTAAAGTCACCCAGAATTATAAGCTTGTCCTCTTGGCACATTGACGATAAGGGTCTCTAGTTCTTCATAAAATTTTTCTTTGACTTCATCAGAGTTTGTCATGGTGGGAGCATAGGCACTGATGATGGTGGCATGGCATTTTCCTGCGAGTGGCAATCACATTGTCATGAGTCTGTCATTCACTTCTTTTGGCAGGTATACCAACTTGCTGATTAGATTACTTTTGATTGCAAAACCCATGCCAGTTTCACAGCACTCCCCTTCACTGTGCCCACTCCAGAAAAAGGTATATCCAGCTCCAATTTCAGTAAACTGCCTTCATTTGCCAACCTTGCTTCACTCAGGGCTGCTATTTGAATGTGATACCTGTTAAGTTCTCTTGCAACAAGATCAGTTCTTCTTTTAGGTCTACTGGATTTTGTGTTGTTTATTAGTGTGTGCATGTTCCATGTGCTGATGGTGAGTGGAATCATCTTTGCAGATGTTTTCATACATTTTTTTTTGTATTTTGGCTGCAGAAATAGTAAGGTGGCTGATGAAAGTGGGTGTCAGTTAATAAACATTTATTAAGTTCTTACTATGTGCCAGACACTTTGCTAAGTGCTGAGCATGTAAAGCAAAAATTTGTCCCTGCTTTCATGGAGCTCACAGTCTAATAGAGGAGACAACATACAAACAACTGTGTACAAACCAGCCCTAGAAAGGATATGTTGAAATTAACTGAGGGAAAAACTAGCCTTAAAAGGGATTAGGAAAGGTGAGATGGAACTTGAAGGAAAGTGGAGATGAGGAGGGAGAGCATTCCAGGCATCAAGTCCAGTCAATGGAGTTCCTTGTTCCAGGGACCACAAGGTAGCCAATAACAGTGCAATGGGCTGTCCTTTGGTTCCACTCACCATCCCTAACCAAAGTACCAGAATATCATCCCCAATATGTGCAGTCCTAGCTTTTGCATTTGTCTCCCTGGAAAGCTCTTGACATGTAGTAAGCACTTAAAAAAAATGTTTTTCATTCATTCATTCAACCTCATCTGTAACATGCAGATATTAATAATCTTAAAGCTCCATAGAAATAGTAGCTATTCATATTATATGTGTCTATATATTTGTGCACATGCTAGCAGGAATTGCTAACATCTATATAAGTACTTTAAGATTTGCAAACTGCCTTGCATTTATTATTCCATTGGATCTCACTACATTGTGAAGGAGGAGTTGGGGGAAGGGGAGATACAAGGACAATTCTTGCTAACAAAGAGAAGTGCTTTGGTCCCTGAGGGAGAGCAGAACTATTGAGCAATCCAATGACAGCAGTTTCCTGAGGCTTTGATAGTGTAGATTTGGTTAAATCAAGATGGGGAAAGGGCAATCTGAAAGGAAGGAGGGTAGAAGTTGGGTACCTGCAGTGAACTGAAAATGACAGAGGTGGAGATCAGGACACATGATCAGGGTAGTACAGAACAGAGTGGCTTATAGCTTCCCAGTCATGATCTCCGGTGCTCTGATTTGGAGGATGGAGGAGAGGAAAATAGCCAAGGTGAAGATGAGAATTCTTGTCTACGAAATACAGTATAAATAAAGCAGATATTAAATAATAAATGTTAAGAAGTCTAAAGGCCAAAATAATTAACTTAACCAGTAAATTAGAAATTGCATTTTCTCAATATTATGGTGAAATAAAGTCTCCCTGACCTTTTACAATATGCCATTCTAGAAGGAAAAATTTCTATGATAATTTGTTGTATACTTAATATTGAACAACAAAGTCAAATAACAAATATTTAAGGCTACCCAGACACTGCTGGGTACTGAGGATACAAACACAGAAATGAAAAAGTCCTTAGACTCAAAAAGCTTAAATTCTATCTGAGGAGACAATACATGCATGCATTTGTTGTTGTTGAGTTGTGTCTTACTGACCCCATTTGGGGTTTTCTTGGCAAAGATTAGGGAAGATTTGTAGGAAGGCCCACATCTTTTGTTAATGGGGCACTAGCTGTCAAAGTTGGGATGCCCTTTGGCTCCAAAAAAGGTATAAATACTCTGACGGTGAGGTTTTACTTTGCAACTTACTGACTGGAAATGTTTGTTTGGCCAGGACTTAGGGAAGCCTCTAAGGAGCTCCCCTACCCCACCCCAGCTTGGAAAAATCAGATGTCAGTGTTTTCCTCTCTGGTGACTATGGTCAGACAGTTGGACCAATCCGTTGATGGTCAGGCAGAGGAAGCCATGTCTGTTGACTTTTGATTTTTCTGTATTTTCTTTGAAGTTCAAGGTGCTGACTCCCCTGAACTAGGTGAATGATATATGTGCTTGGTTAAAGGAATGGTACATATGTTTGATTAAAGTGGTTGTTAATCCCTCAGAGGTTGCCTTTCCTTTTATGAATGCAGATCTAAACCTGTGATAGCAGGCCCCCCTGTGTATGTCAGGGTGCTTACTGATACAATTTTACAGATGAGGAAACTGAGGAAAACAAGGTTAAGTCATTACCTAGGGTCACACAGCTATTAAGTATATGAGGCTGGATTTGAACTCATAAAGATGAGTATTCCTGAGTCTAAGCCCAGTGCTCTATCCACTGGCCACCTCGCTGTTCCATATGCATATATATAGGTAAATTTAAAATATATACAAAGTATATGCAAGGTGTCTTGAGGAGGAGGAAATAGCATTTGGAGAACATCTTTCAAATAAGAACTAGCACTTAAACTGATTTTTCAAAAAAGCTAAAAATTGAAGTAGGAAAAGTACATTCCGGGCATGGGAGACAGCCCTTGCAAAGTGGGGACATGGAGTGCTATATGTGATAGGATGCAGGTAGGCCAATTTAACTAGAGCTGCAGTGCTTGGAAGGAAACACAAAAAAGTCAGAGTGTAAAGGGCTTTAAATGTCACCTAGGAGTTTATATTTGATTCCAGAGGTAATAGAGAGCCATTGGAATTTACTGAGTAGTGGAGTGACATGATATAACCTCCATTTTATGAATATCACTTTGGCAATTCTTTGTGGAGGATGGACAAAAAGTTTAAAAAAGGAAATGAACACTTAAAAAGAAAAAAACCTAAGTTCTCTCTCTCTCTCTCTCTCTCTCTCTCTCTCTCTCTCTCTCTCTCTCTCTCTCTCTCTCTCTCTCTCTCTCTGTCTCTCTCCTAATTACCTAGCATTATTCTCATCTGTGTATGTAGAGATTCCCTTCCACTACCCAAAGAATGTAAGCACTTTGAGGTCAGAGCCTGGTTCATCTTTTTCTTTGTATCCCCTATGATAGTATTATACAATTAATAAATATCAAGGTTATATTTTGTGTTGGTTTTTTGTATAGTTTTCCTCTGTATCCATGCACCTGAGCTTCACGTGGTACTGGAGGAAGAAAAAGACAAGTGGATGATCACCCTGGAGCTTCCCAGGCTCTAACCCTAAATGCGCTACAGTGCAGTCTCACTATCAACTACTAGATGGCGCTTGGAACTCACTCAACCTATCTTCACTTCCTTCAATCAATCTTAACACAGATGCTGGTAAAACCTAATCCAGAAATCTGGTGAATGTGCTAGAAAACCTGTGCCTATGCTTTCTTGAGTTTCTCTTAGCCCAATCTAGAGTTTCACAAAGAAAATTATTAGTGTACAATATTTCACATGTAGTTCTTCTTTGGGCTACTCCCCAATTCTCACAAGTTAGGCGCCCCAGGGATGACTACCCTGGGGGTAGTCAAGGGCTCAAGATGTTCTTTAGGTCTACAGTCTTAAAAGTGTAACTCACAAGCCCCCACCAAGATATGTATGTACTTTTCAATAGTTGTCCAGAGGACACAGTTTGCCTAAGACAAAGGCATTTATTGAAATGATACAATGAGAAAAGTAGTAATAAAATATTTTCCTCTTGTTCTCTCACAAATAAACAGGAAGAGGGAGCAATGAAATACACATAAGGAACATTCTCTCCCCACTAGTTGCCTTGATTCTCTGGAAAGGAGAATCACCACCACCGCGCACACACACACACACACACACACACACACACACACACGCGCGCGCGCGCGCGCGCCACGCTTAGACTGAACCCCTAGGGACAATGACCAACCACTTTAACTAAAAGATCAGCATACCAGTCAAAAGGGAATTTTAGTATAGCTGCCATTTTACCTGAGACAGCAGGTCACATACTTACTTGATGCTTTTTGGAATTTAGCTGAGACCTCCAAAAGTTTAACTCAGGTGATTAAATAGTTAAAGATAAAGGATTATCTGATTCAGCTTTACTGATGATGAGCATATGTTTAGTTTGCCGATTCCTGAGCAATCATTTAGTATTTGTTGATCAGGTTATTATTTTACCTGATATAGATTTTACCTTTCTGATATCTTTGATATGTAAACCTCTTTCCTCTCTGATTGCCTGCTACAAATTTACAAATTTATCTTTGAAATATAAACCTTTGCCTTTCCTTTTGACCACTGTAAAATACAAATTACCTCCTTCTTGCTGATGTCACTAGAGCCCCATAGAAGAAATTCTAAAAATTCCTTTTAGCACTCAGAAGTCATTTAGATACCATGAGCTTGTGCTCAAAGCACATAATAAGCTAGTTATTAAAATATCTCTGCATGCTGGTAAGTATGATTGGCTATAAAGCCTATCAGTAAATCCTTGGGTATTTCCATATCATATACCACAATATCCTCCACATGCCAGTAATTCTGAACTCTTCAAACCTCATTCTTTTTCCTCTCACCCCTACCTCCGATTGCTCCCTTGTTCTCATAACCCTCAACCTCATCTTCCCAATGTCCTACACTAGAGATACCCACTCTTTCCACTGTGCCTTCTGGAATGCCTGCCCCATATGTGACAAACTTACTTTCGTCTTAAACCTTTATCTTGCTAATTCCCTCCATCTTCTTATATTCACTGAGATCAGGAACCCTCCTGATGACACAGATTCACTGGCTACCCTTCCCAGCACTGACTCCACTTTCACTCAACGTTGTTTCCACCTCCCACTCACTGATCTCAGTTGGGAAATTGGGATACTCTTTGTTCTTGGTTTCCACTTTCAGGCTCTCAATCTTTCAGTAACCTCTTCTCCTTTGAGGTTCGTACAATTCATATTTATCACCCATTTAAGACTGGTAGCTATTATCTACCAACTTCCAGACATTCTCCTTCCTTCCTCAAATAAGTTCAGTACCTGACTCACGATCTTTCTCTATTGCCCTGATACCAGGGGGCTCCAAAATACATACTGATACTCTATCAAATACCCTAACCTCCCACTTCCTCAACTTACTCATTTTCCATGAAATTTCCCTCTACTCTGCAACAGCTATATTGTTGAAAACTCAGCGGTGAGAATTCTTGATCTTGCCATCACCCGTAAGGGCTCTATTTCCACGTCCACAAATTCTGAAATTCCTTTATCTGACCATGACCAATTGTCATTCTACCTGTCCCTTTGCCTTGCAATCCCAACCTCTGTTCTTCATCCTCACCTTTACCAATCCCCATAGTTCTTTCCCAGGCCATCATCCCTGAACTTTCTCCCTTTCTCTTCTTGACTCTTTGGTAAACCAGTTCAATTCTACACAGTCCTGTTCTCTTGAATTATTTGCCCCCTTATCCTGTCACCAATCTTGTATTAATTACTTCCATCTTCTGCCTTCCTCCTACTCATGCTGAAAATTATCACACAACTATGATGACAGACTCCACGCAGATTTGTGTTACATAATCTCAACTAGACCTTCACTAAGGCAAGTTAATCCTTTTACACTTCTGTAATTGACTTGTTATCCCTTCACCCACAGCAGCTCTTTCCAAACTCCATCTGTCCCCAAACTTCCCACAGTTCCCTCATCTGCCACTCTTTTAGCTGAGAACCTTGTCTCATGTGACTCTGGAAAAAATGAAGGCCACTCACCAAGAGCTCCCCTTCCTCCCCTCCTCCTCATCTCTCTTCATTTCGATGCCTTCCACCTTTATTTTCCTTGATCTCAGTCTAAAATGAAGAGATCACTCTTCTCCTTGCCGAAACAAACCCATCTACATGCACAAATGACTCCATTCCAACTTCTCTTCTCTAACACATGGCCCCCTCTGTGATCCCTCCCCCAGTCTATCAGCTGCTTGCCTGCTTCCTACAAACATGCTGATATCTTCCTCATCTCAAAAAACTCTCTTTCGATCCTTTAGTCCCTACTTGCTATTATCTTGTATCTCTCCTCCCTTTAGAGGCTAAACTCCTTGAAATACCATTTGTAATCAGTGTCTCCACTTCCTTTCCTCTCACTCTTAATTCTGCAGTCTTTCTGGCTTTTGACCTCATCATTCAGCTAAAACCAAGCTCTCTCCAAAGTTACCAATGGCCATTTAATTACCAAATATAATGGCCTTTTCTCAATCTTCATCCTTCTCCACCTCTCTGCAGTCTTTGACACTATTAATCACCCTCTTCTCCTTGATACTTTCTTTTTTCTAAGTTTTCATGACAGTGCTCTCTCCTGGTTCTCCTTCTACCTGATTGACCAATACCTTCTCATTCTCTTTTATTGGGTCTTCATCAACTTTCATGGACTCAATTATCAGTTCTATGTAGATGATTATCAGATCTGTTTACAAAGCCCTAATCTGCAGTTTCTTATCTTCAACTTCCTGTTATGACAATAAATAACAATTCTACTTAAATTCTACCTGCCCTATTAGACATCTCAAGCTGGATACCCTGTTGACATCTTAAACTCAATATGTCCAAAACAGAGCTCATCATCTTTCCCCTCCAAACCTTCTCCTCTTCCTAACTTTCCTATTGCTTTGGATGGTACAACCAACCTCCCAATCACTTAGGCTCACAATCTATGTATTATCCTTGACTTTCTCACCCCACCCTGTCTAATCTGCTTTTGCCAAGTCCTGTTGTTCCTAAATAACATCTCTTGTACATTCCTGTCCTTTAACACTGCCATCACTCTAATTCAGACCTTTATCACTCACATCTGGATTATTACAATAGCCTGCTGGTTGATTTTCCTGCCTCAAATCTCTGCCCACTCCAATCCATTTTCCTCTCATCTGTCAAATCGATCTTCCTAAAACAGGTCTATATATATATATATATCTATATATATATATATACCATCTCCCTCCCCCTGCCCATTCAGTAAAATCCAGTTGCTCTCTACTAACTCTAGGATCAAATATAAAATTCTCTGTTTGGCTTCATAGTCTTTTATAACCTAGTTTCTTCCTTCCTTTCCATATGTATTTCCCCCAAGCATTCTGCCCTTGTAACACTGTCACCTTGATGTTCCTTGTATAAAACCCTCCGTCTCTTAACTAAATATTTTGATGACTGCCCCCAGACCTAGAATTCTCTCCTTCTTTACCTTCATCTCCTAGCTTTCCTGACTTGCATCAGGTCCTAACTAAAACATCACTTTCTGGAAGAATTCTTCCTGGTCCTCCTTAATGTTAGTTATTTCCCTCAAAGATCATTTCCAAATTATCCTTTCTGTATCTTATCTGTCCATAGTTGTTTGCATGTTGTCTCCTGTGAACTCCTTGAGAGCAGAGTCTTTTTGTTTGTTTGATTTGGTTTGGTTTTGGAGTGTCTTTTTTTGTATCCCCAGTGTTTAGTACTGTTCCTGGTACATAATAGATGTCTTCAAAATGCACATTGAAGAAAAGAGATTATCGCAATATGCCACAAAGATTATACATTATGATCAAGTGGGATTTATTCCAGGAATGTAGAACTGGTTTAAGCTTAGGAAAACTATCAGCATAATTGACAATATTAACAATAAAAACAACAAAAATCAGATGACTATTTCAATAGATACAGAAAAAGCTTTTGACAAAATAAATGCCCATTCCTATTAAAACGCTAGAAAGGATGGGAATAAATGGAGCTTTCTTTAAAATAAGTAGTAGCTATCTAAAACCATCAGCAAGTACTACTTGTAATAGGGATAAGCTAGATGTCTTCCTAGTAAGATCAGGGGTGAATCAATGATGCCTATTGTCACCATTCTTGTTCAATATTGCATTAGAAATGCTAGCTATATCAATAAGAGAAGAAAAAGAAATGGAAGGAATTAGAACAGGCAACGAGGAAACAGAACTATTGCTCTTTGCAGATGATATAATGGTATATTTAGAGAATCTTAGAAAATCAAATAAAAACTAGTTGAAACAATTAACAACTTCAGCAAAGTTGCAGGATAAAAAAATAAACTCATACAATCCATATAGCATTTCTATATGTTACCAACAAAATCCAGTAGCAACAGATAGAAAGGGAAGTTCCATTTAAAATAACTGCAGACAATATAAACTACTTGGAGTCTACCTGCAAAGATAAACCCAGGAACTATCTAAACACAATTATAAAATATTTGTAACTAACAAAGATAGATCTAAACAATTGGAGAAATATAAGTTTTTCATAGATAGGCTAAGTCAATATGATAAAAATGATAATTTTATCAAATTATTTATCAATAATTTACTTATTCAGTGCCATACCACTCAAACTACCAAAAAATTATTTTATGGAGTTAGAAAAAATAATAGAATCCACCTAGAAGAACAAAGGGTGAAGAATATCAAAGGAATTAATGAACAAAAAAATGTGAAGATCTCCTAGCAGTACTAGATATCAAACTCCGTTACAAAGCAGTAATCATCAAAGAAAATCTGGTACTGGTTAACAGAGTGGTGGGTCAGTGGAATAGATTAAGTTTACAATGCACAGTAGTAAATGACCATAGTAATCTAGTGTTAGATAAACCCAAAGATCCATGCTTTTGGTATAAGAACTCACTACTTGACAAAAATTTCTGGGAAAACTGAAAAGTAGTTTGGCATAAACTAGGTATAGAACAACATCTCACACTGTATACCAAGATAAAGTCAAAATGGACACAAAATTTGGACATAAAAGTGACATAAATTAGGAGAGCATGAAATATCTTACCTGTCAGATCTATGAATAAGGGGAGAGTTTATGCATTGTACACAGTGATAGCAACATTGCTCAATTATCAACTATGCTACATTTAGCTCTTCTCAGCAATACACTAATCTAAGACAGTTCCAAAAGACTCATGATGGAAACATGCTATCCACATCTAGAGAAAGAACTATGTAGTCTGAATATAGATAAATGCATACTATTTTCTCTCTCTTTTTTTAACATTTTTTTCTTTCTCATGATTTTCCCTTTTGTTCTGATTCTTCTTTCACAATATAACAAATGTGGAAATATGCTTAATATGATTGTACATGTACAGCCTATATTAAATTACTTGCCATCTTGCAGAGGGTGGAGAAGAGGAAGGGGGGAGGGAAATTTGGAACTCAAAATCTTATAAAAGTGAATGTTGAAAACTATCTTTACATGTAATTGGAAAAAATAAAATACTATTAAGAGAGAAGAGTTCATGACAAAACAAGAGATAGAGAGTGTCACAGGATAGAAAATGGATAATTTTGATTACATTAAGTTAAAAAGTTTTTGCACAAACAAAACCAATGCTGCCAAAATTAGAAGGAAAGCAGGAAACTGGGGAAAATTTTACAGCAAGTTTCTCTAATAAAGGCCTCATTACTCTCCCTCTCTCTCTCTCTCTCTCTATATATATATATGTATATATATATATATATATACATATATATATGTATATATATATGTATATATATATACATATATATATGTATATATATATATATATATATACATATATATATTATAGAGAGAACTGAGTCAAATTTGTAAAAGTACAAATCATTTCCCAATTGATAAATGGTCATAAGTAAATAAGTTAATATGAAAAGGCAGTTTTCAGACAAAGAAATCAAAGTTTTCTATAGTCATATAAAAAAATGCTCAAGATCATTATTGATTAGAGAAATACAAATTAAAACAATTTTGAGGTACCATGTCACACCTATCAGATTGGCTAACATGAGAGGAAAAGAAAATGACAAATGTTGGAGGGTGGTGCAGAAAAATTGGAACACTAATGCATTGTTGGTGGAATTGTGAACTGATCCCACCATTCTGGAGAGCAATTTGGAACTATACCCAAAGAGCCATAAAAGTGTGTATATGCTTTGACCCAGCAATACCACTACTATGTCTGTCTCAAAGAGATCAAAGGAAAAGGAAAAGAACCTATACATACAATAATATTTTTAGCCACTGTTTTGTGGTAGCAAAGAATTAAAAATTGAGGGGATGCCCATGATTTGGGGAATGACTAAACAAGTTGTAGTATATGATTTTGTGTGTGTGTGTGTGTGTGTGTGTGTGTGTGTGTGTGTGCGCACGCACTTGGACACTGTCTTTACTGTCTCCAACTTTAGACTCAACTGAGATCCTGGCCTAGGATAATACTGTGCCCTTTTGGGAATACACCAGTTTAAAAATTAAGGTAGATTGATGTACAAAGTTTCAAGCATGCTCAATTTAATACTAGAGATGGAATTTACCAACAAATAGGATCTCAGTTTCCCCAGCAAAGCTCAGACCCAGCTGTGGGGTTAAGAGTACAATAGGAAGGCTAGCATCCTAGATGGAAGAAAATATGATTGGATGGAAATTGAGAACTAGCAACAACCCCTTCCTTCCATCCTCCGATTAAAAAATATTCATTGTTTGCGTCCAGCTGAAATCTTCCAGGACAGTGACATCTTTGGACTGCAAAACAGACATCCTTGAAAGATGACTTGGTGATTTAAAGATAGGAGGCCAGACTCCCTGGTGTCCACCTGCATCCCTCAAGGGCAACAGCTTTTCTTGACATAAGAATAGAACAGGGATTAACAGGAGAACTGGCTTTCTAAACTTAACTCATTGCAGGCCAGATAAATTTCTTAATCACATTCAGATACAATGATTCATGACTTGGGCAGTTACAGGACAAAATCAATTAATTGTAAATAGGATCAGTTAAAAAAAAAAGATACATCAATCTGATTATTTCAGAAACTAAAACCCATATCGCAGGAGTAGCAAAGGTCTCAGTTCTGGACCTGCTGTCTCCAGAATGAAATCCCAGCATCAGGCTGTGAAATCTCATGGATTCAACTCAACTCTACGCCTGGACTCTGCTCCACTGGTATGACAGATCAGCCCACTGGACAGCTGTTAGCACAGGTTCAGTCTTGATTTGGTCAGACAGGAAAGATACTGAGAAGGGGTTAATAATCTTACCCCCTATGTCTCTATGGGGTCAGTTCAGACAGACTGCAACTTGTGCTTCCTCTAAATCCCCTCAAGTCTCAATGCTGACCAGTTGAGGCAAATACAGATTCCCTCTAAGCCTTGATGGGGGTCAATCAAGACATACCAGCATTCCAGCTTGTGCACTCAACATTAAGGTTCCCCCCAAGCCTTAGTGGGAGCCAGCTGAGGTACATACAGCATTTGTGCATTCAACCCCAAGGGTTTGCCATTCACTATCTAGTGACCACCTGTTTATAGGCTAGCAAACAAAGAAGGCACATTGCTAACAATGTGCTAACAATTGCTAACAAGCCTTACAAGTTTGCATCACCTCATCCCTGTATCTCACTGCACAGCCACAGCTGATGTTTATATTACTTACTATTATATAACTCTACACAAGTGTGGTGGAGATGTTTTGAATCATAACTGTGGGAACTCATATCTAGTACTTGGGAACCATTGATTGTTATGGTCACTCCGGCCTGGGCTCTGACCACAACACAATTCCAGGTCCTCCATCTCTCCAACACAGTCTAGGGAGGAGCTACTCTGATGTGGGCTCTCTCTAGCAGAGCCTCCTTCACACTGCTCTGACTCTGGCCATGACCTTAACTCTGAGAAGTTTGAAAGAAACTTTTCCTCTGGTTTTTTTTTTTTATCTCTATAGGAGCATTAACTCCTTCCTGCACCCTGGGAAACTTCTGCTACCACTTCTCAAAATTCTGGGAGATTTAAGAAGGACTTCTATGCACCTTTTCCTTCACTACAACATCCAAAGTCTTCATCCAGCTCATCAGATAACTCTGCCTTTCCAGCAGAGGAAATAACAAACATCCGAGCCCTGAGTATTTGGGTATTGGTCTCTAACACTTCTTGGACTTTTTCACATGCCTCTTTTTCCTGGAATAAATCAGTCTGAACCTCCCATAACCGGACTTCCACTGACAGTAGTAGCTTGTCAGTGTTTTTTCTCACAATAATTAACCAAACTATAACACAAGAAACTGAATCATCCATTCGACTCCCCCACCTCCCAAGGTCATGTTTTCCTCTCGCAGCGTCTTTTCTCTTGTCTCTTCAGGAGTGCTAGTGGGGTAGGGAGAGGGAAAGGGGATTATCTCCTCCCGACCCTGCTCTGGGCACCTGAGAAACCACTCCCGATGCTTCTCCTGCTTTTTCTGTTTCTTGGGCTTTTGCTGCTCCTCACGTAGCTCCTCTCAGGTTATGGGGGCCTGTTCCACGGTAATAGCCTCCACTAATGTTCCTGGGTCCAGTTCTCTCTGGTCTAGTGTGAGGTCTCTCTGGCCTGGTCCAGGACACTGCTGCATCTGCCAATGAACACTGACTTTCCCGCTCCCTTGGGGCTAAATCAGTCTGGGTCTCCCACAGAATTTCTACAACTCCTGCAGCCTTGCTAGCTCCCTTCTTATCAAGGGTACCCATAGTTTTCAGCAAAACTTTCTCAAAGCCTCTAGGGGTAGAGGGTACATCCTCCTACCCCTGGGAAAGGGTCCACACTCCATCCTCCCATTCCTTGGGAGGGCTCCATAGAACCATAGCTACAAAAAATAGCACAATAACTGCACAATGTTGGACACCTATCCCAGTCCCACTAAACCCCATACTTTTCTGTAGTCTGCACAAACTCTGCTGATTATGCCAGGTGTAAAACAGATAAAGACAGCACACTTGAGGACTGCTAGCACAGGTTCACTCTTGATTTGGTCAAACAAGAAAGACACTAAGAAGGGGTTAATAATCTCACTTTATTCTAGTCTAGTTTTCTCAAAAGAAGATGGCTGATAATGGGAACATGAGCTCCTACAGCATTCCCTAATCACTCTTCTCACAGAGGTTGATGGAAAGGGGGGACAGCTACCCCTATGTCTCAATGGAGTCAATCGGGACAGGGACAGCTTGAGCTTCCCCTCAAGCCTCAGTGGGGGCCAGCTGAGGCACACACAGCATCTGTGCATTCAACCCTAAGGGTTCCTATTCACTGTCTAGTTTTATAGGCCTAGTTTATAGGCCAAAGAAGCTATATTGCCACAATATCCTCACCAGTTTACATCACCTCATCCCTATAGCTCACTGCATAGCCACAGTGGATGTTTATATTATTTACCATCGTATAACTCCGTGCAAGCACAGTGGAGATGCTTTGAACCATAACTGTGAACCATAACTGTTTTGAACCATAACTAGATAACTCTTATCTAGTACTTGGGAGTCATTGATTATTATGGCTATGGATCCTGGGAAACTGAACTCTGAGAAATAATAACAAAAGTTCTTTTTACACACACTAAAATCCTAAAATTCACCTTACATACAACTAGGCATGGCCAGGTGCTTCTGTTGCAAAATTCCTTTGCTGATGGGTCAGGGAGGATAGTGAGATCTCTTACTACCCCTATCATTCCCTTTGCTGCATTCGCCTGAGGCACAAAGAAAAAAGTAGAATATTCTTTACTCCTATATCCAGTGGTATACTGGTATATGTTTAACAAGACATTTGAAAAGAAATGTACTCAAGAAACATTTTTAAGTTAAATCTATATCATTAACATTTTCTCTATCACTTTATTAGGACTAGATAATTAATCAAACACTGATTTGTAGCACTTATTGATGTAGATGTGTAATACTAAAATTTTAGCAATCAGCTCTTAAGAGCTGGTTCTGTGTAGATCCAGAACATCCCTGTAGGTCTTAATCCATCTTCCAGACATGACTGAATTAGTGACCAGATAGCCTTCCATCTTGGCACCAAGAGGCATCACTGATCTCAGTCAATTATTGGAAGTTATCTGTGTTCATCTATTGACACCGGATGGTAGAAGAACTTTACACTTTATCAGGCTGCTTAGAAAACTTTTCAACTTTTCAGGAGCTGATTCACTTCCTTTATTCATCTTTTATACATAATTTGTTGCAGTTGGCTGGTATTTGCTCCCGTACCATTTGAGGTCCTTTTATCTTTCCTAATTTTGACCAAAAGAAAAACACATTCACATTATTTTTAAAATATATTAAATTATGTATATGTAGAACATATTATCAGATTACACACCATCTTGGGGAGGAGGGAAGAAAATTTAAAACTCAAAAGCTTGTGGAATTGAATGTTGTAAACTAAAAATAAATTAAAATGAAAGTTAAAATAAAATATATTCAGTGAATTAAATCAGAACTGAAAAGATATGCATAACAAAATTTCTGCCCTCTCAATTCTTCTAGTAAAGATCTGAAAACCTCTCCCAAATCTTCAGCTAGATATTGCCATGCAAACCCATGTGACCTTTTAGGGAAAACCACCAACACATTCTACTTTTGAAATCAGTGGAGAAAATAGGAGAAATAGTCTCACCAGTGGTCATCTATGCCTCTTTTAAGTAGACCATTAGAGAATCAATTACAGATTTCACAAGTATGAATAAAAAAATTCAAAATCTATGCGATATTTTAACTCATATGAAAGCATAGCCTTCATTTGAGGCAGAAAGACTTGAGGGAAGGAGCCTAAGCCAATAGATGGACAGTCCCCTAACTCTCAAGCTCTCAAGCTCTCAAGTAAAGGGATTTGTTGGGAAAAGAAAGTAGCAGATGATATCACAAGTGGGAAATGAGAATACAAGGCCATGAGAATGGACAGCTACCTGAAAGTTGCCAGGCCCTGGAATGGATCCTGAGCTAGGATGGTAAGAATAAATCAAATACAAGCTATGTATGGGATAATTCCAATCCCCATGATCTAACTTGGGCTGAGAAGAAATCCTATTGTTCTTTCACTCTCCCCAAGGGTAAATTGTACAATACTGTTGTCTATTTACCAGCTTTAAACCCCCTCTGCCCTTGTGAAGTGTTAACATTTGTTACAAATGTTTACTTTCTCTCTTAAACTGGTTAATGCGATAATGTGATAAAGCTGTTGATCACTACAACTCTAGAGCTGTATTGATTATCTTAATAATTACAGATATGGGAAGAGACAAAGACAGACAGAATTCTCTATTGGGAAATGAGAAACTATCAGATCAATGGAAGCTCCTGTAAGGTCTTGGAGCTAATTTAGAAATAATTGAGCAAAGTCTCAAGGTCTACCTGTTAATCAATCAATCAACATTTATTAAGCACATTAGGCATAGTGTTGAGCAAAAATGAATGAAGCAAAAGACAGTTGTTGCCCTCAAGGAGATTATAATCTAAAGGGAGAGACAATATACAAACAAATATATGCAAAGCAAACTATATATAGGATAAATAGGAAATAATTAACAGACTGAAGACCCTGGAATTAACAGGGATTGGGACTGATGTCATACTCTGCACACTTGGCAAGAACTTGAGATCTAGTTATAAAATTCAAAATATGCAAAATAAAATCATGTACTAGTAAGTACCTCAGGCTTTGAGAGATCAAGGTATAGACAATCTTGACTTTCTCTTTACTTTCCCCTTTCCCTTCTTTCTCTGTTTCTGTCTCTCTCCCTGTCTCTGTCTCTCTGTCTCTGTTTGTCTTTGTCTTGTTGGAAACAGGCCATTCTCGTGAAAATAACTCAAAGACAGAATGGGCAGAGGAAGGCAGTTTCTTCTACACATCTCGAGCCATGGGTACCATTCATAGAGAACAGATATAGAGTACAAAAGCAAGAACAAGTTTAAATACTGTTAGTGCCACCTTGTTCCTCCCCTCAGAGCTGGGATTAGTTACAGCTCTTCTGGGTTACAATACTTTTAGTCCATCCACTACATAACTCTCTTTGATGTGTTCCCTCCTCCCAAACATACTTCAACATAGATCACATGATCAGAAAATGAAAGGATAATTTTATGTGGGATGTGTCAACTAATATGCATGAAGCTTATTAAGCAAGTGTAGTTGAGGGAATACTGTGACCTTGTTTCTGTCCCCTTAGTTCTGCATATCTCCTGCTGAAGCAGGAACCTGAGGCTTCTTCTCTGTACTTCCTCTCAATCCCATAGCTACCAGATAGATGTTTCTTTCTGAGGAGGACAAACTTTCTCTCATTCTAACAGTCCTCTTTCTGTTTCTCTGTCTCTGCCTCTCTCTGTCTCTGTGTCTGTCTCTTTGTCTCTGTCTCTCTGTCTCTGATTGTCTCTGTCTAGCTCTGTCTCTGACTCTGTCTTGGTCTCTCTCTTGTCTGAAAAGAAGCCCATGTCCCTGGACTGAAGGGGAATGATGCCTCTAGACAAGCTCCACCCATACAAAGAGAGACACATCAGATTGTCCAAACTTGCTCAAACTGATCCTCTGGTCAGAGGAAGATTGCCAGTTATAGTGAGAAAAAATTCTTAACCTAACCCTAAAATTTGTTTTCCTTGCTTTGCCATTCATTGATTACCCTCTGTTTTCTGCATTGACCATTCCTGTGTTAGAAACAAGAAGAACCTGAATGATTTATACTGAAGAAAAAGAAATCTGTTGTTAGGGGTAAACTTGAAACCCTTGAAGAACTGGCTTTGTCAGATATACCTGAAACTATTAACTGTCTCTTCCTTGATCTATGCTTCTTGCCAAAGAAATGAACTCTATTTCACTCAGGGACAACTATCTCCCCAACCAGATCTCATGCAAGCGGTCATGTATATGACCTTATCTTAATTGCGCAGCTGCATTTTCTAATATCACACAAACTCCATTCCTTGTCCTCAGTTTCCCATAACTGCGTACTCTGATCTGAATGCTGAATGTGCCCTCAAATCTCTCTTTTCTTTCCCTGCACCTGACTTCACTAAATGCCATGTGCTCCCTGCCTCTCCCACAGCTATATTATATCTGTAATTGTATCGTATGTCCTTATATTCACTGACACTTTTGAGATCCCTTGCTCTGAAAAGAGTGAATTCCCCAGGTGTGCAACTGCGAGAAATAACCCTGTTCATGTCAAGAATCTCTCCTTGAAGGGATTACTAGAATCTCTTCTAGAAGGGCATTCACTGTACAAAGTAGGAGATATTAGGTGTAAGATAGCTATTTAATCTCCTCCTTCATCAAACAAATGTTTAAAATATTACTCTCAAGGATACATTAACATGTCATTAAAACATGTCAAGATACAAGGAGACACCCTGTTTTCCGGAACTGAGGACCCTGAAGACTCTGGCATAACAACAATCCTTGGTGCTTCACCCTCTGGAAGTTTGCACCTTCTGGAAAAATCTCTTAATTATTATATCGCTTTGACCAGCACCAGGCGTTCTCTGAGTTCAGAACAACACCAGACAACTATATATGTTCTGGTCATGAAACTCTGCTCTGGATCAAACTTGTCTCATTGTTACCCCTCATGGTCAAGGCTATAGATCACTGTGTATCTTTGGGTCCTCCCACTACGGATGGGGACCTGACACATGTCTAATCTACCTCTTTGCTAGCAAGCCTTTCCCTCACTTCGAAATTAAACTTCTCTTTGATTCTTGACTTTGGTGTCTCTAGCCTGCTCTGGCCAGACACAAATTAGAGGTTGACAAATATAAACTATAACATATGTATCCCCACTATTTGATACTCTTAGGAGGTAGAGAAGATTCCTTGGAGAATTTAGCAAATAACTTTGTTTCCTCTGTCTGCACTGAATGACAACTGCAATTACAGATATTCTGGCCAGCCAGGGCAACGTTGTGGGCGTGTCCTCTAAGAAGTATGTACCTGGGGAAATCATTTACTTCTGAGCAACAAAACAGAACACCTAAATCAAGGATTGTGAAACTCTAAAACTCATGAGGAAGTTAGAAATATCCATCTCTTAATATCACTCTTTGGTAATCAGGGAAAAAAGCAGAAATCAGAAGAGACAACCAGATCCAATCTCAAAGTCACATAGACAAGCATATTCTTTGTTGCATGTTTGTTATACCACCATAACTGCTTCTAAGGTCGTTCCTTCTTCCTAGCTCCTGAAATCTAAGAGAGAGCTGGTATTGGTTGTGTTCCAGCAAAGAAGTCCCTTTTAAAGGGATTTGAAGGTATTGACTACGAAGGACCAGAGTTCAGCAATCATGAGAACACCAAGGCAATGAGTCACAACATACCATCAAAAAGAATTTTATTAAAATGGTGGAAAGTAATTGAGGAGTCAACAATAGGAAGAGGCCCCAATAAAGGCCCTGAGGAGAGGGCTGGTTAGGTCAGGAACTCAGCATCCTAAGTCTGATCTGGACAGAGGCTTCATTGAGCCAGGCCAGAGCAATTTTTTTTTTTAATATGAAACAGTGTGATTTTGTTCTATGATGTTTTTTCTCCCCCTTTTTCCCTAGGAATTATCTTATAATTGGACCTTACACAATAAGTTTAGAACCTGGGAGCTCCACAAAGGAGTTCCACCACTGGGGTTAAGGAAGAATTCATTAGAGATCCTTTGTTCAACCTATGTTTCTATAAGAAACTTCTGCCAATTCCCTATCTCCTATAGAAGCCACCTCTCCTAGTGTATCTTTTAGCCCAGAGAGTGAGTGGCTCTTCCTGGCTTATCTATCAGTCCTCTTAAACATGATCCTCGGTCATAGGAACCAATAAGGAATTAATGCATCAATCTTAATCACAGCAAGAGGTCACAGCATATGTCTGTCTCCACAGAACCAGAGCAAATACTCCCTGTGGCATAAAATGTATAAAAATTAAATATAAGATAATTTTGGGAAGGATATCAGCAGTTGGGAGGATCAGAAAGGTATAAGGTAAAAGGTCCTCCTTGAGTTGATTTTTGAAAGAAACAAGATATTCTTTAAAGTGGAGGTGAGGAAGGAGTATATTCCAGACCTGGAGGAGGAGCATGACTGAAATGAGGGAGTGTATGAGGAGAGTAATGTATTATAAGTCAGGAGACCTAGGTTGGGGTCAGGTTGCAAAGGGTTTTAAAAGCTAAACAGAAATTTATATCTAATCTCAGAAGTGATAAGAAGTCCCTGAAGTTTGTGGAGTAAAGGAGTAACATGATCAGTTGCCTGCTGGAGGAAAATCACTTTGACAGCTGAGCGGAGGCTAGATCAGAGAGGTTAAGAGGCTTGAAGTTGGTAGACCAACATGGAGTGGATTGAAGTAGTCCAATCAAGAGCTGACAAGAGTCTGAACCAGTGCCCAGGCAAAAATTAAGTGATAGAAATGAGATATGTAGTGAAAGTAAAAACTAGAAATTTTGGCAAATGATTGGATATAAAGTACAGAGAGTAAGAAGTGGAAGACAGCTCTGAGGTTGTGACCTTGGGTGACACAATGAAGGAATAAGCATTTGTTAAATGCTTACTATTTGTAAAGCACCGCGCTAAGTACTGGGGATAGAAACAGAAAAAGCAAGATAGTCCCTGCCCTCAAAGAACTCACATTCTAATGGGGGAGATAGTAGTGCCTTTGACAGAAATAAGGATGTTCAGAGAGTAGTGATTGGGATGGGGGAGGAAGAGAATCAACTTTATTGGAATATGTTGAATTTGAGATACCTGCAGGACAACCAGTTTGAAATTTCCCATAAATGACCAAAGATGCACAACTTAAAGATCAGAAAAAAGATTAGTGCTGGATATAGATTTAAAAATCATCTGCGTAAGTTGAAGCATACCTTTTTCCACTTCATTTCTCTTTTGGTATGGTTTTTTTTCCCAATGTGGCTAATGTGGAAATATGTTTTGCATGACTTCACATGTATGATCAATAACATACTGCTTACTTTCTTAAGGGATAGAGATTTCAGAACTCAAAATTTTTTAAAATGAATGTCAAAATTTTTGTGTATGTAATTCAGAAATATTTAATGAAATAAAATATATTTGTAAAGAACATTTAAAAATTTAAATGTAATTGGGAACCATGTAATGAAATAAAAATATATTTTAAAAATAAAAATCATCTGCACAGAATATGAGTTCACCAAGTGAGAAAGTACAGAGAAGAGAAGATGCAGGACAGTATCATAGTTAAGGACTGTTATACAGAAAAGAATGTGGAGGAGAATAGTCAAAAAGATAGGAGGAAAGGCAAGAGAGAATAGTACCAGAAACCTTGAGAGAGGAGAGAGTGTTTACTGGGAGAGGGTGGTGAGTATTGTCAAATACTTTAAGGAAGTTGAGAAGTTTGAGAGAAAGCCACTGGATTTGGACCTTTAAGAAAAGGGCCTTTGGGGCTTACTGTCAAATGCCTTGTTCCTATGTCCCTCACTCTCCTATCACTCAGAGCCAAATGTGCAAGAAAATATTACTGTTTCAATTAATGTTTTATTTGATTCTTTTAGAGTTCTCTAAATAGAGCATCATCTCTCTGTAAAAACTTCTTATTTGTCTAGGTTCCTTCCTTCAATTTCTTTTTCTTGTTCTATTGCTATAGTTAACATTTCTGGCACTCTATTAAATGACAGTGTTATCTCCGGACATTTTTGCTTTACCTCTAATCTTTTTGTAAAGGACTATGGAATTGCTTCACTACTTATAATGTTGGCTCTTTGTTTTACATAAGAAACTATTTGCTATCTTAAGGAAAGATACATTTATTTCTGTGATTTTTAATGTGTGTGGTTTGTTTGTTTTTTAATAGCCTTTGAATTTTGTCAAAAACTTTCTCAGAACATATTGGTATAACTGCAATTTTCATTTATATGAACTATTATAAACTATGTTAGTTTTCCTAATCTTAAACCTCCCCTATAGTCATGGTATAAATCTAACCTGGACAAGTATATAATCTATTTAATATACTATTGTAGCCTCTTTGATATTTTATTTAATATTTTGTATCAATATTTGTTAAGGATATTAGTCTATAGTTTTCTCTGTTTTTTGTTTCTTCTTGGTTTAGGTATCAAGACTATATTAGTAATAATAGAAAAAGTTTGGTAGTAAATATGTTTTCCAATTTTTTTGCAAAAAAATTGTATAATACAGGAATTAACTATTCTTTGAATGTTTGATACAATTCACTTATAAATCCATATGGTACTGGGAGGAGTTTCTTGAGTTCATTTATGGCTTGTTCAATTTAATTTTTCTGATGTGTTAAGTACTTTATTACCTTCTTTTAATGAGTATTTAAATTTTTTAATAAATGTTTTCTATTTAATTTGTCTGTTGACCCATAATTGGACAAAATAATTTGATAGCTTCCTTTATCTTAATTTGTTATAAATTCTTTTTATTTTTGTTACTGGCACTTCGTTTTTTCTTTTTAAATGGAACTAGTTAACTTTGTAATTATTATTAAAACAGCTCCTAATTTCATTTATCAATCCAGTGATTTTTTTTCCTTCTTTCCATTTTGTTCAACTCTTTGATTTTCATGATTTGTTTTGTTATTTAGTTATTTACTTTTTAGTTGTACGTTTACCAATCTCTTCTCTTTCCTTAATTTTTGGACTTAGATATAAATTTACTATTGGGTACTGCTTTAGTTACATACCAAACCTTTTGTTACCTGTCATTCTCTTTGATGAAATTACCTGTTGTTCCTATGATTCATTCTTTGATCCAGCAATTCTTAGGAATGATTTAATTGTTTTCTTCAACTCCCCCTACCCCCTTTCCTGAGTTAAGACACGTTTTGCTTTGCTTTGCTTTCTTTTTTTTAACTAGACAGGAAAGTGAAGTTCACACTGAAAAATCACAAAATGGATTTTTGCCTCATCCCTACTTACAGCAGAAAGGTCCTGGCCATATAATCAGAAGACCTGCTTTTGATTCCTGAGGCTTTTTTCAATGACCATCACTGTCATACGACCTTGGACAAAGACTCTTTCACTCTCCGAGGACGAGACTTTTTGTAAACTGAGTCTGTCGCGCTAAAATGTTCTCTGGAGTCTTATCATGCTCAGAAGAGCTCCTCTCCTGGGAGGTTTCCCAGCCTTCACTTGGAGACTGTCGTCAGCCCGGTCATGGTGTGCTGGAGGCCAGGGAGCATTTAGAAAGCCCTAGAAGCTCTGCACGTTACCCTCATAACAGCTCTGCGAGGTAGACGCGACTGCGATCATCTCCATTACACAGATAAGGAAGCTGAGGCAGGTGGAACCGTGGGGGCGGGGACGCTCAGGCCGCCCAGCCAATAGTTTGGACAGGGGAGGAGCGACAGGCTTCAGGGGGCGGAGCTGAGAGGGCGGTGACGAACCGCGGCTTCAATGGGCGGGGTTTGGGAGGACGGCCGTAGGAAGCTGGATCGAGAAGAAGAGACGAACCAGTAGGCGTTAGGGGGCGGTGCTTCTAAGGAGGCAACCAACCAGCAGGCTTCTGGGCAGGGTCGACCGGCCTTTAGGGGGCGGGGATTGGGCAAGGCCTGGGTGGGGCGGTTTTTCCGGCCCCGTGGCCCCACCTCTTCCGGTTGAAGCGGAATTTGGGAGCTTGGTGACCGGAAGCTCCGCACGTGAGCTCCGTGGAGCTCAGACCGAGCCGTGGCCGTGGTTTGCGGTGGATCTGCCCCAGCCATGTCTGCGTTTGCGACGTGGCAGTACTGCGGGGAGCCGGGCGAAGGGCAGAAGGCTGCTCTGGGTAAGTCTGGTGCCCTTCCCAAACCCCGGACCGGGGGAGGCAGGGGCTCCTAGGTTCCGGGGACCCGGGAAAGGAAGAGCAGCTCTACCCCCTGCCTTAGGGGTTGTGAGAAGCGTGCGTGCCCGCAGCCGGAAGGAACATGTGCCCACGTCCGTGCCAGCTCCTACCAGGGCAGTGCTTGTAGTGTCAGAGGCAGGGTTTAAGGCCGCAGTCCTCTGGCCTCCCTAGATGGCTGGGAGATGCTTGGAAAGTACAAGGCGGTGATAGATTGTGAGAGCCTCGAATGCCCAGGTAAGTGTGAGCCTTGTTCGGTAGAAGGCAGCCAAAGGGCAGGGTCTCCCGGTGCATGCTGGGCCGTCTCCAGCCCTGACAATTACCAGCCCACTGGACCCAGATGGCTCCGGAGGAGAAAGTGAGGCTGGTGGCCTTGCACAGCCCTCCCCCCCAAGTCACGTCATCGTCTTGTGGTCCTGGTCCTCGTGGAGAACGAAGGACCCACACCGCAACCTGAAAGGGGGAGGTGGTGTAGCTGAGGAGGTGATAGAGTAGTTCTAATCATCTCTGTCCCTTCTGCTGTTGCCCCTTTGGGACAAGAGGGAATCGTAAGAAATATAATCATTCCATCAAGACGGTCCGTAATACCTCTTCTACTACTACCTGCTTGACCCCCCGACCACGGTCATTTGTGACAACTTAGGCATTGTGACCGTATTCCGTGCCACTATTGCTACCAAGAAGACCGGTCAGGCAGGTTGTGGCATGGTGGGCCTGGCACTGTTCAAAACATTATCCTTACTACCTTTGGTACTGCTAAGACTGTAGACAAAGCGTTGGGCAAAATTCCAGTGGATCTGATCATCTGCCTGAGAAACCAAACACAATGAGGTCAAGAAAATGGTGAAACAGATATCAGAGGGTCCCAGAGGACCAGATAGTAACCTGTGACTTTAACGGCAGTACCTACTTGCCTGTGCTTTATTCAGAAGTTAGTATTGCTTTTATTGACCATTTTGTCAAGCTCATTTTCTGGCATGACAGTGAGTATGATTATAACAGCTAGATAGCAGACCTTGTGATCTCTGTGGCCTCCAAGGTGGAAAGTGTGGCCTTTCATCTCCATTCCCATCAGCACTGGGGAGCCCACATTCCTAATCTATTTCCTTTTTGATCTCATGCCCCCTACATAGTTCTTGCCCCAAGGCACTCCTCTTGTAGTGGGAAGAAGCTTCTTGATGTAGACCATCAAGAAAGTCACAATATTGAGGCAGCTAGGTGGACAGAGCATTGGAGACAGAAGGATCAGAGTTCAAATCTGGTCTTGGACACTTGCAATGAATGTAATGACTCTATGACCCTGGGCAAGTCACTTAACTGTATTTACCCGCATTCTCCCCCTCTCTCCCCACCACCCAAAAGTCACTACATTCTGTGCAAAAAAATAAAATAAGTAAGTAGACTGACCATCTGAACTGTAGGGAAGAGTAAGCAGGTAGTAGTGTGAAAGATGGATTAGAAGAGGGAGAATTCAAAAGGGACTTTCTCTTTCTCATCAATCTTTACCATTTTTCCAGCTGGTGCAGTGGATAGAGCACCAGTGCAGGAGTCAGGAGGCCCTGAGTTCAAATCTCATCCCAAACACTTGACACTCACTAGCTGTGTGACCTTGGGCAAGTCACTTAACCCCAATTGCCTCCTAGGTCATCTCCAGTCATCCTGATAAATATCTGGTTATTGGATTCAGATGACTCTGGAAGAGAAGTGAGGGTAGTGACCTGCACAGCCCTCCTTCACTCAAAATAAAGTCAAGGGCAAGTCAAGTTATCATTTCTCTGATGGCATGGTCGGTCTTCTTTGGCAACAAAGGATGAACACACCATTTTTCCACTTCATTTGGCATCAAAAATTTTTCCTGTGGCCCATCTCAATGCATTCAGCCTTCCATAGCTAGATGATATACCAATGTTTATGTATTGATAGGATTTTTTTCTTTTTTCAATAACTAGTCCCATATCTCTCTTCCCTCTCCATTTCCCGTTCTCATTGTGAATATGCCATCTCTGTAAAATACACAATACACTAATAGCTCATTTATGTTGTACTTTACAGTTTATATGTGGACTGGTTAGGGAGGATATTCATAGGTGTCCATGTTATTTGACTGCAAAGAATGATGCCACCTTCAGTTTTCCCCTCCTACTATTAGTTACTATGTTCTGACTTGCTTTTCTTGTGTTCTAGTACTTTTTTGTCATCAAATTTCCCTGAGTCTCTCCCTCAGGACCTAGTTAAATATTTTAAAATGACTGTGACTGTCCCCTAATTCATCATCTTCTCATTCTTTATTGCCAAAACTAGTTTTGTTACCTCTCACATGTAAAGAATCTGGTAGGATTTGCTTTCTGTGACATTCATGGATATTGTAGCCCAGAATTGGGGATTTAAGTGCTTTCCTGTTTTTAATTAATTACATTAATTGTCATTAATGGAATTTAAAAAAAAATCCACTCTATATTCAGTTCCATTTCATTTATCACTTTCTGTGTATTTATTGCAGTTCAATTTTCAAATGGGAAACTCCACAATTCTGAAAATGTGAATTTTTCCTTATATAAGAGCAAAGATACCACTAATCCTAGGAAGAAGTTCAGAAGGATACTGGTAAGTTACTTAGTAGTTTCTCAGTTTCTGCAGGACCAGGTAAGATTGTCTTTTTTTTACAAGGTGGTGTGTGCTTGGAAACAGGGCCCTCACTCAAAATGATAACAGTTTTGCTTCATGGTGGACTAGGCAAAACTGATTAAAATACTCATAAACTGTTTAAAATCCAATCAGTTACATTTTGTGCTTGTCTCTGCTAGGTGCTAGGGGTACAAAAGAGAAAAATGAAGCAGTCTCTGATTTTAAAAGGCACTTAAGTACAATCAGAGGAGATGTGTACACATATTCGCAGTCATTTGGGGAGTGAGAGAGGATGCACCAACATCTGAGGATAGGAGGTGAAGAGCAAGAAAGGCCCCATGGGAAGTGGCTTCTGAGCTGATCTTTAAAGAAAACTCACAGTGGTCTTCCTTATTTGAACTGAAATCTGCTTGTGTCCAGTGGTCCTGCTTCTTTTCGGGGGCCAAGGAGAGTGACTCTCAATCCCTTTTCACATGAAAGTCCTTCAAATATTGAAGACAGCTCTTATTTCCCTGTCTTTTCCCCAATTCAATATCTTCATAACTTTGTTCTTTGGTCATTGTCTCTGCACCCCTTTTCAATGTACTTTCATTTGTCAGTGTCCCTCATACAGTGTTTGCCTAGAACTGAATGAAGTTAAGTTCCAAACATGCTCTTCAATACAGACTATAGTGAGATTATTAACTTCTGTTAATACAGTCTAAGTTCCTTTATTGTAACCGTGTCATATGTTATTGACATAATTGAGGTTGTAGTCAGCTAAATGCCTCGTTCATAGAAATTGTTATTTATCCACAGCTCTCCAATCCTGTACTGGAAGATTTTTAAAAAATTTTATGTTCATCCCAAATATTTTAAAATAAATATTTTGTTGATGCCTTTTATATGTTTCACTTTTCAGTGATTTGTCTCCCCACAATCTTTCCACTAACAAGTATAGTTAAACAGATCAAATCAACAAATCAGGCACATGCAATGGAAAAAGTGCAGCATTTTAAAAACCTCGGATTCAAATTCCAGCCCTGTCACTTATTACCTATATGATTCTGGGCAAGTCCACCTCTCTGAAATGATAGAGTTGGACGAAGTAATTCCCTTCCAATTCTCAATCTTTGATTACAAATGCCTGATTCTGCATCCAAATCTGTAGCCCATCACCTCTCTGCCCCAAGGAGGAAGAGTTCGCATGTCTTTAGTGTTGTTTTCCTTTTTGTTATTGTGGTCGTCATGTAAATTGTTCTCTTCTCTTTATTCAAGTTACCATAGATTTAGACCCATAAGCATCATGTTTAACCCCCTTTCACAGATAAGGAAACTGAGGTAAAAAGAGGATGGGTAGAGTCAGATATAATAAATGTCTAAGATGGGATTTGAACCCGCTTTTCTTAACTGAGTTCGTTGTCCTATCCACTGCTCCATGTTGTTTTCCCAAGTTCTTCTGACCTCTTCAAAATCATTAGTTCTTACAGCACACTGTTATTCCATATGTTCGTATACACTTTGTTGAGTCACTCCCTTTATGTAGGTGTCTACTCTGTTTCTGTTTTTAACACAGAAAAATTCCTGCAAATAGCTAATATGCAGAAGCATGGGAAGATCGGTATCAATATGTGTGATGTAGAATGAAGTGATGAGAGGTAGGATTATAATATACACAGTGGCTATAATGCAGAAAGAAAGACCGAAAAGGTGAAACCGAGTTCTGTGCAGTTACAATGACCAAAACTGATTTCCCTCTCTCCTTCTCAGTGGTCTGTGACAGTAGGTGAGGAACATTGCATGTACTGTCAGACTCAACTGATGTGCGTCATTTTGATGAACTACTTTCCTTCCCCCTTTTGTGAAAAGGGGTGACTTGCTTAATGGAAAGTACCAGTGAAAGCAGTGTTACTATCTAGTTTGAAACTGTACCGAAAGGGCTATAAAACCGTGCATCTCCTTCGATCCAGCAATACCACTCACTATACCAGAGAGATCAAAACAAAGGGCAGGGACCTATTTGTACAAAAATATTTATAGTAGCTCTTTTTGTCGTGACTAAGAATTGGAAATTCTTAATTAAGGGGATGCCCCTTAATTGGGGCATGACTGATAAGTTGTATATGATTGTAATGGAATATTATTGTACTATAAGAAATGCTAAGCAGGATGATTTCAGAAAAACTTGAACAGACTTACGTGTACTGATACAGAGTGAAGTGAGCAGAACCAGGAGAATGTTGTACTTATTAAAAGTAAGAATTATCTCTAAGATAATGTAATAGCACAAGTTGTTGCAATTTCCTGTCCTAATGACTTTGCCAATACTTAAAGAACAGATCCTATCTAGATGTTCTCTACCTTTGGATGGAGAGGTGGAATTGGGGTAGAATAAGACTAACATTTTCTGACATGGCCAGTGTGGGAATTTGTTATGTTATAGGAATTTGATTTTTCCTGTTCTTCAATTGGAAGTGTGGGACTGAAGTGATAGGATTGCTATTTTAAAACAGCAATCAGTTCAGTACTGAGGTTGATCCGCATAATTTTTTATCTGGTGTTCAGAATTTAAAAAGGACACTTTTTTAAAAAGAAAAAGTTTGTATGTTGATAACCCACAGTACTGAAAATGATCAGGAGCAAAAAATTCTGTAACTTGGAAGAAATTAGTTTAGTCATTATTCAGTTGTGTCTGGCTTTTTGTGACCCCATTTGGGGCTGGAGTGGTTTTTTATTTCCTTATCCAGCTCATTTTACTGATGAGGAAACTGAAGCAAACAGTGAAGTGAGTTGCTTAGGGTCACACAACTAGCAGGTATCTGAGGTCAAATTTGAACTCAGATCTTCCTGACTCCAGTCCCAGATCTTTATCGACGGTGCTGCCTACCTGCCCTAAAAAAAAGTTTTTTCTGACATTTAATCTGAAAATTTGTTTCTTAAATTCTAGAGATGACTTTATATTGAATTGACTTGACTTTCCTGAAGGCTTTTCTTTATAATAGAAAACATGTTGCATGCTTAGGGTACGCTAGCAAATCTTGATTGAAGAAGAATTAAACTCTCAACCTGGCCTAAATTTCATCAGTATCTTGGGTAAAAAAGAAAGGTAAAAGGTTTTTTGGACACCATAGCCTCTCAGCTGACTTAGTGGGGGGTGCAGAACTGAAACAAAGCACCAGGGGTCAGTGTATCCTCAGTAAGGACTATGGTTTTGAACAGGCATTAATAATTCAATTTTTCTTTTAAATACCAGCTCATAATTGAAGTCATCAGTTAAGTCAAATATCATTCTGTATTAGCAGATTTAAATTTTTATGATACTGTCAGCTGTCGTTTGTGGATCGCTTTTACTGAAGTTTAAAATATGTTTTCTAGTCTAATAAATATTAAATGCTAAAATGTTACTCTGGATTACCCAGCGGACACAAGGCTATCATTCAGATCAGAAACTCTGGTAATAAGCATGATTGCCATTATTATCCTGGAAATTGATATTGACTTAGTTTATTTTTAAATGAAATAGTCGTTCAGGGGTCTTGAAGGCTCCAATCTCCAGGCTTTAAAATTTCTCATTCTAATCTAAGCGTCTAACCCTGTCTCGAGAATGTTAGGGTCATTTTAGGAAAGAAGAGAAAACAGTGGCCGCCACCTTCTAGGTACTGATAATGAAATAATTCCTCTTTTTTCCTCCTTTGTTTAGGCCGCTGAAACAGACAGACTTTCCTATGTAGGAAACAACTTTGGTGCTGCAGCACTGAAATGCAACAGTTTATGCAGGTATGAAAGGGTGGTGGGGGTTGTGGCTGGCGGTGTTGTCTGTGGAAGTTGGGGAAAGGAACTCTACTTGCCTTCTGTGGTACAAAGAACTGGTTGCTTGGTACAGTGGGAAAAATTTCACTAATTCTTGTCTTGTGATAACTCTACCAGAATTAGCCTAAAGTTTTACTTTGTACCATGAAAGAAAATTTTTTAAAAAGAAAATAACAGGGTAAATAAATTTGGAGGGATGATTTTAATTTGATTTAAAGAATAAAATGATTTGCATATATGTACTATGATAATACTGTCTGTCAAAATGGACTCTCCAGAAGCACTATGGTAAATTATCCAAGATTTGGCATATATGTGAAAATAAAAACTACCTTTTTTTAATGTTTTATTGGTGCTATTTAAAAACATCAGTCATTTCCCAGTATCCTTCACTGTTTCCATCTTGGAATTGCTTCCTGTAACAAAGAAAAGCATCTAAAAAAAACAAACCAACACAGCTACTGCATCTTGACAGCATGTACCACGGTTCTTTCTGTATTCAGTACTCCACTTCTCTCTCGCTAAGGGTACATGCTCTTCGGTTTCTTAAAGCTTAGATTAAAATTGAATTTCTATGAATGTTCTTATATTTAGTTCAGATATTTAAATAATGATGCTATTATATTTTTGTAGCTATATAAAGAAGATTCACAGAGTATGCAGTATATTTTAGTGTAAATTCTGAATACTTTACGAATGGATAGTCAATACCACTGAAATGTGAAAAAAAATTTTGCTAAAATGTTAATGTTGATCTTATTTTATTTTATCAGGTACTTTGTTGGTGTTTTAAATAATAACTCTGGCCAAATGGAAGTATATGATGCTGAATTGTTTAACATGCAACCAGTGTTTTCAGGTAGGTTCTTTTAGAAGCTTTTGTTTTTGACTCATTATATATCTTGCTTGATTTTTAAGACTTAAGTCATTCGTTTTAAAAAGATGAAATTATGCCAGTCTTCATTTTGTAGGTAAAATTTTGAAAATACATTCTTTAGTAATTCATTTGAAAAGTTATTTACACAGATTTTAAAATACATACATTCATATATACATATATCTCCATATATCTCTATACACATGTATGTATGTATGTATATAAGAATAGGTTTGGAGGTGATTATCGCTGCGGTTTCCCCGTTCTTTGCCACTCTGCGTAACCTGAATGGGAACGAGTGTAGGAACCTTGCTAGTGGGTAATGGAGTTTGAAAAATGACGTAGTAGTTAATGGAAAATCATAGAACTATGCGGTCTCATGGTTAAAAGGGTGTTAGTCTAGTCCATTCCTAATAGAAATTCTCTTTCCGTATGTAACACCTGTTTGGCAAGGTGCTCCCCACAAAGTTTACAGATAGTCTGTATCTTTAAGGTGTATACGTTATCCTGAGATAGGCTGACTCTTTAAGGGTCACATGAAATGTAGCAGAAAAGACATTTTGGAGCCAGCAGTTGAGATTTTAGTTGTAACTGTCTTACTGTGAGGTTTTTCTTCCCATGGAGTTAGGCAGAGTAGAGAAGTGTGTAAGAGTTAACCTTGGTTTTTGAGAATCAGTACAGAATATAGAGGAGTCAGAGAAAGAATGTGAGGGAAAATTTCTCTCTTGTTAGAACTAAATTGTCTAATTCTGTGAAGAGTCAGTACATTCTAGAGAGACTGTTATGCATAGTAGCTGGAGAAAAGACAAAGAGAAAGCACTAATATAACTTAGGGACTGAGAGACTGAATTTAGCTTTTGTCTTGAGAAATGTGAAGTGGATTCCAGAGAGGATTTGATTGATTCTTGGGTGAATCCAAAAGTGAAGTGAGATCAACTGCTGTTCTACCGAGGGCTGAAGTTATTCCTGCTGGGCCCAACTCAGGCCAGTCTCCTGGTAGTTTTAGGTCTTTCCTCCGAACTCCTGTCCCTCATTGTCGTGCGCTTCATTTTTTCCAGGTACCTTCTTGTCCTTGGAGCCAAGTCATTTTTTTCCTCTCTGAGGCTCTGTTTCTAATTGTAGTGCAGCTCTCTTCTTCAGGGTTTATTTCTTGGACACCTTTTAACCCATATTTCTATACATGTGTTTGGTATTTTCTTTTTTCCTCAGTTTCTTGTTTGGGGCATTGTGTCAGGGCCAAACTCTCTTCTCTTCTGCAGCCTTGGATGTGGTGGTCAGGCTTGAGTTTGATCTTGTTCTCTTATTTTCTAGTGCTCCTGCTCTTGGCTTCCATGTTCCTTGGCGCTCACTGGTGGGCTTCATGTACCCCCCTGCCCTCCCATAACCTTCATTCATCAAAACCCTGACAACTTCAAATGTGCCTGATCAGAATCCTGCAACTTTATGGCCCCTTGGGGGCTGTGAGCTTCTGGCCTATCTCCCAGATCCCTGGCAGATTTCAGGCCTATATATCTGTGCCCAGAAGAACTTGCTGCTGTTTATCTTTGAATTTCTTGATTATTTTTCAGTCTGCTGCCCATTTTAGATCTTTGCTATACTATGTATGGGAGAGCAGGACTTCTTTTTCATGGCACCATTTAGTGGAAGTCAAATATGAGCTGTTAATAGTGTCAGTAGCATACTTATGGTTGTTTTATAGAACTTTGATGGAACAGGTGCATTCTGCTGTAGTGAGAGAGCCCTGGGAAGCCTGAGTTCTCCTGCCAGCGCTGGTGCCAACTAACTAGTTAGCTTTAAACAATGGTCCCAGAAATGCCATCTATAAAATGAGGTGGATGAGATGGTTGTAGCGTGTGTGTGTATTTAATTTTATAGCTCACATTTCTGTAGTAGTTTACAAAGATGATGTCTCAGGTCCCTTATAGGTTTGGATGTTCAAGGACTGAATTCAGCATAATTTTGTTCTTGTCAAATGGTTATATGAAGTTGCCATTGTATGTTTGCATACATACAGTTGGTCAGCTCCATAATCAGAATGCAGTCCCCTGTTTATATCATATTTGTTCCTATGGGAAATTAGGGTTCAGGAAAATACATTGTGGTGACCAGCTGGGGCTGTCTCTACAGCATTAGTACTTATTACTCCCTTCCAGTGGTGAAACTGTTTCAGTTGTACTCTTGATTTAAGAGTGTGTTCTCAAGATTTCCTTAAAAAGTGCTAAAAATAATTGAGTGGCAGGGCCAGAGAAATTGAAGCTCAGCTTTGATCTAAAGTTAGAAAATGCAGTAAGAGGAAAATGTGTTGGCATGAAGTTAAGAGGGGAAAGATTGGTGAAAGTAGGTATGAATGTGGACATACTTATATCTAGATATTATCCAGTATTGTGCATTTTTCTTAATTTTCATTTAAAATATGGTTTAAAGAATATAGTAGCTTTTTAAGAAAAGAAATTGCTTGAATTGGAAAGTTTTTTTTTAACATCTAAGTGTATTGTGAGTTTCTTTTATAATGAACAAAAAATTTAAACAATAGAAGAAGATTTACATCTGTTGCAAAGAAATTTACATAAAGGAACAGGCTGGGCCACGTAGGGGAGTACTTTAAATTATTGTCTTTTAAAAATGATTTATTATAAACTTAATGTTGAATAGCAGTAATTTTAATTTGTTTGAATGAATTGAATGCCTACTTTTTTTTCTGCTTCTCTAACCATTGACTTGCTAAGTAGAATATTTTGTTCTATTAGGTAAAATTGTAGACTACATTTAACTCATTTTGGATGTAGAAAACAGCTTGAAATGGATACTTATAGTGGCAATATGAATGAAATTATGGTAATTATAATAGAAGGAAAAGCCTTACAATTTGCTTTTCTTTCTGCAGATGACTTGAAAGATAATGAAACTACATTAGGAAATCAGACCAAATCTTACAGAGATCAGGTAAGTGCACTGAGCCTCTGTTATGGATAGTAAGCTGTTAGGGGGCTTCCCAACCTGGACAGAGAACTCGAATTCCTCAACAGCTATTTCCAGATTATTTTGTTATCAATTTAGATTCTGTAACCTGGAGTTAGTGTAGGCATAATGTAGAAATGCTGTTCTTTTACAGTGTGTTCTCTTCCCCTCGGTCCCCCAAAATTAATGCCTTTGAGCTTAAGAGTTCAACATTCAGCAAAATTCTTATTGAGTCCCTGTGGTGTAAAAGATGCTAAGATGCAGAACAAAATAGAATGGACTTGATGGGGTTCTGGCCCAGTAACTGAAATCGTGTTTGAGTTGTTGCTTGGGGAACAAGAGTCTCTTGGGGTGTTGTATTTTAATTGTATCATGATTGTAGCAGTCCATTGTTCCAGTGAGAGGAGATGGGCGGTAAGTACATTTTATTTAGTTCTATGTTTTAAAATGTTAATGTTTAATGAGCTATACAACAAAAAAGTCTTTCTCTTAAAATATCAATTGCAATTTACTTAACACTTTAAAGTGTTACTCATCCCTTATTGTACATGTGCACACACATGCGTGTGCATATGAATGTATTCTCTGTAGTGATTTAGTTAAGTTTGCAAACAATTCTCTCAGTTCTGCTTATTTTACTTGGCGTTATTACATACTGACATTTTTGTGTATTCTTCCTACTTGGCATTCTTTATGATTTAGTAGTAGAATATATGTGATTCATATATTACTGTATTTTTGTTAGTGTACTTATTGTAGCTCACTTTTCTCATTTATGTTTGTCTTAGAGTTAAACATATTACATTTATTCAGTATCTAGTGTAAGCACTGTGCTACGTATTAGGAGAAAAAAAGAGTTTTCATGAGACGCAGTCCCTGCTGTCAAGGCACGTGGGGCCTTGTAGGGGGGGAGTTCACCAGTGCAGATAGCAATAGTAAATAACATTTTATGAATGAATGAATAAAATTTCATTAAGTGCTTGCTATGTGTCTAGGACTGTGCTAAATGCCAGGGATACAAAATAAAGTGGAGGTAGTCCTTGCTTTCAAGGATCTCTAAAATTTGAGATTCTAATTTGAGCTCAGAACGTATAGAGGAGAGTTTAGCGTCAGGGCAGATGGGGAAGCTCCAGGGATCCTCGGGCTCATTGGCAGTTTAGATAGCTGTTCTGGAAGGTGCAGCTGGGATAGAGGGTGGATAGAGGATGGGCTGGGCCTACAGTCGCGAAGATGGTCAAATGAGAGCATGTTTGTAGAATGCTTAGCACATAGTAGATGCTTAAAAAAACTTGTTCCCTTTCTTTCTCCCCTTCCTCAGTCTTACTGGGAAGATTGTAGTTGGTGATTCCCTGCTTACCCAGGCATTGTGAACAGCCATCTCCTTGTGGGTATGGGAAGGGGAAATGGGCCAGTGGGCCTTCCAGGTTAGAGGCTTGGGGTTCCCTCTGGCAGGGATGGGAGCAAGGGGAATGGGAAGTCAGTATTCAGCAGGGAGAGGGGAAAGGGAAAGGGACATTGACAGGAAAGTTGGGCACAAGAATCCCCACAGTGCTTGAGCTGTCAAGATCTGGGCTTGGACAGGATATCCTCAGTAGTGTTGTTGGTTAGTTATTTTTCAGTTGTGTCCAACTTCCTGTGACCCCATTTGGGATATTCTTGGTTTACTGTTTCCTTCTCCAGCTCCTTTTACAGATGAGGAGATGGGGTAATTGTCCCTCAGGTGACTGAGCTAGTAAGTGTCTGAGGCCAGATTTGAACTCAAGAAGATGTGAGTCTGACTGACTCCAGGCCTGGCACTCTGTCCACTGCAGCACCTGTCTGCCCCCTCAATATGTAGCAACAGCAGTAGCGACCAGCATCTGTATAATGTCTGTCTAGCACTTTAAGATTTGCAGAACAGCCCTGGGAGATAGGTGCTATCATTACCCCCGTTATTACAGATGAGGAAACTGAGGCAGACAAGTGCTTTGCCCAGAGTCTTACACCTAGTAAATATCTGGTGTTGGATTTGAACTTAGGTCTTTCTGACTCGAGGTCCAGTGCTCTATCCACCTACCTTCTTCTAAGGTAGATGCAGCCACCTACCTTCTTCTAAGCCCTGAGTCCTAAGTTTTTAAGCCCTCTAAGACTAAAAGTTCCAGGCTTAAACTGGAGAGGTGAGGCATATCCTGGGAATAATATCCAGCCCTATACCACGTAGCAGTATTACTTGCAAAGGCAACTTCTATCAATATACTCATAACTAATTAAAAGAAACCAGTGTGAACCAAAAAACCCAAACCTATCTGCTGGGACAATTGTCACTTTCTCCAGATGCCACTTGCATTTTGTTAGCAGTGTTAGAGAAAACTCTGTGACTTCCTGACAGTGTTTGTTCATTATTTTGGGAGGCTGTACTTCAGGACAATAAAATAAGAGATAATTTATAGCTTATCTACTATTTGCCCAGTCTTTAGTTGCAAAAAGCACTAGTAACTCATTGAGGGGATTTATTTCTCTACCCATCCCTATATCCTAGTCAGTCACGAAACATGCCTCCCATATGCCAGGCACAGCTTTAGAGAGACGAATAGAGAAGTGAGAGGATTGTTGTCTGTAGGGCATGTACTGAGGAGGGCAACATGAACATTTGTAAGTGTATGAAAAATGTATTCAAAATTGGTAACAGGGTCATTGGGAGTGGAAAGGTTACTTGTGCCCAGGAAATCAGGAAAGGTTTCATGTGGAAGGTCATACACAATCTGGGTTTTGAAGGAAATAAATGAGAAGTGGTGGTTGTTTTCTTTTTTAACCATAGACTGTCTTCTGGACAGGTTTTTTTTAATCACTGGATTATCTCTGTTACAGTGAATTGTCTCATTATAAACCCAGAGTTCATAGACTTTTATACATCCTCAAAATTGTATCTGGGTCACTTTTACTGTGATTTAAACTGGGTTTATTTATTTGTTTTTTGTGCCAGGTGGACTTCTGCATTGAGGCCTTTGGGACCACCAAACAGAAGCGAGCTCTGAGCTCCAGAAGAATGAACAAAGTTGGCAGTGAAACTTTAAACGTAGTTGTGGCCAAAGCAGCTGAAAATATCATAGATGAAAAAGGGGTCACTGGTAAACTACAGCCACTTTGAAACTCCTCTTTTCTTAAAGATTATTTTCTTGATCCACATAAGTTGTGTTCTACAGTTCACTGTTTATATAATGACACTTCGTGTAGAGGACTTGACTGAACTGAGTCATTGAAGTGTAGAGCAAAGACCATAACACTCCTGGGGTTATAATCTGGATAGTGAAATTATTTCATTTTTGGAGAAATATCTAGTCTGGGGTATCTTTAAATCTTTGAGTGGTCCTGAGTTCCAAGTAATGGTGAGTATAGGGGTCTAGCCAAAGGAAATAATTTCATTGTATCCTTACTTGAGCATTGATTTCTTTTTTGAAAAGCTCTTGTTAATGATGCGGCCCAAGATGACCTACAAGATGAGTCTGCCTCCCTGCCCCCATGCCATGCTGATGGTGTCAAGCCAGAGGAAATTTACAAATTTGAAGACCGTATCCTTTCTGAGGCAAAAGCCTTCTTTTTTTCCACAAGATGCCCTGATCTCACACAAATGGGAGGGTTGGGCTCCTTGAACAACTGTGTGAATAGTAATAGCTCAAGTTTATACAGTATTTGAAGGTTTACAAAACACTTTTTGTACACTAGCTCCTTTGCTCCTCATGACAGCCTTGTGATATTATTATGACTTCTATTTTACAGATGAGGAAACTGAGGTTGCACAGAGGTTAAGTGATTTTTCTCCCTGTGATCATCAGATTTTAACCCATGTCTCTTTGGGTTCCAAATAGGCATTCTTTCCATTAAACCAGATTTTCCAGAAATAGGAGGCATGCACAACATTATGCTTATTTCAGAGCATTGGTTTATTCCTTCCACCAATACATATTAGAGATTCGGAATTTGAAATTATTGGTGATTTTTAAAGGTTAGGAAATTGCTCTCCCCAGAGTCTCTTAATCGCCAAAGGTGACGGCCTTCTCAGGCCTCAAATGCTTGGCCTTTCTGCAGCATATGACAGAGTGGACCCACCTCACCTCTGAATTTTCACAGCATTATTCTCTTGGTTCTTCTCCCTGTCTGACCACTTCCTCTCAGTCTCCTTTGCTGGTTCTTCATCCTCTGTGGGATGCTGACTGTGAGGATGCCCCAAGACCTTGTCTGAGCCTTCTGTTCACTTTATTTCTGACTTTATGAGCTGCCATGGGTTTCACTGTTGTCTCAATGCAGGCAGCTGTCAGTTGTTGCTGTCCGTGCCTCATCAGTCCTCTTGTACATTTCAAACTGGGTTCCAGGCCTGAAATGCCCACTCTCCTCACCTGGGTTCTTAGAATATTTCTTTGAAACCTTAGCTCATGTGCCACCTTCCACATGAGGCTTTGCTAATTCCCTTCAGCTGCTGGTGCCTCCCTCATCCCCTTTGCTATCTATTTATTTTGTACAATATAATTATTTGGGTAAATGTTGTCTGACGCCTTTTCCCTAATAGAATGAGAACAGGAACTGTTTTGTTGTCTTTGTATCCCAAAAGTCTAGTACAGTGCCTAGTACATAGTGTTTAATAAATGCTTATTGATTTATTGGTAGATTGAACACCAATTTATAGCTTTTAATTAATGCACTGAAAAGGCATTAAAAGCTTTCTGAGCCAAAAGGCACTTTGGTGATCATTTAGTACAGAGATTGACTTGGCTAGGGTCACATGGCTCTTTAGAGGCAGAGCCACAGTGAGGACAGATGTCCTCTGGTGCCTTATGTGCTTCCCTGGCCATTATAGCATCTTGAACAATAAAAAGCTGAAGAAAAACACATAGTAGGTATTCTATATTGAATGAATCTTGTCCTTATTTCTAGAGGTTGGCAACTGCCCACATGTTTGGAGAAATCTTTGTTTTCTGCCTTTGTGACATTCAGGCTTTCATTACATCATTTAAGTTTAACTAGTTTTTAATCATATTTTATAGTTAGAGTAATATAAAGTCAACATTAGACACATTTATCTGGGATATCACATTGCAGAGTTATTTTATTATTTTATTGGTATTTTACTTCATATATATTTATAAACCATAGCAAACATCTGTGAGGAAGCAGGGTTTTTTTTACAAGTTTGATATAATAGTGAATCTAGTAAATGCATTTTTTCACTGTAAATTTAATAATACCACCTAGGACAGATGTGTCGTTTAAAATAAGCCTCTCGGTGTTCTGTTCAGCAATCAGAAACGTTCTTTGTATCTAAATGGATATGTTCATGCCATAATTTAATAACTTTTCTCTTTTTTTTCTTTCCTGTGGAAGTGGACCTAGTGGTCTTAAGTTCTTTCAACAGATTTTTAAATATGGGTAATTTAAAGTACTTTATTTTTTAAGCAAGCAACCCTACCTTTCCCTTTTAGGGATTGTTTTCTGTTTCTTTGCTCACAACCTATTTATTAGCTCTCCTTGTTTAGTGCTGAGTAGATGGTTCTTGCAGATGATATTATTTCAAATGGTGTTGGAGACCAAGATCCATAGATTGTTCTAGACTTTGATTAGACTTGATTTAGTGAGTCATAGTCTGAGAAATTTCTGGGTGTTGGGATGGAGTACAAAGCATCCTAGCTTCTGCTTCCTAGTACTATGACGGCCTCTCTGAGATTTAGACTCTTTGTCTGTAAAAATCAGGGTAAACCTGCTATGAAATCATGTCTTCAGAGGCCATTTGTAACCCTAACACCATATAGAAAACCACCTTCTGACTCAGGAATCTATGTAAATTATCCAGGTACCTAAAGCTAGATTTTAGGCCACAAGCAAGAGGAATTTTTTTTTCTCTTCTTCATACATTTTGTTTTCAGTTAGTTCCTTAACATCCTTTTAGTTCTTTCTCCTGAAGAATATGAAGCACTTCAGGTTCCATCCGAAGTTCTAAAGAATGTTACATCTGAAGAAATTCTGAAAATGACGGAAGAGAACAGGTAAGGCTTCTAATGGAACATAAAGCAAAGTAAAAATCCAGCCTGAGAGACTAGAAAAGAAATTAATACCGTGTTACTACATGTATAGAAATTTATCATGAAGCTTTGTTGTCACTGAGAAGTTTTGCCCTGGTTCTGAAATGGATTGTATATTTTACAAAGTATCTTAATCAGAACAATCTTCCCCTGAAATCCTAGGGTTCTGACAAGTCCTGCCAGACTGGAAAAGCTTCTAGTCCAAGGATAAGACCAACCATTTTGAAGGTGCTCCTCCACCAGAAACTTGGCCACCAACTGAGGTGTAGCTTTTGGCTGTGACTGCTCATGAGATGGTCTTAGAGAGCAGCTGCCACTTGCCTCAGTGGAGGGAATATCCACACTGGTACAGTTGTGGGCCCTTCAGGTAATTGCAATGGTCTAGAGATAGGCACTCACCTAGGGCCTAAAACACAGGATAATCTTTTTTAAAAACTTTTTAAATAAAGTATACCTATTTTTAATGTCAGAAAACTCCACTTACTAGGGTACAGTGGTATTATTTTTGTGATACATCAAAGTGATTGTGTTATAGTGAGGGCTTCCAGCCTTTCTGTATAGACCACATCACTCAAGAAACTAGGCTACCTAGCTCACCCTAGGATACCCACAAACCTTTTTCTGGCTCTTTTTCAGGCCTCAGTTTTTATTTCCTTATGGTAGTAAATTATGTGTGAATTAAAGTTAAAAATCAGTGAAGCATAGTGTTTTTTTTACCCTTCAGAAGTGCCGAATCAATGTTTATTGAATGAATTGGGTGGCTGTGAATTCAGAAGCCCCAGAGGGGTGTTTTCTGGGATGATGGTCTAGTCTGCAATCCTTCCTGATTTCATTTGGATGCTTGTTCTTGAGTAGTGCTTTGCTACCTCTCTTGAGTTGACTTGGACCTTTTTCTCTTTTTTCACATGCCAATTTTAGATACTGTCACTTCGTCATAGAAGCCTTGAAGAACTTGCCTTTAGATGAGGAGAGCCGGGACCGCAAGGCTCGATGTCTGTGGTTTTTAAACATCCTCATCAAATTCAGATCCCAGTCTGTGATTAGGAAGAAGAGTAAGTAAACAAATGGGAAGATTCTGTTTCATTTTTTATTGTTTTCTGACTAGAAGAACATCTCCAGCGAGAGGAGGGAAGAAGTGTGTGACCCCAGCTCTTTGGTGTACATATCTCAGTAAAATGACGAAGCTATTGTTAGCTGCTTGAGGGAACTGCACAGTCCAGTCCAGTCACTCAGCTAGGGCACATCAAAGTTATCAGTAACCTAAGTCTGTGGCATTCTTAAGAAATTTGTACTGTATTATTAGAATAGTCCCAGAAGGAGAAAAAATGATCCTGTGCATCAAAAGTGTTATTTTTAGTAGACTGATATTGTGTATACTTTTGCCCCTGAAAGATGAAAAACAATCTCTTTTTGTTTTGAAAGGTAAAGAGCAGTATCATAACTAGGACAGGATACAGTAATGTTTCCTTTTCTATTTAGAATTCAGGTGGATTATACAATGAGTTTTATGTTGAAGATAAAAGAGGAGGAGGGGAAAAAAATAATTGGCATGGTATCTCAGTTGAGCTAACCTTGTGTCTAGATAGATAAATTGTCTTTATTACATGTGTGCAAAATCTTGTCTACATTTGCTTTTGTCTTTCATATTTATTAGCTATAAGTCAAATGAACAAGTAGTTAAGAGCCTGTTTTGTGATGGGCACCTAATTTTTTACTGTTCTGCCTTCATCATTTTCTATCAGAAAATTGTTCTTTGCTGTTTTGACATATAACTGTGTAACACAGACTAAGCTCTATAGTTTTGATATTTGAATAATATACGAACACGTCATGATCGGCTGTCCCTTTCCTGGTACAGACCATACCATGTCATGTGCCACGTCTTTCTGTAAAGCCTTCAGTAAGGGGCCAGGGTCTGAACACAGAGAGAGAAAGGTCTGAACCAGAGTTTGGTACCAGAGGCTCCTAATTGAACTCTTGACTTCTGCTTTATCCCCTCTCTAATATATTCTCCACACAGTTTTCAAAACAATATTCTAAAGTGCAAGCCTGACTAAGTTATTCTCTTGCTTAAGACTCTTAGGTGTCTTCGCATTAAACCTAGAATAAAAGACAAACTCCTTAACTTGAAAAGAAAAACCCTTCACAGTCTGACTCCAGTCTGTCTTTTGGGATTGTTGCATATTCCTGGCTTGCATGCATTCTTTGTTCTGGCCCAGCTGGCTTTAACTTAGCATTTCATCCCCATGCCATGTACAGTATCTTTCCTGTGCCTGGATTATTATGCCTTTCTTAAAGTAATTAAAGAATTAAAATCAGCAGTCACAAATATACTAATGTACAAATAATCGTGTCAAATATGGGAAGAAATCTGTACTTTAGAATCCCGTATTTAAGCTATTTAAGTTTCGGTTGAATAGATGAAAATAGTAAAACTTTAAAAAAAAATTTTTTTATTGGACTTGTAATTTCATTGGTATGTGGAACTCTCAGTGAGAAAACTTCCTCTGCTCTTCTGAAATTTGTTTACACAGTTGCCTGCTATCCTGAGTGAGGACACACAGCCAGAATGTGGCTATGGTAGGCCTTGGAGTCTGAAAGTTTAGAAGCTGACTTTCTACACACCTGTCATCCATTTTTTAAAATTAAATAATTTTCACATCTGCCTTCTCTTCCTCTCACCTCATTCACAAAGCAAGGAAAAAATCCCTGTTACAAACATATATAGTCAAACTAAACAAACTTCCCACATTGGCCACACCTGACATAGATTTTAACAAAATAAATAAACCAAAAACATGTTTGCCTTGTGTGCCTTTCAAAATCAGAATGTTTGTACTCTGCCTTTGGTTTTGGATTTTGTCTTTTTTTTTTTTTTTAAATATCTTATTTTGTTGATCTTTGAATCTCCATATAAGTCATTCCACATTTCCTTATAAATTTGTCATTTTTTATGGTGCTGTCATATTACATTACATTAACATAGAGTAACAGCCATTCTCCAATTGTTAGGCATACAGGCTGTTGGCAGTTACCATTACAAGTAGAGTAGCCGTGAATTGTCTTTACAGATAGATTTTTGATAGTTTTAGTATAATATTAACCTTAGGATCACTGGGTCAAAGGGCATAGCAGCTTTGTGATCCTTTACAGCATATTGACAGATCATCCTCCAATAAAGTCTGGTTTCCTACTCCACAGATAGTATCATAAGAGGCTAATTTTCTGGCAGCATTGAGTTTTATAATTTTTGTGGATTCCTGACATATAATGACTATGGTGTGGAATCTTGGATATTTTTTTATGCACATTTCTCCAGTTATTAGGGAATTTGAACAGCTTGTCATTGGTTTTTAGCAGATTTTTTGGTAGAAATTGTATATTTATATTCTTTGACTATTTTCAATATGTAATTATACTCATAGACTTTGTTAAAATTTCTGGATGTCAAGCCCTGAGCAGATATATTTTTGTTTTGCTTTAGAGGTGTTCCTTTTTGCCTGACAATTTTTTTCTATATGTAATCATCCATCAATTTTTGTCTCTTAATAACGGCTATTTTTCCATGTGAATTTTGTTAAGACATTATGCTATTGTGTGAATTGAACTTTTGGTATTATGAATTTGGGAAATACTGGTATTTTTTTCTGTATTTATTTGCAGGATGATACCAGTTAGGTTGTGGCAAAAGTTCAGGTGAGAAGTAACAAGAGCCTGAGTTATGGTAGTATTCACGTGAGGGAAAGTCAAGGAGACAGTGAGAAATGTTACGGAGAATGAATAAGAAAGACTTAATATCTATGAGACCAGGTGCTGAGGGATGATAGAGTTAAGGACAAGTCAGATTGTGAACCTGAGAGACTACAAACACTGCAGTACCACCCTCCACAGAAACAGGTTTGGAAGAGGGATGGATTTGTCAGGAAAGTTAACGAGTTCTGTTTTGGGCACATTGAGTTGGAGGTGCCAGTGAGATGTGCCTGCCCAAAGGTATTTTTTATTCATTTCAGGACACATCTCTTGGGATATTTTAGATTTTTTTCTATTTCTATATGTATCACTTCTGGTCCTTTTAGATTTTTAGTTGATAGTATTTGGTTTTGTAGTGGTAGTGGGCTTCACTTTATCAAATTTATCTTTTGATTAAAATTTTAAAATATAGGTAGATGGTTTTTTTTTTGTATTATATAAATTTCTCATGGTTTCCTTTCTTAAATCCCTCTAAGAGAACCATCCTTTATGATAAAGAATTCTTAAAAAAGAAAATGAGTTTCACAATACCAACTAGCATGAGCAAATTAAAAAAAACCAAAACATTTATCAAGCATTTACCATGTCGGTCACTCTACTAAGCCCTAAGAATACAGTTTTTTAAAAAAGAAGCAATCCCTGCCCTCAAGGCACGTACATATATACACTTATGGTGCTGTTTGCAATATTCCACATCCATGACCCCCCCGCTCCTTCAGAGAGGGTCTTCTCATAGCTTTTCTTTTGATGTCCATTGGCCTAGTCCTTGGAGATGTTGTTTTCCTGGTTCTGCTTACTTTATTTTGCCTCATTTCATATTAAACTTTCCATGCCGATTCTTATTTTCTGTTAAAATGTAATAGTAACCTTGTGTTGTTAGTAATTTTTCTTCCTTTTGATGTTTCACTGTTTTTTGAGGGCAATTTTAGGACCTAGGCACTCTCGTTCACTGTCATCTTAACAATAATATCCATGAAATTTTAGAAGGAAAACTAAATAGTATCTCAAAACTTTCCATTCTAGATTCACTGGGACCTGATGTGCCACATATTATTAATACCAAACTCCTCAAGAATTTTACTAGTTTGACTTACAATAATGGCAGGTAAAGAAAAATAATGTTTCTTGAATTAACATCTGTGAACAGTAGGTATAGGGAAGAAGAGCAGCATATTGCACACAAAGACAGTTTCTTTGGTTTAAAATTGACCTAACAGCGTCAATTTTAATAGTTGTCTTTATGGTGTATTTTATCTTTTCAGTATTGGTAGCTCACTGAGAACTAGTTCCAGTGGGTCATTAAGCCCTTCACACCTCAGCACATATACCTTTTGCTCATAAGTTTGCACAAAGATTTTTTTTTCCTATGTCCCAAACTTCAAAAATAGAGAATTCCAGTAAATCAAACCAATTTCCATCAAGTTGGAGGTGCCTTCTATGGAATCCTTTCCTCCAACATTGGAAAAATTTTTGGTAAGAGAGGACCGAACCCTATAACATACCATAACTTCTATGTTGCATTGTAATTATAATAAATGTATATGGTCTGAAATGCTGTCACAGTTCTTAAATGCTATCTTTACCTCTTGGTTGAAGTGAATGTTGAGATAAGCATGTACTCTAGTGTTTGTTTTTATTTGGTTATCTTTAAAAGAAAAATGCCTTATAGTTTAAAGTGATGAGTGAATTATTTTCCTTTTAACTAAGAAACAAAACAAGAATGCAGAGTAACATTTTAAAATTTTGTTTTCAGTTAAAAGTTTTCTTAAATCTAATTAATTCTTACTTTCCACAGTTTACGGAACTTGATTTCTGACTCAATGAAAGCTAAAATAACAGCCTATGTAATTGCGTTGGCTTTGCACATTAATGATTTTCAGACAGATCTAACAATGTTACAGAGGGACATGAAACTCACTGAAAAAAGGTGAGTTTGATAACCTTTCATTGTGTGATTTTTTATTATATAGCAGTATCATTTATAAATGTTTTGTTGATATTTTTATATACTTCCATTGTTCAGTCTAACTCTCAACTTAGAGAACTATCTAAAGAATTAAAAAGGGGATTAAAGTCATCATTTGAAGGGAAAACTCAACAACACATGTCATGTTCCATACCCACAGACCCCCTGCCCTCTGCAAAATTGAAAAGGGGGACATTTTAAAATCTTTTCTTTAGAGAAAAGCTTGGTCATTTTTATTACAGGGTTCAGTTTTAATTTTTTTTTTTTGGTTTTCTTTCTATTTACATTTTTGTAATCACCATGTATATTGTTTTCCTGGTTCTGAGTCCTTCACTTTGTATCATTTCATATAAGTTTTCCCATATTTCTCTATGGTCTTCACATGTATTGTTTCTTAAAGTTCAATAGTATTCCATGACGTTCCTGTCCTAATGTTTGTTTAACCATCCCTCAGTCTCATTGGCTTTACTTGAGGGCAAAGAGAAGGGGGAAGGTGAATCTTAGATTAGATGTCAGTCCAGATTCTTTATTTGCACCCAGGTGATCGTATTTGCTGTTATGATTTGAAATGTGGAAGACTGAAAGTCAGTGGATAGCTGCCACGTGGTGAGGAGGAGGCTGAGGACAGACTTGAATCCAGCTGCTAGCTGTGGTGACTGTGGCAGGCCTTTTCGGTTTCCTAAGCTGTCAAAGGAGGGTGATGGTGCTTGTATTCCTCATTTCATGGGTAGATACAAGGAAAGGTTTTTTAAAACATTAAAATACTTTGGAACTATGAGTTATTTTTATCGTCATTATCATTTCTGCATTTCCTCATAAGGACCAGGTATCTTTGGTATGTTGTGTGGCACCAGTGTACCCCTTTCCCCAGCCCGATATCTGGAACATGCTTTTAGTCACGTGACAGCTCCACAGGGGAGAGTGTGTGTCTTTGAAAACCTATTTCCGTGACTGAAGAAAAAAATCCAAAGGCCATCCCAAGTGACTGAGAGCCTCCTTCTTTTTATCTGATCTCTGTAACAGCCAGCTCAGCTCAGAAAACAGTGTCGACTACATACAGAACTCTGTGGCAGGTACTCAGGCTGATACAAAGACAGTCTTGGTCCTCAAAGAACTGTTACAGGTTTGAGTAAGTCTTCTTCCAACATCCCTAAAGGAATTAATGAACTTTTACAGAGCCTAACCAGTCAGTCATCATGTTAAACACCTGCGGATTGCAGAGCCTAGTTTTGGCCACTGTGGTGACACAGTGCCACGTTCAAATCTGGCCTCAGATCCTTCCTAGCTGTTCGACCCTAGGCAGGTCACTTAAGTTTCCTCAACTGTAAAATGGAGATAATAGCACCGACCTCCCAGGGTTGTTGTGAGGACCATCATCTGTTTATAACAAGGGCTTAGCCTGGCTCCTGGCACTCAGTGGGCGATGTGTAAACGCTTATTCCTTTTCCTTGCTTAGAATGACAGGGAGCCAGCTATTCCTTTTTCCAAAGAGTTAAGTTTACTCGAAGGCAGGGGTGGGGAGCCTGCAGCCTCACCACACGTGCCCTTCTAGGTCCTTGGATGGGGCCTTTTGACTGAGTCCGTGTTTTACAGAATAGATCCTATTTATTAAGAAGATTTGTTCTGTGAAGTTTGGATTCAGTCAAAGGGCTGAACATGAGGACCTAGTGGGCCACATGTGCCCTCGAGGCTGCGAGTTTCCCTACCCCTGCTCTAAGGCTTCATGGAAAGTAGCTGAAAAAAGAAGAGGATTGATCAGATTCTCATTATTTTTTACACATAGTGGCAGTCTCACTCTAAACAAGTGATTTGTGATTAGCTGCTACACCCAGGGGAGAAAGAAACAGGCTACAGGTATAAAACTTATAAATTTAATAGGTTCATTGAAGGATATTCTTTGTAGCCAAGTTGTAGAGTTTTTAGGACATTTGGAGATAAGATGAAATGCTTCTCAGGTCTGTGTCTTGTGTTAGCTGCTTGTCTGCTGCTATCCACAAGGTCAAGGGGCAGGTGGTCTCAGAGCGGCCAGTGGAGGAAAGAGGGATGCTCCCCCAAGGGGCTTGTTGGGCAGAGGTGAATGGTAACCCCTAGGGGTATCAGGAAGCTTTGCAGGATTAGAGATGGCTTTCCAGGGGCTGAGAGGCCTGCTGCCTCATACCAGCCTTTGGGTTGAGGGGCAGGAGAAATGGAGAAGTAGCAACTCAAAACCTCCTCAGATGACTCATAAGCTTTATTTCCCATTTTCTACAAAAAGGTCCCCACTCTGACTCCTCTTTGTAGTGCTTCAGGTTTTCTAATTGCCAGGTTTCTAAGACAGCAATTTGCTGAATTTGACAAGGATGGGAAGGGGAACTCCTCCTTATTTCAGCTTAGGATATAAAATCTGTAATCTATAAGTTCTAGCATGTTACAGAAAGTTATTTCACTTGGGCTGAAATGAGGAGAAGTCTTCCTAATGGTTGGAATATAATGCAAAATAGTGAAATTTCATAGGTAATCAAAAAACAATCAAAATATACTAAGGAATTTTTCTTGTCTAACTAGCTTGACAAATATTTACCCAGAGAAATGGCCTTAAGGTCTTCTGTTGGAATGGTGAACAATAGCACCTTTGAGTTGAAGAGTGAGAGCCTTCCCTTTGGATTCTAGAGAAGACTTTCACAAACATTCTAATGTTAAGGAGAAAAGGCCTCAGTTTACCTATGCATGTATACATTGTCTAACTACCAATATCAACCATGGTATGTTCACAGAAGGTTGACTCTTACAGTTGTAAAAATCCTAAAAGAGATCAGCCGTAATGGAAAACATTGCAATAATTCAAGTTGTGCTTGGTCCTGCTACCCCATGCACCCTGCCATCTGGAAGTAGATCGCAGATTCACAGTCAGCAGTTTGAGTACATCCATTCTCCATAAGCCACACTCATGGGCAAATCAATGAAATTCCAAGGATCCCCACTATATAGTTTGACTGTTGCATTGCTGTAGACCTGCAGAAGCGTTCTAAACATGCCTGTGTTCACAGATGGGTTTTTGAGAACTTGTCTGCAAAGCTGAATTGTTTGACATAATAAATTTCCCGTGCTATTTCCAAAGGTGAAAGCAGACTTGGAGTCTGCATAAGATAACAAAATACTATCTAGTTTCAGTGATGACCCAGTAGATGAAAATCTTTGCCCAAAACTGTGAACTGCCTTTGTAATCCCATTGCAGATGATATAGGAAGGACTTGGCAGTGGAAGTCTGAGGGCTCAGTGACGTTAAGTGGTGCCCCTTGATTAACTGACTTGACTGTATTGTGTTTTTTCCTTAGGATAATTGAGATTGCGAAAGCCATGAGGTTGAAGATTTCTAAAAAGAAGTTGTCTGTGGAATCTGGAGGTGAAGAGGACCACAGAATGGGAACTCTGTCCATCCCCCTGCCTGCCTTACCCCGCAGGAAAAGGACTTAAAGGGACATTGATAATTGGGGTTTCAAGGGAGACTGCCAGGCCAAAGACAAGAAACCCAGGCCTGCCCCAGCTTGGTACGTTTCCTGACGTCACTGATGTTTCCTTTTCCAAGAAGCCGTTGGCTTTTCTGTGTAGCCAGAGACAAGTCCCTTGTCTTGCAGGACTAGAGATTATTTGTAAATTAAATGATGTCTTAATCAAGAGTTTCATTTTGCTCTGATTATCCACATCTTATTTGTATCCTTTCCTTCATATTTTGCTCTTTATTTATTCCAAATGGGCGATTTGGTGGAAGTCAGCTTGATAATGCATTCAAGCTATGACATAGAATAGCTATCTCTGGGAGGCTATGCCAGAAGCCATCTTTTTCATATTGACTATTTGCCCCTGATTTCCATAGCCCCTTATTAATCTCTCTCACTTGCAAACTTTGTCCCCTCCAGCAGAAATGTGCAGATGAAATCTTGTTTTTACATCACGATGAGTAAGTGTCCTCATCTTCCGTCTTTGGGACAATGAAAAAGAGCACATTCTTTTTCTATGGAGAAGATTTCTGTTGTACTTGTAGGGAAAGGAGTCTTCCATTCTTGAACAGGGAATGTTTTCTTATAACAAAACCTTCTAGTTACATTCAACATACTCCCCTTTTCTTCCTTGGCTGTTGTCTTTCTCTGCCTCTCTCTGTCTGTCCTAAGTTTCCAACAGGTACTGCTGAGAGTAGTCCTGAAGGGATATGAAAATCAAACTTATTTAGCAAGTTCAGTAATGCTAACCAATTTCTTTTGCTTTCAGTTTGGCCTCCTGTAGTTGGCCCACAGTCATCAGACCCCTGTTGATGAATACACTTGTCCCAAGAGGTCCAGTTGCCCTCGAGAGAAAATTCCCCAACCTATACACAGCTCATACAAAGTCCTTTCCCCACAAAAAGCCCAGGAGGTGAATGTTTCCAGCTTCATTCATAAACAGGAAGCAGAAACTGAAGATTATTTGCTCTCAGCATCATTGCTAGTATGTGGCAGTTTAGATTCAGATCCAGGCTCTCTGAGGAGAGAAATGCCCCAATGTCCAGATGCTAACTCCTACCCTCTTGTCTTCCCCCCCCACCCCTTGTCTGCTTCCTGTCTTTCATGAGTCTCGACTTTGTCTTTCATGAGAGCCCCCTGCATCTCTAAAAGAGGAACCCACCTCACCTCATCCTGTTCTCCAAAGTGAGGTTCTAGGTTTGGTGTCAGGAAAGCTGGATTCAAATATCATCTCTAATATTTGCCAGCTGCCTTCCCAGGGACAAGACACGGACCTTCTCAGGACCTGTTGGTTCCTTATAAAATGGGAATGATACTTTCACTACCTACTGCACTGGGACACTGGGAGAAATATGTTTTAGCAGCTGTAAATTTGTGTGACGCTCTCTTGGGAGCTATGTACCCAAGTACCAGTCTTCCAGATTCATAGGTGGTTCTCTTGGAATTTTGAGGATAATACATAACCACCATTTAATATACTGCTTATGATGGGCCAGACATGCTAAGTGTTTTACACTTAATCTTATTTGATTCTCACAACAACCCTAGGAGGGAGGTGCTGTCTAGGAGTTAGGAAAGAGCTTGTCGTTTTCCATCAGAAGAACATATGTTGCATATCAATTCTCGAAATGTTCATCCATGGTGTGAATGGCCAATCACCTAGAGGGCCCATTTTGAACTCCCAAGGAAATGGAACTTTATAGTCTAGTCCAACCCTTTCTTGTGACTTCTCTTTGCTGTTTACTTTTTCATGCTTCTCATTCTTGTGTTTGAAAATCAAATTTTATTTTCAGCTCTGGTCTTTTCATCAAGAATACTTGAAAGTCCTCAATTTCATTGAAAGATCATATTTTCCCCTGA